>JADLZK010010413.1:0-321722 GCA_015847255.1 Hyparrhenia diplandra | reverse complement strand
ACCTTTGGTCTTGCCATGTGGGTTTTCTGCACCAAATTCGTGCGAATGGCTCACGGTTCCCCTTCTCAATAGTGTTCTTTGCCCGAATCTTTTCCTCAACATCAAGAGATGCTATCGAGGTTTTTTTTTTTTTGAAAGTAAATGCTATCGGGTTTTTCAACTGATATTTTCTAGCTCTTCTATGAAGAAGGCAACTTAGCATTAATGCATACGTCTACAAAGTCGCCGGGTATGACATGACACACTTAAGGAGTTCAAGTTCTTTTGCCATGTGCTGAACCTCATGAGCTTGCTTGACTATAGATCGGTTAGCAACCATCTTGTAGTCATGAAAGCTCTCCATAATCTACTACTTAGAATATATATCTGATGGTTGCATTCAGTTGATAGTGTTGCCCCCGGAATCTTCTCTCGAGAGATATTTCCCTCGAGGCAAGCCAAGTAGCCAACAATAATCCAAAACATTTTAGTCCCGTAGCGGAGCATGGCCTTAACTTCGCCGCCTCTTAAAATTTGCACTAGAAATTTTTTCTAGCCTCGAGCACGTCGGTGAAAAGCCATAGTTAAATCAAGAAAAAAGGCTATAATAAGGTTTTTGGATTGTTGAGATATTAGGCAATTTCCAGATTAATTTCATAAAAATAAATCATGACGAACTGAGCAGCTAGATTAAACATGTGAAGCATACTAGCATAACACAAAAGCATATCAAGATCATAGCATGATTCAACATGATCATAACAACTAGTGTAAACATGTGTATCATACTAGCATGACTTATTAGCATCGTATAACAAAGCATATCATGATCTAAAAGCATATAGCGAAGCATGACATGATCCAAAGAGTATATAAGAAAGCATGATCATGGCAACTGATGTAAACATAGCGGTTCGGACACGCATTTATTTTGAACATGATGAACAATAAGATTAGAACACAGATGTAGTACTGCTGATGTAGAAGTACCTGTGGTGGTGTTGATGCGGGCGGCGATCGTGTAAGCTTAGTCGATGAGTGTTCCTTGTTGATGATCCCGCGCGCAAAGCCTTATGACGACGGGATGACGGGATGATGAAGAGAAACCGTGGAAGATTTGGGAGGCGATCCACGCGAAGAGCGCTTCCCAAAACCTTATTCGACCCGAGGCGGGATGGAGAGACTATGCAAATAGCGATAGCGGGAAAAGGAAAATATTATTTTTACTACTTTAGGATTTTCTAATTGGAAGGGCTGGCCCGGTGCAAGTGGTCTACCGCATGTAACCGGAAGGTCCCGGGTTCAAGCAACGAGCTCCGCATATTGCACATGGTGTGGGTAAGGCTTGGCGCTAAAAATACCCTTCCCCTGACCTCGCGCGGTCACGGGAGCCTACGGCGTAGTGCGCCCTTTAGGATTTTCTAATTGAAACTCCCAATTATAGTTGTGGTGTTGTGTCTAATCCCAAATGGGCTTGGTACAAATATATAGGGCGGAAAACTCCCTACCTCCACATTAACCAAACAATATGATACTAATTGATATCGCACCTCGCACCTTTACTCATGGGTTTGAAACAATAAAGCACATTAGGGAACGCAGATATTGGGCCTTTGAGATTTATCGAAATTTCTTCATATGAATTTTAGGGGAACTATTCATATATAAATTCTAACATGTGTTTCATATGTTTGCGAAGCCTGTTTAAAAAAGCGATAAGTGATAACAAGACATCTTTCCACACACCATTCATCTCACATAGATCAGAATGTATGAGTTCTAGAGGTGCCAAGAGCCTCTCCTCCACTGCCTTGTGAGGCTTTCGAGGTTGCTTAGATTGCACACAATTATGACACTTAGAACCTTTGGTAATGGTGAAATCTAGAATTAACTGCAACCTCACCAAAATTCACATGTAGAATTAACTGCAAGCTAGATAGATGTGACACCAAAATTCACATGACACAAACGAGAATGCCAAACACTTTCGAATTATCATTAATTGTGTCACAAATCGATTCAATCGACTTATTACAAAAAATCTGCCAAACTTAGGCGAAACAAACCTCCGCAACCATAGCCTTTCTCACCAATAAATTGTCCATGCTTAGACATAACTACTTTCTTGGACTCCAACACTACCTTAAACCCATCTCTTGAAAGAAGGTAAACTTCAGATCTACCGTATGTTTGCGAGATATTGGGCCTTTGAGATTTATCGAATTTCTTCATATGAATTTTAGGGGAACTATTCATCATATATATAAATTCTAGCATGTGTTTCATATGTTTGCGGTGCACATTTGCAAACCGATAAGTGATAACAAGACATGTTGGTTAATTTTTCTTTCTTTCTAGTTAATTTTCAACTTCAGCCTTAAAGATTTTAAAGTAGTAATAATGCCTGATCTTTAGTTTTTCAGCAAGTAAATATAGCAAAATCTAGAAGCATCATCAATTAATGTCATGAAATATCTCTTTCCACACACCATTCATCTCACATAGATCAGAATGTATGAGTTCTAGAGGTGCCAAGAGTCTCTCCACGCCTTGTGAGGCTTTCGAGGTTGCTTAGATTGCACACAATTATGACACTTAGAACCTTTGGTAATGGTGAAATCTAGAATTAACTACTAGCTCACCAAAATTCACATCTAGAATTAACGCAAGCTAGATAGATGTGACACCAAACTTCACATGACGTAAAACGAGAATGCCAAACACTTTCGAATTATCATTAATTATGTCACAAATCTGATTCAGCGACTTATTACAAAAAATCGCCAAGCTTAGGCGAAACAAACCTCCACAACCATAGCCTTTCTCACCAATAAATTGTCCATGCTTAGACATAACTATTTTCTTCGACTCCAACACTACCTTAAACCCATCTCTTGAAAGAAGGTAAACTTCGATCTCTTGTATGTTTGCGAGATATTGGGCCTTTGAGATTTATCGAAATTTCTTCATATGAATTTTTTGGGGAACTATTCATCATATATAAATTCTAGCATGTGTTTCATATGTTTGCGTGCTCATTGCAAACTTATAAGTGATAACAAGACATGTTGGTTAATTTTTCTTTCTTTCTAGTTAATTTTCAACTTCAGCCTTAAAAGATTTTAAAGTAGTAATAATGCCTGATCTTTAGTTTTTAGCAAGTAAATATAGCAAAATCTAGAAGCATCATCAATTAATGTCATGAAATATCTCTTTCCACACACCGTTCATCTCACATAGATCGAATGTATGAGTTCTAGAGGTGCCAACTGCCAAGAGTCTCTCCACCGCCTTGTGAGGCTTTCGAGGTTGCTTAGATTGCACACAATTATGACACTTAGAACCTTTGGTAATGGTGAAATCTAGAATTAACTGCAACCTCACCAAAATTCACATCTAGAATTAATCGCAAGCTAGATAGATGTGACACCAAACTTCACATGACGAAAACGAGAATGCCAAACACTTTCGAATTATCATTAATTGTGTCACAAATCTGATTCAGCGACTTATTACAAAAATCTGCCAAACTTAGGCGAAACAAACCTCCGCAACCATAGCCTTTCTCACCAATAAATTGTCCATGCTTAGACATAACTACTTTATTGGACTCCAACACTACCTTAAACCCATCTCTTAAAAAGGAGGTAAACTTCAGATCTATCAGATGTTTGCGGATATTGGGCCCGTGAGATTTATCGAAATTTCTTCATATGATTGCGATGCACATTTGCAAACCGATAACAAGACATGTGGGTTCTACACGGTTGCACCACTTGATGGCTGCGATGAAACAAGTTCATTTGGATCGTCACGAGGTAACTTCGAAGTGCGGCTCCATCTTGTATGCCTACCTTTGTTTGGCAATATAGACCATGTGTACACAAACACTTACGCCTACCTTTCTTTGTATTAGGATTTTGACTTGACGGGAGATTCCATCAATTTGGAGGATATTAGAGAGAAGATGGCCAAGTTTCTTATGGAACATGTCATCAGCCCACCACGAAGGCGAGCATTTCGCTTCATAAACCGTGAGTTGATTCTGTTTCCCTTGCTTTGCATGACGATCGGTGGATACATGCATGTGAACGTATTCTTGTACCCTTGCCGCATGACGATCAAAGCTGGATACATACATGTGAACTTGTGTTATTTGTGTTGTGAACAATGCGTGGCGTGCCCTCGAAGAACCGGGTACATCGTGTGAACAATCGAGATACATTTGAATTTGCAATCTTTGCTGCCGTCGCCATTTGTTTGTGATCGGACATGTGCATCCGTATTATTTGTGTTTGCCGGTGTCTACCATTTTCAATTTACGTCGCGCTGAAGCGGTCTGTTATCTATGTACGGACCACGGGGTACCGCCTTGGCGCTGTAGGTTTCGTACTAAATGTGCGTCGGCGTAATCGAAAGAAACGTCCTGAAACACCGAACAAGCGTGCGAAAGTGCGTAACGTTCTGATCGTCTTGAGAATCAAAAACGGTCGTGCAGTAAGCGACTAAATCCTGAGCGTGGGTACAAAAGAACGTCTGTAATAGATTGAAAGGAACGCCAGACGAGCTTACTAAAAACGCGTCTCGTAGCTCGTGTATGACTTCACGACACGTCTTTGCGAACAACCGTCGTAACATGGAAAGGTCGCGGATGATCGTTTAAACATGCGACGTAGTTCTGAACGAGTTACGGTCGACCGACCTCTGAGCGTCCCGAAAGTGGATTAAGTTTCACGCGGACGGTGGTACGAGAACAAAGCGTCTGTGGAACTGGAGTGTAGTTACGGTCGGCGAGCTAAGCTGCGTCTGCCAGCTACGTAGGCGACATGCGGACACGTGTACGCGGTGTGTGCGTAAAATGCGAAGATATCCGCGATCGGTTTGCGTTCCACGGGTCTGTATTTGAGTAGCGGTTTTACGGACCCTTATAGTGATCGTGTGTCTCGTGAATGGATAACTTGGGATTAGAGGCGCCGCGATGCGTGCAAGCGTCTGTCGGTGTGCGTTAGTGCCACGGGCGCCTTCTTGTATGCGATATGCGCACATTGAACTGTTACGATCATTATCTCGGCATCGTGCGTCACTACTTTTGGATGCGGTGCGGTCAGTCCGATGCCGCGGGCAATGCGGTTTCGAGGTACGGTCGCATCTTAGACGGTATGTCCGTAGATACGTACACCACGGTCGAGCAAAACCCCGGGACACGCGTTCCACGGCGCGTGTGTGACAGGGCTCACTACGGGCGGGAAGTTTGAGACGCCGCGGAATCCCGTCTGTATTAAAGCCTTGTTGCGAGCGCTCGCTACGGACAGGTCTGTAAAGTCGACATTTAGAGACCCTAATGGGCGGTCAAGCGCTCGGCTACAAGGGATCAGAAAAGCCCCTCAACGCCTCAACATTTGTAGAGGCCTTTTTTACATAGTGCTTAAGTTTGATTTTCATGCATCATAATCATTCAAACTTGTAGAAAAGAGCAATAAGGAATAGAGAATTGCAAACCAGTATGTTGGATGTGATGGGAGCATGTGAGGAGGAAGAGCATGATTGGATTATCCTTGGTGGAGTTGGTCTTCCTTTTCCATGTGCCAATCATCCTTAAGTTGATCCTTGAGCAAGTGCTTTTGTTTGTAGATTTTGTTTTGTGGCACTCCTCTTCTTTCTCTTGCTTCATCTCTAGTATGAGTTTATCTCGGGACCTCCCCAAGCTTATTTGAGAGTTTCTTCTTTTTCTCTACAGGGGTTAGTCCAACAAAATATACCAATGTCTACACAAGTAATTCTTAGTTCAATAACTAAACTAGACTCCATGTCTAATTCAATTAAGGAAGGCATTCTAACCTAAGCACCATGCTTAATTTAAAAGCCTTTGGAAACACACTAGCAGCATTCCCAAACCAAAACATACTATGGTAGATAAGAGTAGCATGAAAGCATTATAGGATTTGACTCAAACGAGAGAGATGAAAAGCATGATAATAGTTTTAGTAAATTGAGGTAACCAAGATAGTGTAGCAACATGATAAAGAAATATTTCTATGTATGTGATTTCATGTTGCACAATGATTGGGTGTACATACCTTAAATTGTCATCCTTCGTTCTTCTTGCTCTAGACCTGAAATGGTTAGCAACAAAAATACCCGAAGGAATATTTCCTCATTTATATCTCTATGCTTATTTCACAAGGGTACTATAACAATAAGGTGAACACTCATGTTATTTCTCAAGAAGTGCTTGTTTAAGGACAACAAGCTTGTCCTTGGGAAACCTATTGAATTGTGATTCATGATGATGAAGTGGTTTCCCTTCCAACATCAATCTTCCTCGGGATTTATGCCAACGAGATCTGGAATATTTATTATAGATGTATGCATCTACAACCACCCTTTCGAAATCTATAGGAGGAGAAAGAATGAGGGGGTTGAAGATCTCATGTGGAATAGCGATAGAGAGACTAGGTGATTTAGGAAGGTGATCATGTGAACATGGGCTAGATAAAGTGTCTATGAAGCAGCTCTCATACTCACTGACGTTGTCCTCCTTCTCAAACTCCAAGGTTAATTCATCATGGCTTTCTAAAGGATCTCTTGGGTTTGTGTCTTTCAGGCTGATAGTGTCTAAGATGTCATCCGTGCAATCAATGGCTGGGATGCATAGGTTATTAATACTCTCAAGCCATTGTTGTGAGTCTTCTTGGTCGTCTTGATGATTCCTATGCTTAGGTTGTGATGAATTTCTAGGATCATCATGTGGTTTAAAGAAGGAAGCATATGTGGATTCATCGGGGACAAGGATGGGTTCGAGAGATGGGTTCGAATAAATCATCTTGTCTAGAAGAGGAGAAGATAAGATTGTCTTCTAGATAGCTTTGGTCTACTTCTATGGCAAGATTAGAAATGTCATCCTTAGGTTCTTCCCAATGTCCTTTAAAAGAATAAGCACATTCAAATAGAGACTTCTCCTTAAAAGAATCTGAATTATAATCACTTGGAAATCTCTTATAAACACTTTCAATAAGAGACATCTCCTTAAAGGAATTTGAATTATAGTCACTTAGAGGTCTCTCATCTAGATGAGAATTTATTACTCTCCCAAAATCACTAAAGATAGGTTCACAAGGGTTTTCCAAAGGTGGAATTTCTTCTTCCTTTGGGGGATTTTGGGATGTTGGTGGTTCAGGATGGATAGCTAAGTCTTGGGATTGGAATTGTTGTGAATTAGCTATCGTGATTTCTTCTTCTTGATCAGAGGATAATTCTTCATTTTTCTCGGGAAAGATTCTAGTGGGAGTGGCGTATCCGCAACATCTGTCAATGAGATCTCTTGCTTCTATAGCAGACAGAGAAAGAAATGCGCCTCCTGAAGCTGCATTAAGGTCTCTTTTATCTTTCTTAGTAAGACCCAGATAAAAATGTTGAAGAAGGATTGGGTCTGAAATACCAAGGTTTGGGCCAAAATTGATAAGGTCATTAAAACGATCCCATGATGCTTTAAGAGACTCTTCTTTTTTTTCTTCTTGTTTAAAAGTTAAAAAGTTCTATACGAAGACGGGCTGTTTTGGAGGTGGGAAAGAAATAGGTACAAAAATTGGACATTAATGTCTCCCAATCTCCTTTTACTCTCTCTACGTTCAAGTAATACCACTTGTTTAGCTTTTCCCCGTCAAAGAGTAAAGAAAGAACTTCTAGCGTTGGGTATTATCGGATATGCCTTCCATACGAAAGCATCCCATAATTTCCTCAAACTTTCGTAGGTGTGAGTATGGGTTGGCCTCACCTTCTCCCGAGAAGGCTAGTTCCTGAACCATTCTTATATAACCCAAGCGTAGCTCATAGGACTTTGCTAGGATAGGCTCAAGATTACGGTTGCCTAAAGCTTTTGCTTGAGGGTATAAGATATTTATAGATAGGCGTGGAATTCATGATGAAAAGGAAAAGAAAATAATAGATGAGTTAAAAGGATAAAAGAATAAAAGAAAAGAATATGATACAAGGATAAGGTAGATTCAAAGTCAATCTCAGCAAACCGTTTCCCCAAAGAACGGCGCCAGAAATGCTTGTTGGTATTTGTTAAGCCCACGAAAATATTTATAATTTGTATAATCCGCAAGCACACGGATACCGGTGAGCACTTCACCCGGGAGGGGTTTAATATCGAATCCACGAGGGGAAACGGGTGATGGAGACTATGATCTAATCTTAACCCGCAGTAATATAAGACTAAAAAGGTTGAGGGTATAGAGAGGTTTACTAAGATAGCTAAATCTTGGTTTGGTAAGTAATGTTGATAGAATTCTTATGGGGAAGCACCCAAGAGAAGTAAGGTCGAAACTTACTCTCCCCGGCACTTATGAGTCCTACGTGTCCTATCCAACGGGATGTGGAATCCAAAGGAATCAATGGTACTTGTCACTACCACGAACTACCACGCTCCGGAAGGTAGGGTGTATCTACGAGATACCCGAGTCCAAACACCACGTTTGCAATTGCGAATATTACTCTAACCTAGGTACCAGATTAAAGCACTCAAAAAGAGAGACTCGTAGACCAATAAGAATTAATATAAACAATATAACTTACTAAAAGAAGAAGTAGATTACCGTAGTAATTCCAAGTGTAGATTAACTTCCACCGAGGTACAAGTGTGGAGATAGCACCGACAGGCCAAAGACTTCCTCCAATTCCTTCCCTCTCTCTATCTCTCTTGTTCTAAAGATTAGAACTAATGAGTTCTAATCCTCTCATACTAACTCTTCTAATTGTAGCTCTAATAAGCTTCTAATTACATTCTAATTCACTAATCTCTTAGAGAGTTGATCCTTACATGGGACCCCTCTACAACCGAGAGATAATGAGATAGAATGAATTGATAATGAATTAGGGGTTTCACCACAAAGGGTCTTCTTATATAGTCCTTGGCGATGAACATGAACCCTTGGATCAAACCGACCTTGGCAACGGTGTAGATACAACCTCAAGGTCGGTGGTAAACCGACATAAAAATGTGAGGCTGACATGTGGACCCAGCCTGGCGGTCGGCCTATGTGGCACTGGCGGCCGCCAGGGTGGAGTGCCACCTCATCTTCTCGTTCGTTCTGGTGTCTTCTGGTATCTTCTAGAATGTTTTAGTCCACTTTTCGGGTTGAGTTACTTCACGGTCAAGTCTGGTCATCATATGGGATGTTTATTCCGGAACTTTCTCCATTATTCTCTGCATTTATCTGTTAAGTCCCTGAAAATATATAAATCACCAAAACTCATGGAATTATGTTAGTTAGACCCCTAGACTTATGTTTGGTCTTTGACTTTAGCCCTTAATTCATGTTTTTTAACTTGTAATTTTATGCTTTAACAGTGTCAACACCGACACGCCTACAATGGCTACGGTGGAGGCCTACGTTGAGTCCTTTAAGCTCCCTCGGAGCCGCCGCTCATCGACTCACCGCCAAGACTCCGTGTCTCGCGTGTGCCTAGCCATTGGACTCCCGGGGCCAGTACCCGTCTTGCTTGCCAAGAGTGCCTTCAGAGACCCCATCCGGAGCGGCGGGCCCAACGCGTCTTGGTCCACAAGTGGGAGGGCAGGCGGGGGCGCCAACTCCCGCACTCCGGACTCCACGATCGCGGAGAGGTTCCTTGGCCACTTCGTCGACCGGTCCCACAACACAAGCGCGATGTGCTAGATCGGCTCATGCCCATCGACGCCAGCGGAGAAACGACCCTCAACGAGGGGGCCGCTGATCGACGCCGATTCTTCAACGTCGCTCATTTGTTCCATCTTTAGTACAACACTCTAAGCTCCACCGTTCAAGCCGGTGATCCATGTAATGTGTGCCTACTAAGTGCGCGTCTAGGCATCTCGCCATGAAAACGTGCTTGGTCGTGTAAACTTTCCAGCTTCTCTTAATGAAATACGTGCCAATGGTACGCCGTCGAAAAAAAACTAGACGGCGGCTCCAGAGCAAGCGGCAAGCAACAAGCGAGCTTTCTGTCCAACCGGCACAGATTCCTCCCACCTGCGGGATCGCTGAGTCGTCCTCGGCCTTCAGCTCAAACATTACTGGATTGTTGTCTAATAAAGGAGGGTAATGGTCAAGCTCATCATCGGTAAGACAGTCTTCAGCCACCTTTGCTTTATCATCTGCAAGGAAATCACAAGCTGGAGGATAGCAACACTTGGTAAGTACAGCAGGTAAAACAAGATTGACAAAACGATTTTCAGAGATAAGGGAGAAACCTACCTACTGAACTTGGCATTATTTATTACAGAGCACCGTCTTTGAAAAGCCTCCATCTCCCATGTCTGTGGTGTCAACCAAGTGTTCGATGCAGCGCTCAAGAATCTCCCTCTCCTCGAGGATCTTGAAATATCTCCCTTGCCATTTAGCATTAGCGCTGGGAATCTGCTGGAATCTGTGTGCCAAGCTTGCCCCCTTCTCAGGAAACTCAAAATCAGGTTCAGCAAAGATGAATATGATTATTTCAACGCCCAGCTGTCCAGGGTAAAAATTAAAGGGATATTTACAAAAATGTGTGAGCTAAGCTCTTTAGAATTGTTGGACTGTTACCTCACTGCTGAAGGATTGACAGCCATACTTGATCAATGCCCCGTACTCGAATCTCTCTACATTACGGGTAATTTTGATGGTGAGATGGATGCACAGCTAAGGGCAAAATGTGCCAAAGTGAAGAACCTGACCCTTCCATCAGTCTCATGGGCTGAAGAATATTATAACGCGAGGATTATGAATCGAGCTGATGATGAATTTTGGTCTTAGAGAATACCCTCACTATAATACCTGGGAGATGCCCTTCCATCCTCACTACCATCATCTTTTTGATGATCTTGACGGATTTCCATGTGACGATTGATTGCGATCATCTGTGGTTGCTGCTTTTGTTGCAATGATGGTTCCACCGTATCTCAGGACATCAATATTTTGGCTTTTCATGCATTAGGAATACTTGCAACCCATGCATGGTTATCTTGAGGCCGCAATTCGGATGCACAACACTAGTGTTTAAGCTGCAGTTCTGTTTCAGTTTTGCATTAATATCACAACGTGTGCCACGTCCTTGGAATCTTCGTACCTATCTCATTTACTCTTTAATACATGCTTATTTTTCTATTATCTATGTAAAAACAGTTATGCTCTGGAGATCTATTTTGCTCAAGAGGCTCGGATCCACTTTGTGTTTCTGTGTAGTTTGTATGTTTTGAGCAATGCAAGGCATGAATTTCTTGCATACTTGTTGTGTACACTCTTTTGATGTTTAGGATAGCGACACGATCTCCAAACCACAACTTTTAAAATTATTTATGTATATTTTTATGAAAGTAATTTTCAAGACAAATCTATTGATTTAATTTTCACAATTTCAAGCTCAGTGATTTAAAACTTATTTATGAATTATATTACCAATGTTTAACCAAAACATCTGATAAATGCAATACAGAGGGAGTACTAGATACAAACTGAAATGTGAGGATCGCTGCCACCTATCACAGAAGCCATTGAAAGGTGGGAGTACTTGCCAATCCTGAAATGTTTCTAAGAGAAACTCTAGCAATAGCCTTTAAAAAGGAGCCCCTACTTTTGAAGTCCTAGCTGTTTTTTGATTGAACTCCAGCAGTAACCCAAAATCAGGGCCCTACTTCTTAATTTTCTCTATTTTCTCATACACCATATGTAACATATGTATTAGAGAATATCATATTGTACAGTAACCTATTTAAACTATATCAAAGAGCACTAGGTTGACTAGGTAAAATTGCAATGTCATCATCAATTTCGTGACATCATCATCTGTGACCAAGGTCCAAGAACCTCCCTACGCCATATCACAAACTGTACAAGGATATCCTCCATGGCCTGCAGCACCCTTGCCGGTGGCGAGCCCCTGCCCAGATCTAGGCGGCCCGGGCGCCGCAAGGATTGGGTAGAAGGCGGGCGGGTGGCGGCGACGGAGGACCACAACGCCCGCGTCCTTCTCTGCGTGGGCAGACCGGGCGTCGCCACGTCCCCGGCGGATCCAAGGCACCGGGCGGCTTGGCATGGTGCCGCGCGCCACCCTCTCCATCCCACCCCCTCCTCCACTTTGCCTGTCCGAGCTCCTCCGACGAGTTGGCTGGCGGCGGGCCGACCGATTCCGGCGTTGAAGGACCGAATCGGCGACCCGGAGGGGGTGAATGGGAGCCTCAACTAAATTCTTTCGAATTAGTGATCTTGTAACTCTCACAACCCCTCGGAGCAAAACAGCCAACTCTCGGTATGATCACGACCTTGGATGCAAGGTGGATGACCTAGGAAATGCCCTAGAGTCACAGCGGATCAACCGGAGACAACCCGAACCAAGCTCGCAATCGAACGCAACGAAACAAAGACAAGAACACGGGAACTCGGACGATCATAGATCCACAGGACCGGACTGTCCGCAGTTCAAAACTGAAAACTCAACCGAACGGAAGTTCTTTGGAGCCAAAGATCGGAACCCTGCGCATGATCCGCGGGGGGGGCGGACAGTCCGAGGGAAAAATCGAGAAACACAAATATTCGGGACGGATTCTCGAATCGGGGGGAAATTTGACCGCGAACGATCCAGCTTGAGGCGGACGGTCCGAGGGCAAAACTGAAAGAACAACTCTCTGGGACAGGTTCTGGAAACGGCTGAAGGGTTGAACAACGGACAGTCCGCACTCTGAGTCGGACAGTCCGGTGTACAAAAACCAAAAATCAAACTTCCTACAAGCGAGCCTTCGACACGCTACGAACCCAGGGCTCGGACTGTCCGCCTCTTGGGGCGGACCGTCCGCACTTGCTAACTCAGCACACCGAAAATCCACTCGGATGAACCCGAGGGGTCGGACTGTCCGCCCTTAGGTGCTCGACCGTCCGCGCCACTGTTGGAAACAAAGACGAACAAATGGGCGCCGCCAACGGTGACTCTCCACGAAATCGAATCAAACTCGATTAAAACGAAACCTCGGTCACAAGTATTGAGCCATAGCATCTAGGCATGTGGGTGACCATATCCCCCAAAGAAATTTCGAGTTTGACGGAGAGAAGCAAGAGAAATCGTGGATCTCACGAAGAACACTCCAAAAAGTCACCTTCGATCTAAAGCTCGCCCGATCTACTTGCTCGTGAGGAATTAGTGGAAACCCTTAGGTGGAAATGATCCTCTCACGTCCTAGCACGAATCAAGGCAAGAAAAACGAGATCAAACGGTGCCAAAATGAAGAAATCGCGAAGAGAATAGAGGGAGAGAGAGGGAACTCGGGAAGAACAAGTGAAGAACAAAAATCACAGCACAAGATCAAACAAGAACACCGATCCAAACATCCCAAACGCCACCATATGAAAGGCTACTTAGGGCTAGCCCTTGCCCAACCAAATTCGATACAAGTTCGGTGGACCTCTCACATCAGAAGTTGAAACCCTAGCTAGGAATTGTAAAATGAGAGGCAAGAAGGGATGGAGGGGTACGCCTCCGCTAAATAGTCCAATATTCCCTCTGCCTAAACTACCCCTAAGATACATGAGTCGGTCTTGTAATCCTAAGGCTATTTCGGTCGACTCTGGGTAAATATCGATCTGACGGCCACCGCGCCTCCTCATCGGTAGCCTTGCATCCACGCAACCTCCCCGCTGCCGCCACGTTGTCCTTCCGTCCACCGGAACGCCTCGGGTTTTGAGGCCCAAACACGCGAAAACCCGCGCCCATGGTTTTGAGGCCCAAACCACGAAACCCGCGCCGATGGTTTTGAGGGCAAACCACCAAACCTCCTCGACACGTGTCATCGCCATCGTCTTGACCGCCCGAGTCGCCAAGTCATCCGAGCTCCCGCTCTGCCTGCACGCTCACCGTCTTGACCCGATCGACACCGTCTGCCACGTCCTCTTGCATCCGTCGATGTCCCGGATGTCGACCACCATGGCTAGCCACCCAAAGCGATCCAGTCCCTCGGTCCAAGCCTCACATCCGTCCTTCACCTCCGCGATGCATCGGGCCCGGCACGTCCTCCTTGGCCCCTTCACCTCGCCGTCGGCTACCATCTCCGAGCTCCACACCTGTACAACATGAACCAAGAGATACGTCTTCGACACACTCCACGTGTGCCGGTGAACATAGCCAAGCATAAAAGATAAAATGAAAATAGGGAGAGAATGTTGACCGTTGATAATCACTCCATCACAAAACTAAACACATGTGACCTAAATCAACCATGTGTTTGCAATCTCCCGCTTGATGAGTGCATTGTCAACATTCAACACAAAAACGAGAAGAAGATAGAAGATAGCACATCCGGTGAACAACAGCTAGACTGAAGCTAGGACAAAACTCACTTTGGATAGCAAACATGGAGCATGGAGCAAAGACTTGGTTCCCAAAGACATGGGCAAAAAGGCTCGACACAACCAAGCTAAACAAACTGCTAGCACGGCTCCAAACCAATTACTCTCACACACAAAACAGCTAGACCCTCAAGACAGAGGCAAAAAGGCTCAACACATCTAGCTCAAAGTGCTACTCCCCCTGGACAAATGCAGTCACTGTCTTTGTATCTTTCTCCCCCTTGTTGGCACATGCACTAATCAAGTTATGAAATACAATATGTCACAATGCAAAGCTTCAAGATTATATTCAACCGAATGAGAGAGTGCTCAAAGTGGTACCATAGCAACAAATTACAAGTGCTAGCCAGAGCTCAAGCTAATCAGATGATATGAAATATGGCACAAAGCATTTTGAGCAAATTTTAGTATCTTGCAAAAGGAGGTTCACCATCAAACATAGCACCTAGCACAAGTAGATAAGAAATCAACTAAGTGCTCAAACATGTAAACCGGGTGAACTACCCCAAGCGGCGTTCGAACATCATGCTAGACATTATGGCAAAAACTTGTGTTTATTTTAAAAACAGAGTTGCGGCGGTTCACAAGTTACAAGAGAGCATGCGAGTGGTTATCCACATTTGCCTTGCCTTACTAATCAACCATGTCAAGCCTATGCGTGAGCAATGATTAGCTTAAGACAATGGTCTAGGTCAAACACAATGAAGTCCAAGTTCATTCAAGAGTGCAAATGAAAGCAACCTCAAACTTCAAAGTGTGGCAAAATGGACCCACTCGATCTTTTCATCACTTTAGCTTTAGACTTCACATTTTAGCAAGGTATTATCATGAAGATCTAAGCAAGTGAATGAATCAAAGCATGAGACATAGCTACCAAGCATACACATAAAAGCTCAAAGGATCTCAACAGCCTACTCATGATAGACGCTAGCTCAAGGGTGAACCAAGATTTAATTTCATCATTCATTAACCAAGTTCACATGTGGAAAAAAGTTGCTCACTCATAACATACATCACATGATTAACAAGAGCTAAAGCTTGAAGCACTATCATATTCGTACTACTAAGAGCACAACCTCATTCAAATCAATATAAAAGTGAAGCTCATGATATGCAAGAATGAAACAAAAGTCAAAAGCAAAGCTAAAACTAAGTCCGTACATCAACTACAAAGCTACCCCTCAAAAGGGTAGCAAACGCCCAACTCCCCACGGCCGAGCAAAGCGGACTTGGTCTAGTGGTTTCTTGAAAATGTCCGCAATCTGTTTCTTCGTGTACACATCTTTGAACATCTATGTCCCCTTTCTCCCGGTGATATCTCAAGAAGTGGTACCTCACCGCTATGTGTTTGGTCCGGGAGTAAAGGACGGGGTTTTTGGCAACACTCACGGCTCCCATGCTATCACACAACAAAGGTACACGAGAAAAGCTCAAGCCAAAGTCTCTCAAAGTGGCAACCATCCACAACAAATTGGGAACAACAAGCGGCAAAAGAGCTACATACTCGCCTCAACCGTCGACCGAGCGACACCTTTTCACGCTTTACGAGATCGACCAAGACACTAGAGAAGTACCAAGAAACCGATAGGTACTAGAGGTAGACTTTCTATGCATACGATCACCAGCATAATCCGAATCTGAATAACCAACCAGGGAGAGGATGGAAGAGGCCGAGTACCAAAGGCCAAACTCAGGAGTAAACTGCAAATACTTGAAGATCCTCTTCACAGCCTCGATGGTGAGAGGTCGCGGCAAAGAAGGCGAAAGCGTGCGCGAGAGGCACACCGCAAACTAGATGTCGGGGGGCGAGTCGCCGTCGCACAAAGCCGGCGAGCGATCATGCTTCGAACTCCCTTTGGTCCACAGCTTCTCCATCCTTGTCCTCGTCCAGGGCCGTCGTCGTCGACATGGGCGTCGAAAGAGGCTTGGCCTCACCCATGCGAAACTTGCGGATGATGTCCTTCGTGTACTTGCCCTGGTGTACAAAGATCTTGTCCTTAGTTTGCTTGATTTGGAGTCCAAGGAAGTAGGTCAACTCGCCCATCATGCTCATCTCAAACTCCCTGCTCATAATCTCTGCAAAACTCGATACCATAGCATGTGAAGAGCCACCAAAGATGATATCATCCACGTATATCCGGACCGGGGAGGATGTCGTTGCCTTTCCTAAGCGAGAATGGGGTTTTGTCTACAGTCCCCATCTCAAACCCCTTAGCTAAGAGAAACGCTTTCAATCGCTCATACCACGCTCTAGGGGCTTGTTTCAACCCATACAAGGCTTTGTACAACTTGTACACATAGTCTGGGTGTTTAGGATTCTCAAACCCCGGGGGCTGCCTCACATATACTTCCTCCTCTATGTACCCATTTAGGAAATCACTCTTGACATCCATTTGGAAGAGCTTAAAACCCTTTGAGGCTCCAAAAGCGAGCAAAATCCTAATGGCTTCTATGCGGGCTACGGAGCAAAGGTTTCTTCATAGTCTATTCCCTCTTTTAAACGAGAAACCCCTGGGCAACTAATCTGGCTTTGTTTCTCACCACCACACCATCCTCACTCTGTTTGCTCTTAAACACCCACTAGGTTCCTATGGGATGACACTCACAGAGGTGGAACTAAAACCCACTTGGTTCCTCTCAAAGCTTTACAACTCCTCATGCATGGCATTGACCCAATCGAATCCGATAAAGCAGTGTCAACATCTTTGGGCTCAAGAGTGGATACAAATGCAGAATGAGCAAAATGACACATGGCATAAGATTTGGAATGAGTTACCCTTTGATTAAGTCCTCCAATCATGGTCTCCTCGGGGGTGACGACGGTGAATGTCTTTGAGGCGCCCGTCTTGGCAGATGTCGCCTCCCCCTCGACCGAGAGTGGGAACCTCCTCAAAACGGCCGTCTCGGCTGAGGGAGCTGCTCCACCGGACCCCGGGAAGTAGTGGTAGTAGGGTCTGGTCCGTGAGCGATCATCGTCATCGCGGGTCGACTGGAGCAAGCGGTGGAGTCGCCGGGATCACCCCACCAACATCTTCCCCGCTCCTCCTCCATAAAAATGCTCTGCCCCATCTCCTCCTTTCCCCGCACACTCAAACACAAAAGAGGAACAAGGCGCAGTCTCATCAAAAGTAACCTCACAAGTCTCTACAACGCGGTTAGTCTCAAGATTTAGAACTCTGTAGGCATGTGAGTGTAAAGCATATCCAAGAAAAATGCCATCAGCTGACCGAGACTCAAACTTGTCGAGATTACCTTGCTTGAGGATGAAACACCTGCATCCAAACACACGGAAGTGGCTTACCTTGGGCAATCTCCCAAACCGCAACTCATATGATGTCTTCTTGGTGAAAGCACGAAGAAAGATGCGGTTGGAGACATGGCACGCCGTGTTGATCGCCTCAGCCCAATACTTCCTGAGTCTTGTGTTCATCGAGCATGGTCCTCGCCATCTCCTCAAGCGTCCCGGTTCTTCCGCTCAACAATTCCATTCTGCACGAGGCACATAAGGACTAGAAAACGGGTGCTCGACACCCAAGTTAGCACAAAGAGATTCGAATTGAGAGTTCTTGAATTCCGTGCCATTGTCACCGTGGAATTGCTTTCGAATGGCGGTTTCACGGTAACTCGTTCTCAATCTCAAAATCAGATCTCGAGCAAAATCGAAAGCCTCATCCTTGCCCTCCATGAAAAAGACCCAAGAGTACCTCAAAAAATCGACAGTACCACTTCCCCCCCACTGACCGGACCCTAGATGGACCAACAGTGTCCATGTGTAGGATCTCTCCGGGTCTCGAGGTCATAATCTGATTAACTGGGGGGTGGGAAGCAGCTACCATCTTCCCGTGGTGACAGGGATGGCAGACCAGATCCTTCTCAAATTTGAGCTTAGGCAATCCTCGGACGAGATCCATCGAGATCAACCTCGTGAGAAGGTCGAAACTCAGGTGTCCCAGTCTTCTATGCCACTTCCACAAATCAGAGGAGGACCCAGCTAACAAGCAACAAGATGTGCCAAAACCCCAAGAAAAATCAGCTCTAAAGACTTGACCAAACGGCACAATCCAAAGAAATAAGATCATCGCGAGAATCCAAAACTCTAGAACACCCAAACTTGAAGCGTACCTCATAGCCGTCCGCCATTAGGCGAGAGACAGATAGCAGATTGAAGTGAAGGTTAGAGACGAGCGCCACATCCTTGAGTACAAAGTGGTCATTGATCCTGATTGAACCACGAGACAGAATCTTCCCTTTGTTGCTATCCCCGAAAGTGATATACTCTTTAGTCTTCATGGGGGTGAGGCTAGAGAACCATTTGGAGTTGCCGGTCATGTGTCGAGAACAACCGGAATCAATGAGCCACATGTCCTCTAGCCTTCCATCCTGTATCAACGATAGTACATGGGATGAGCAAGTGGCACAACACTGGGGTTAGTAAACTTGGAAGAGTACCAGTGTTGACCACCTTGCCCAAGATAGGCATTAGGCAAAACAAACATCCCACGTCCCATCTTACCAAAGTGCTCACCACGCACAACAAAGCGTGGTGCACTCCTCTTGTCAAACTCAAATCTCCCAAAGCGAGGAACACCTTCCACTCGCGGAGCACGACCACCAAAGGGTCTCACAAACTGTGGCCTAGCCCTCTGAGGCCTTCTACCTTCTGGCCTAGCAAACTGCCTCTGAACCGACTGCACACCCCTCTCATACATGCCAAGTGGTGGGTGATACATGTCGCGGTTCTCAAACACAACTTGACGCCTAGCATCCCTCTTCCTCCTAAAGCAAAACACAACCAAGTGCCCATCTCTCCGGCAATACTCACGGTGATACCTCACCTCTCTCTTGGGTGGTTGTTGGCTCACTCTCTTGGGTGAATGGTTCACTCTCGTTGTGGTCTTGGCTTTAGGAAGAGTTTCCTCAGGGATCTTGGGCAAAGTGTCAAGTGGGTTCTTGAGGTGGTTTGGTTTGGGAAGCCACACTTGTTTGGGAGGTGGAGTCTTTGTGGGCTCTTGGAGAATGCCATTTTGCACAATGGACTTTGCAGGCTTAGGTGGGGTGATCTTGGTCAACTTGGGAGTGTTTGTTGGTTTCTCACTTGAGCTCAAACCACTACCTTGACCAACCTTACCATAGATAACTTCACCCTTCCCACCTATAGCAAAGCCTAATCCCGATGTGTCAGTCCCCCTCTTGAACTGACTCATCATCATGCCAAGTTGTGGCTCTCCACTAGACACCCAACTCAAGATAGAGCGGAGGTACTTGTTATCCTCATCGACTCTCTCCTTGTCATGCCTATAAGACATGACCTCCAACTCTAAAGCTTCACACTTAGCACACTTCAACACGGTGCCATCCGAGTTGGCCTTCTCAAGCACGCAAAGCTTGGCAACCTTCTCTGCCAACTCGGATTGCAAGCCCGGAAAAGACTTGCATGCACTCAACAACATAGGCTTAGCCTTCAGCTCAACATGCTCATCTAGCAAAGCAGAGTACTTGGATTGCAAAGACATGATGCTAGACATATGCACGACACAAGCGTCACACTCCAACTCATCAGACATATCCACAGGCTTCCTAAGCAACTCTATCTCAATCATAGCCATTTCCCACTTCTCCTTGTACACCTTTCTCTCTCTAGCTGCTCGCTTGAGCAACTTCTCCTGACAAACAAGCGCATCGCCCAAGGTGTCTACCTCATCAGAGAGAGATTCGATTGTAGGAGGTGCCTCAAGGGAAGAAGAGTCGCTATCGTGTGGCTTGACGCTGTCGGTCACCGCTCCGTCGAGGGCCATGGTGCAGAAACCCCCGGGCTTAGAGTCGGCGAAGAAGCAGAGTCTATTCAGCTTATCCTCGACCTTGCGCTTGGGCTCCTCGTCGCTAGAGGGAGATTGCCCGTCTGAAGAATCATTGTCGAGGTTGCTTGAGGGAGGCGAGGAAGGCGTGCTTGTGCTCCTTGGCACGCTTGAGGTACTTCTTCTTGATCGCCTCCTTGTCGAAACCTTTCTTGGACTTGTACTTACCAGCGATGTACTCGTGCTTGTCCTTGCGCTTGTCGGAGTCGTGCTTGTTGAAGTAGTACTTCTCGCCGGAGTACTTGTCCTTGTTCTTCTTGGGGCACGTGGCGACGAAGTGGTCCGGATCATCACACTCGAAGCATCCACCCTTGGGTGCACCGCCACGCCGACGGTTCAAGCGGTTGTTTTGGAACCGCGAGAATCGGCTGATGACTAGAGCCGGCTCATCATCCCCAAGGCTCTCCATCCGCTCCTCCTCCGTCACGAACACCAAAGAAGATAAGGCAAACAAGATCTATGAAGGGTTAGCAGAAGAGCTCGAACTACGCTTACCTGAGACGAGAGCAACATTCGGCGCCGATGGGTTCTTAAGCTTCGCCTGGATCTGAGCCTCGATCTCGGAGGGCTTGAGCTTGTTGTAGAGCTCGTCGGGTGTGAGGGTGTTGTAGTTGGCGGACTCCATGATCGCGGACACCTTCACATCCCACACCTTCCGATCCGAGGCGTACAAGAGCCGCACGCCTTCTCGTGGGTCGCCAAAGCCTCTCCCGACGGCTTGTTCGCCCGAAGCTTGTTGCGCATCGTCCCAAATCTAGCAAAGAGAGAATCGATGGACTCGCCATCAAGTTGGACTAGGTTGTTGTACTCTCTCTTGTAGGTCTCGTATAGGCGGGCCTTGACTTGTGGAGTTCCCTCGTGGTAGCTCTCAAGTGTCTTCCACACCTCACGGCGGTCTCACAAGTGGCAACTCTCTCGAACTTTGTGTCTTTGAGGCTAGAGAACAACACGCTCCTCGCTCGGTTGTTAGCATTGTGTTGGGCTATTTGTTCCTCACCCACTCGAGCGGCTAGCACTTGTTAATTCTCATCCTCGACAATCTCCCACACTCTCCAATCCATCCCCATAAGATGTGCTTGCATCTTAATCTTCCGGTAAGGGATAGTTGGTGCCATCGAACTCCGGAGGCTTGCCACCAAAGTGACCATACCTCTCCATGTCGCCTTCTACGGATCAAGAACCGATTAAGGTGGATATGACCCTTAACCTGCTCTGATACCAATTGAAGGACCGAATCGGCGACCAGAGGGGGGGTGAATGGGAGCCTCAACTAAATTCTTTTGAATTAGTGATCTTGTAACTCTCACAACCCCTCGGAGCAAAACAGCCAACTCTCGGTATGATCACGACCTTGGATGCAAGGTGGATGACCTAGGAAATGCCCTAGAGTCACAGCGGATCAACCGGAGACAACCCGGACCAAGCTCGCAATCGAACGCAACGAAACAGCACAAGAACCTGGGAACTCGGACAGTCTGCAGTCACAGGACCGGACTGTCCGCAGTTCAAAAACTGAAAACTCAACCAAACGGAAGCTCTGGAACAGCCAAGATCGGAACTCCCGGGACGATCAGCTGGGCGCGGACAGTCCGAGGGCAAAATCCGAGAAACACAACAGTTCGGGACAGATTCTGAACTGGCCGAAACTTGTAAGCGCGACAAGTCCGGGCTTCGGGGCCGGGACAAATCCGAGGGCAAAAACGAGAAGAACAACTCTCGGGGACAGGTTCGAACGGCCGAAGGGTTGAACAACGGGACGATCCGCACTCGAGTCGGACAGGTCCGGTGTAAAAACCAAAAATCAAACTTCCTACGGCAGTTCTGGACACACTACAAACCCGGGCTCGGACCGTCCCGCCTCTTGGAGCCGGATCGTCCGCACTTGCCAACTCAAAGACACCGAGAAATCCACTCGGGATGAACCCGAGGGTCGGATCTGCCCTTAGGTGCGGATCGTCCGCGCCGTTGGAAACAAAGACGAGCAAAAATATGGCGCCAACGGCGACTCTCCACCAAATCGAATCAAATTCAATTAAAACGAAACCTCGGGTCACAAATATTGAGCCATAGCATCTAGGCATGTGGGTGACCATATCCCCAAAAAGAAATTTTGAGTTTGACGGAGAGAAGCAAGAGAAATCGCGGATCTCACGAAGAACACTCCAAAAAGTCACCTTCGATCTAAAGCTCGCCCGATCTACTTGCTCGTGAGGAATTAGTGGAAACCCTTAGGTGGAAATGATCCTCTCACGTCCTAGCACGAATCAAGGCAAGAAAAACGAGATCAAACGCGGTGCCAAAATGAAGAAATCGCGAAGAGAATAGAGGGAGAGAGAGGGAACTCGGGAAGAACAAGTGAAGAACAAAAATCACAGCACAAGATCAAACAAGAACACCGATCCAAACATCCCAAACGCCACCATATGACAGGCTAGTTAGGGCTAGCCCTTGCCCAACAAAATTCGATACAAGTTCGGGTGGACCTCTCACACCGGAAGTGGAAACCCTAGCTAGGAATTGTAAAATGAGAGGCAAGAAGGGATGGAGGGGTACGCCTCCGCTAAATAGTCCAATATTCCCTCCGCCTAAACTACCCCTAAGATACATGAGTCGGTCTTGTAACCCTAAGGCTATTTCGGTCGACTCGGGTAAATATCGATCCGACGGCCACCGCCTCTCCCGATCGGTAGCCTTGCATCCACGCAACCTCCCCGATGCCGCCCGCGTGCCGTCCTTCCGTCCACCGGAACGCCTCGGGCTTTGAGGCCCAAACCCGCGAAACCCGCGCCCGGGTTTTGAGGCCCAAACCACGAAAAACCAGCGCCCGATGGTTTTGAGGGCAAACCACCAAACCTCCTCGACACGCGTGTCATCGCCCGTCTTGACCGCCCGAGTCGCCAAGTCATCCGAGCTCCCCGCTCCGCCTGCACGCGCTTCGCCGTTTTGACCCGATCGACATCGTCCCGCCACGTCCTCTTGCATCCGTCGATGTCCCATGTCAGCCACCATGGCTAGCCACCCAGCCGATCCAGTCCCTCGGTCCAAGCCTCACGTCCGTCCCTTCACCTCCGCGGTCCGTCGGCCCGGCAGACGTCCTCCTTGGCCCCTTCACCTGCCGTCGGCTACCATCTCCGAGCTCCACACCCGTACAACACGAACCAAGAATCGTCTTCGACACACTCCACGTGTGCCGGTGAACATAGTCGAAGCATAAAAGATAAAATGAAAATAGAGAGAGAATGTTGATTTGTTGACAATCACTCCATCACAAAACTAAACACATGTGACCTAAATCAACCATGTGTTCGCAGGCGTATGATCTACATCGACGGCCTCTCCCCTCCGGTTGGGCTTCGCAAGGACCCGTGGGCCTGTTCGTCGTGCGGGATTTGTGCGATTTGCTATCTAAGGCAATCGCAATGGGATCCCCGTGCCCCCCTTTGATCCTGAGGATTGGGCTCCAGGTGGACGCGGATCCGGTACAGCTGCAGCCCGGAGTCCATGGGTGTCAATCCTCAGCGCGTCTCTTCCCGGGTCGGCGGCCTCTCGCAACTAGCATGGGTCCTCCGGGAGCCTAGTCGATTGATGTTCAACAACCGGGTGAAAACCTAGCCCCGGTTCTCTTCGGGCCGACGGTATTGGCGCAGTTGGGCGCATCGTTGAAGTTCTTGTTCATCGGGGCGGTCTTGGTCGAAAGACCTTTTGTGCTTCTTCCAAAGCGGTGATGCGTCTGCAGATGTCAATTTCCTTCTTGAAGGCATCGCTTGGAGCACTTCCTTGCCACCCCTACGCTGCTGTATGGAGTCAGCTCGTTCTTTGTGTCTCGCCGGCTATCTTCAGGGAACAGTTGTAGTGTTTGAGCAAGCCAAGAGCACACTCTCCTTGATGAGCAATACAACGATCAAATGGAGGGTGGAACCATATATTTCATGTGCTTTAGTTCTTTTGTCCATCTTAGGGACTGGTTCTGCTCTTTTTATCTTTTTTTGCTTTATGCAATCTCTATAATAATTGGCTGTGTACGTCCACGGACATAGAGGCCGGATGTTCTCATCCATTATCTAAAAAAACAAACTGTACAAGAAAGCACGCAGTTCGTAAGCTGAGCCATCTGCACACTGAAAATGATCAAAGACCTGCAGCCATATGCTAATATTCCTATGCACTACAGTACTGCATAATTAATGTTTTGGACAATTGTTCATTGCATTTTAGAGAGGCTTAAAAAAATACAGCATACACAGCAGCCTCTAATTTGCACACTAGTTGGATCCAAACCGGACATAGGCAGCGGCCTCAATCGGACATACACAGCATACGCACAAACTAGGATTAAAAAATCGGGCATTTCACACTTGTTGGATCCGAATGGAATAGGATTAGAAAATCAAATCACCAAATTTATTTCGCAGTCGTCGGATTCAATTGGATAGGATCAAAAATTCTAGCACACTAGTACAATCCAAATCAGATACAGCTCATTCAGGAACTGACAAAGAACACTAGCAGCAGCCTATTCTCTATACGCGTCTCGCAAGGAATTTGCTGGGGCTGGAAGTCACGTCTCATACAGTAGGATTGAATCTTACCTTCGATGGGAGAGTCGCTAGGGCTGGAAGTAGCCGCGCCTGCGTGCAAGGGATTCGCAGGTGCCGGTGGTCGCATCTTGCTAGGGTTCTCGCCCGTACAGGCACGGTGCCGCGGTCGTCTCTCAAGGGGATTCGTAGGTCCGGAGGCCGCAGCTCGCCGACGGAGTCACTGGACGCACGCGCAAGGGAGTAGAGTGGAGGATTGGTTGTCTGCTACGAGTGGAATGCCGAACCCTAGTGGGCGGGAGTGGGAAGAAATCGTGCGCGGGAGGTAAGAAAATCGAGTGCGGGAGGGGGAAGAAATCACGCGCGAGGAAACGTGACTGCTTGAGTTGGCAGCTTTGGTTCAAGTAGGGGCCTTGCTGGAGTTGCTCTAACTCCCTCTTGAGCTCTAAAAATAGAGAAAAACGTGACTTTCGTACAAAAGAAGAGTGCTTGAGTTGGCAGCTTTGGTCTCGAGGAGATCAAATAGATTTTTTTAAAGATATGTGATACTTCAATTGTGTCATGATATCAGGAATTTATGTCTTTAGTCTTAACTCTCAAGTTATAGTTAGGCTCCTTTTAAGAACATTTATTTGATCGTGACCTAAATCCATTGTTGTTCCTCTCATTGATTGGCAAGGAAAGGAGAGGTTCGATGGCCCATCTTCAAAGTAACCTACGTGATTGAACAACGGCCCTCAAAGGTGTAAAACCAAATCAGCAGCTTACCTTCTAGATCAGGAAAACATTTTTCTAAAACAGTTTTTTTTTTCCAAAACTTTCTGAAACAGAAGTATGGACCGGGGCCCACCTTCTATTTCCTTAGCCCACATGCATCGCGTGCCAATAATAAGGGCAGGTACATTGGTGTTGTCTTTTATAACTTCGTCTCATATAGTGACACATAATTTAAGATGACTTAATAGACTAGACGCGTTGGTTGTTCCTTTAAGTTGTCTCATAGTACCTTGCAACTCCTTAATTTATGGGCGAGAAAAAGTAGGATTGTGAGGTGCATGACAACAACAAAAGTTGTCTTATACTCTAAATTTTAGCTCATGAGATGGTTGTTTCGCGAAACAACGACCTCATTCTTTTTCGCTCTCTCTTTCCTCCACATCATCAAAAATCCTACGTGGCGTTGCATGAGACGAGGTATGAGACGACCGGCGTGTAGCAATGTACCTGCCCTAAAGCCGCCAGGTCAAAGGCCGAACTCCTCCTCTTCCCTCGTCGTGCCAATAATAATAAGCGATGTCGTCGCCTCCAACCGCCCGCCGCCGACGGCACCTCCCCGCAAGATGCGGAGGCGCGGGGGACTAGGCTTCACCGCCGGGACATCGTTCGACATCTTCCTCGGGCCGGGCCACGCCAGTCATGCTGGGCGCCGAGCTCGCCCGCAAGCCGTGGGCGCAGCGTCGCGCTTTGAGGAATCCTCTCTTTGGCGCCGCGTCGGCTGGAGAACGCCTATGACAAGCATTGGCGTCGGGCCACACTCACTACTACAAAAACGAACATTAGGGGCGGTTTAGATGGACATTAAGGGGCGGTTTTTCAACCGCCCCTAAACAAGCGCACCTAATGTTCGGTCGACATTAGGGGCGGTTGGGAAAAACCGCCCCTAATGTCTCAACATTAGGGGCGGCTCTCGCTTGAACCGCCCCCTGTGGATATATAGCGGGGCGGTTCTAGTCATCACAAACCGCCCCTAATGTCTATAAATCGTAGGGAGTGTTGAATTTCACAACAAAAAATATATAAATAAATAATTCACAAATTCAATTAATAATTGACATAATGTCTCCATACTTCAAATAAACATATATGCATCATGCAAAACTCACATACTTCAACGTACAATTCACATAACATACGAAAATGTCGAGATACAATTCACATAAAGTCCACAATTATTCCCATCATACAACTCACATAAAGTTCACACAAAGGTCACATAAAGTTTACAATTACTCCCATCATACAACGACATAAAGTTCACATATTTCCCATCATAAGTTGATTCAACGCCCTAGGCCTAGCCTTTCCCACTCTCGAAGATGTTGATACTTTGGATTGTTTTGCAACTCGGCGGTCCCCCCGATGAAGCTACCTTTATGATGTATAATTTGATCCAATATAAAGTCACAAAGGCCACCAACGAGATCCAAGAGATCGTCATCTTTGTAAGGGGTAACCTTTTTCCCTAACTCTTCTTTGGCCTACAAAATTTCCAATATAAGAAATGAGTGACCATATATAGGAACACGGTGAGCGTATATATATAGAGAGAGAGAGAGAGTGAGCATGTATACCAAGTTTGGGTGTCTCGTAGGCTGTCTTTGTTACTTATTGCCATGCATACATAATATCCACAATGTACACTTTAGGTGGCTGTTTGGGACACTGTATATATAAAATTGTTAGTTATTGCATTTGAGATTATGCATTACTGAAATAGGGCATACTTACGGGACAGTCTGTTTTGACATGCAGCTTATCCTTCCTTCTTGGATTATGTCTCCCCTGATGTTTGTTAACATACCAGCGGTACGCCCGTTCGAAAGGATACCACAAATGCCACTTGTTAGTAACCAAAAAGTTTGGTTAGGAGGTTGTATAGTAACATATAAGAGGGTTGTCGATACACATACGATTTGACAATTGCTCGCGAAGTCTTTATACGTGGTCGGAGCAAAGTTCATTGAATCATGAACCCACGCCCGCCTATCTGACATCGACACATACAGCAATCCAGTGATTACTGCATAAATTCAATCATAGGAAAATGATGAGGTCGTCCGCGTAAAATATGTATTCGAAAAGCTTTATGTACATGTGGAACTTACTTGAAGTGGTATGGTAGCCATATCATATTGTTATGTTCGAGATTTTTGAAAGCCACGGCTATGTACGCCGCCATCCTAATGGCCTCATCCTTGATCACCGCCACCCGAATTGTCTCTTTCTCCGCCTTGGTCTTTCCAGCTTCTAACTCTTTGCCATTCAGGTCCCAACCCTTAGGATATGCAAAACGGGATTGTGCTATGTACCGAGGGTCCACGTACCCATGTTTCAATCCAGGAACCTGTTTTGCAAGGTGTGCTTGCATCCTAAAAGGGGCCGCTTAGGTTAGTTCCAACGTTATTATAATATCGCAATCATACCATATCAAGAGGGCAAAGGACTTACATGCGTAAGGTGTGAACTAGATTGATGTCCATAGAACCTGAAGGCGATACAATGTATGGATGTCGTCGAGCTCTATGGCAATGTGACCACCAGGTCCTCCGAATATACCGTTCGGGTAGGCACATCTTATCTCCGTTATATCTGTCGACATAGCGTGCAAGTACCAATCGTGGAACTTTTTCATTCCACGTGGCATATCTTGAATGATATGGTTTGGTAAGAAGAGCTTGCCTCTCTCATATTTTTTCGGGCATTTCTTAGTCCATCTGATTTCTTCTATCTTTGGATACTTCTTTGCCGAATAGTGTGTATCGGTGATTGGTTCAGAAGTAGAACCATGTCGTGGTACTTGTTTGACTCGGTTCTCAGGCTTGAACTGGTCATGGGCGTACCACTTGGACACCACTGTGACGTCATTCATCGGCGTAAAGGCGGGCCTTGTATGTTCTGGAGGCTTTGTTCTATACACCAACTCTTCCCATAGATCATCTATTGGATGCTCTTCAACACAAGCTTCTTCCAAAGGCACCTGCTCTGTAGGAGGCACATTAGGTTGTACGATCTCAGGCGGAGAAGAGTGTGGCACATTAGGTTGTATGGCCGCAGGCGGAGAAGAGTGTGGCATCTCAGGGTTTTGTTGGTCAGGAGTAGGGGAGTGTGTCATCTCTTCATCACGAGTCGATGACATAATATACTCCCCCTCCTCCGCAACCCCCTCGAGTCGTGGAAGTGGCGAATAACTTGGTGGGGGAGGTGAGAAACCTGTCAATACAATGTCTCGTTTGTGCCACAGGATGAACTGTCCAATCACTTGACCGAGTTCATTCAGTCCCTCAGGAGTTGGGTGTTCAAATTTATAATTCTTGTAATGGGCCTCCACGGTATGCACCTCGACCCTAGTATAGTCTGGCGGTATAGGCTTGTCGTGCCACCTGCCCCCAGGGGGATGTGCCACACCTGTTCCGACAACCTGCATTATGTTTGCCCTTCCAACGAGAACCACCAAGTTGCAACTAGTTGGTTCCCGTATGCGATCGACGCCGGTTGTGCCTCCAGTGGAACCTTGGCTGCTAGGTACTTCCTAACCCCGGGTTGAGTCCGCGGGGCCACAGGCAACCCTTTTTCCTCGAGCGCCTTCGCTACCATAGCTTTCACTGTGCTTTCAAGATCCAGCACTCGGGCTTTACCATGTTTCTTGTAGATGTGTCTATCCTCTTCGAAGCCATGTTTCCATGCCGTTCTTTTCCCTAAACCCCTGGTGCGTCCGGTGTGCTCGGGGTTTCCCAAGGCAAGGGTAAGCTCATCCCTCTCTCTGTAAGAGATGAATGAGCCCTTCGCCTTTTCTTGACCGTACTCAGTATCTTTGATACTACTTCTTCAGTAGCTGGGTTACTAAACTAAAGGGAAGAACCAGATGATGCAGTACTCCTCGCATGTATCCAATTCCTTCCCCGTATCTTCAAATTCTTCAAATTTACCCCGGATGCTTCTATCTCTTCGTCCCTCTTCTGGAAAATGGGTTCTGCCTTAAAGTAGCCACCAGAACCGAAGTGAACAGGGTGAATGTTCATCTTCGCTAGCTCTCTGTTACGAGCACTGACGGCCAATGCTTCTGGTGAAGTCTTCTGAGCCACAAGATCATCCCATTGACTCTGTGTTATGTTTCCATACTTGTGAAACGGAGTTTTCCCCTTTTGGATATATTGGGTGTTTAATTCACCCCTCCAACGCCGGAATGACTCCCCCATTGTCCCAAAGGCACTATGTTTCATGGCCTCCTCAGTACCATCTGGAAACTTGAAATTGACTAGCAGCTTGTTCCATAGGCCCGTCTTGTCCCCTTCTGATATTTTTTTCCATGATGGGATAGCTGGGTTCAACTGATCTCTTACAAGGGCGCCTATCGCATTATGGAATTTTGCCCTCATCTTCTCTGGCTTAAGGATGTCCCCTTGCGGACCGACCTCTGTTATAATATAGATTGTGTCCTTGTCGGGATACTTGGTTTTGGTTTCCTTACCCCGCATTTCCTCTTTGACACGGTTGTGGTCGTGGCACGGGGTTCCTGGGAGCGTAGGCGGTATTGTTCACCTCTCGTGGCGTGCGCCTCTCGCTCTTGGTTCCTCCATCCCATCTTCTTCGACCAAACGTCGCGGACGACGACGCTACCTTTTGGAGGAGATTCAGCGAGGGACCTATGCACACGGACCCGGGAGATTCGCGGTTAATGGTTGTAACATGATAAAAAAAAAATCGAATACTAATTACTAAGGCTTTGTCTCAACCTCATCTTAAGGGTCGAAGTCCTTGTCCAGCTTCGTCCGCGGTTGGCCTATGCCTAGGTTCTTGTGGGAAAGGATCCTCAGGACTTACGTATCCGCCGTCACCATCATCATCGTCGTCAGAGTCGTCATCAGAGTCGTCATCAGAGTCTTCTCCTTCTTTGTCCATTTCTCCCTCCTTGAATGGATCAATGCTACGCGACGCTGCTATATCGTTGTCTACCTCATTGTTGAACTCCTCCCGACTCATGTGAGCTGGTTCTTCTTGTTCTAAGGTCTCCTTGTCCTTAGAGCTTTTGGCTTCAAAGGTCTCTTGGCGGGGACATTTTATGATTTAGTCTAATCTATTAATAGAAGGAAAAGATCTGGTATTAGAGAGAGCTACAGAGAGGAGGCTATATAGAGAGAGAGCGCTTCAACTTAGCTGTTGTAGCATATAGAAAACAATATAGAGAACAGTGAGCATATAACTCTCAATGAAAAAGCACTTGTTACAAATTTGGCTCAGATTTGTCCCCCCATCATCTCATCCATTCTTAACGGTTGCTTATAGAAGCCATCCTAGTTTAGAAGGTCACGCAGGGGGTCTCAAAATCATCATAGCCGCCGCCTCAGCCTCAGCCCAATAAAAATTTCATCATTGCATATGCCATTGCCTCAGCCCAATAAAAATTTTCATCATTGCCCAGAAAGAAACATGTATATAGACAGCCAGAAAGAAAGCCAACATGTATATAGATTTGCATGGCAGCAACAGTACTCTAGCATTTTAAAAAGACACTAGTTTCCCAAAAACTTTGACAAGTGGACAACATGTATATATTCACCATGCAGCAGCATATTCACAAGTGGTCAACATGTATATATTCACAAGTGGTCAACATTTTAAAAAGAAAGCCAACATGTATATATTCACCATGCAGCAACATATATATATAGATAGCCAACTTGTGGTTCAGTTATTTCCAAAAAAAATGCAGCAGCATATATAGACAGTCCATGCCAATTTGTGGTTCAGTTATTTCCAAAAAAAATTAAATAACAGCTAGCAACTTCACTGACTTGCAGCAGTACTCTAGCAGTAATAGATAGCCAACTCTCAATGAAAAAACATCTGGTACATGTATATAGATAGCAGCAGCATATATATGGCTAAGCTATCCTGATTTGATCGATCTTGGTAATAAACAAAATAATGCCATGATTCCCTTGGGCCCAAGACTTTGGCTACTTTTTCATGGACAGTAACTTCCAGTCTTAAGCAAGTAAATAAACAAAGGAGCAATATAACTAAACTAAGTTGAGCAAAATGATGTTGAGACATGTTCAGTTGAGACATGTTCAGTTTTTTTATTCAGTCATGAATAATATGACCCCCCTTCTTTGTTGATGAGGGAGTAACTGACAAAAGGGACCAATGTGACAGTTTAAGATAAGGATCACTACTATATATTTATAGCTACAATCTCTAACTGAACTACTAATAGCCATACATGTCTAGAGCTTAAAATTTATTCAGATCTGGGCAAGTTTTATTTTAATGAGCTTTGGGCTCAGATTGGAATCTGGAGAACTACAGCACGAAATGCAAGTACTCTAGGAACCATGCAATTCACCATGCAGCAGCATATATATAGAACAAATAAACATGTACATAGCAGGTGTCTCCTCGAAGGCAAGGTACATGTACATAGAAGGCAAGGTGTTGACAATCCATGTAATCAGTAAGTAAGTAGTAATCAGATTCAATTAACAGCAGTGCCATGTGTATTCATCTCAAACAGTAGTAATCAGCTTCAATTAGCAGCAAGTTAGAGTTCACTAAATAGGCTACCTCAAAACAGTAGTAATCAGCTTCAATTAGCAGTAAGTAGTAATCAGATTCAATTAACAGCAGTGCCATGTGTATTCATCTCAAACAGTAGTAATCAGCTTCAATTAGCAGCAAGTTAGAGTTCACTAAATAGGCTACCTCAAAACAGTAGTAATCAGCTTCAATTAGCAGTAAGTAGTAATCAGATTCAATTAACAGCAGTGCCATGTGTGCCGGCATCTCAAAATTTGTGAAATAGATGGCAATCAGATTCAATTGACAGCAGTGGCATCATAGGCATGACATCATAGGCATCAGGAACACTAAAATTCACCAAAATGATAGGCATCATAGGCATCATAGGCAGCATCGGGGACCAGCATCGGGGAACCAAAGATTCATAGGCATCATAGGCGGCATCGGGAACCCGAGATCGGGAACCACCGGCAATCAAACCGGCAGAACCACCACTCACCAGGAGGAGGGGAGGAGGGGGGATGCTCACCGGCGCAGAGAGGGACGGAGGAGGGGGGAGAGGGGACGAGAGAGGGGCGGGCGCAGGGCACCGGCAAGATCCGGCGGCAGCCCTCAAGTTCGGCGGCGCCCCTCCAAGATCCGGCGGCAAGTCGAGGGGTAGGGGCACCAGACCTCGCGGCGGGGCACCGCACCACGGCGGCTAAGTCGGACCGGGCGGCGTCGGATTCCGAAGCCGCCGGTCCGGGCCATGTGTGGCGGCCGCTGGCTGGGGGTTTCGAGCCGGCGGTAGCGCGACGGAGAGGGGGATTCGGCGGCGGAGGAGGAGGGGAGTCGAGCGAGGCGGGGAGCTAGAGAGCTAGGGTCTCGGTCGGGGCGGGGAACCATGGCGGCGGCGGAAAAAATCCCAAGGCTGGCTGTCGGCCCGTCGAGGGAGAAGAGAGCGCCCAAGACTTAGCCGATTTTCAGCACACGAAGGGCCAAAGTATATATACTTACATGCCAAATACTAGGAGCGGTTTCCAATTGAGCCGCCCCTAACCTTTTTTTTCTTACTAATTTCAATAAATATTCTTTTTCTTACTAATTTTATAAATATTATTTACAATATTGTTTAATCAATATTGTTTGATAAATATTCTTTGCAACATTTATCCTTTACAATATTGTTTGACCAAGTTTGACCTCATTTGACCAAATTTGACCTTTCCAATTTAAACCAAATTTGACCTTTCAATTTAAACTAAAGACCTTTCTAGTGTGCTATCGGCCTCAAACTTTTTCTCGAGGCGTCTACATGGCATGTGTGAAGGCACCGCCAAGTTTGAGAATTTTCTGAAATTGTTTGGTAATTTTCTCTCGATTCTTTTTTTTTTAATTACCGCCGACTTCTCCCGGTAATTATACGTTGAACTACGACCACCCCAAAAGACACGAAATGGTGCCAAACTTTGCCGCAACGTCTCTTGTGCCCTAGGAGGCAAAACTTGTGGAGGCCGGTGTGAAATTATTGTGTTTTCAAAGTGTAATTCACCGTATTTATTACAAACGGCACGAAGAAAAATACAGTAATTTCAAATATGACTAAAAAAAACCTAGGATTTTGCGTAGGGCCATATTTTGGGTGTAAGTGACCACAAAAAAAAAATTTGAGAAAGTTTGGACATAGGCGGAGCGGGGCGTGCTTCATAGTGGTATCTGGAACCATTCACCAAACCCTATCCTTACACTTAGGTTTCTTATGATTGTGTGGCATGTGCGCTTTGCGGTGTGCTATCGGCCTCAAACTTTTTATGAGGCGTCTACATGGCATGTGTGAAGGCACCGCCAAGTTTGAGAATTTTCTGAAATTGTTTGGTAATTTTCTCGATTATTTTAATTACAGCCTTGACTTCTCCCTAATTATACCTTGAACTACGACCACCCCCAAAAAAGACCTGAAAGCGGTGCCAAACTTTGCCGCAAAAGTCTCTTATGCCCTAGGAGGCAAAACTTGTGGAGGCCGGTGTGAAATTATTGTGTTTTCAAAGTGTAATTCACCATATTTGGTAGCAAACAACACGTAGAAAAATACGGTAATTTCAAAAATGACTAAAAAGCCTAGGATTTTCTTGTGGGGACATATTTTGGGTGTAAGTGACCACAAAAAAATTTGAGAAAGTTTGGACATAGGCAGAGCATTTAGTGCTTCGTTTGACCTCGTTTAACCAAGTTTGACTTTTCCAATTCAAACTAAAGACCCCTTTTGGAGATGTCCTCATCTTCAAAAGTCGCGAACACCGACTTTGTGTAGCTAGTCAAGATCTACACTCTCTATATACAACTTTTTGTATTCAAAGATTTTCGATTTGAGGTCATTTAGTGCTTCGTTTGACCAAGTTTGACCAAAACACATTAGGGATGGTTGAATATAGAACCGCCCACGATTTCGAGATCACATTAGGGGTGGCTGATATATAACCACCCCTGATGTGAGGATACATTAGGGACGGCTCAAATGGAACCGCCCCTAATGTGTCAGGTCACATTAGGGGCGGCTCGTAACATTAGGGGCGGTTTGTTTCTAACATGAGCCGCCCCTAATGTGCTAACTTTGATAGGGCGGTTTGTTTCTACCCTGGATTTTTCGCATATATTAGGGGCGGCTCAAATTATGAACCGCCCCTAATGTTCAAACCCAGCGCTCTCTTAGTTCGTTTTTGTAGTAGTGACTTCCGTGTGGAGATGGCCATGAATCTCGTAGCCGTGGATCGTGCTGCGGGACAGTGTGAAGCGTTCAAAGGAGACTGCGATGATGATCTGCTGAATCTTGTGGAAAGGTACTATGACTACAGATCTGAACTCTTGGCCTATATATTATGTAGCTTTTTTTTTTGGAAAATATTATATAGCTATATGGAAGCTAGGAGAGAGGAGATGACAATTTAAAATTTTTGCTCTATTAGCTACGAACTCTAGTGTGCAGAACGAACCTTTTACTAAAACGGGATGTCTAGCCTAAATACAACCGCTTCATATTTATGTAGAGGGATTCTACTTGTTCATCATATATATATAGATGAGTTGTTGATGTGTATTCTCCTTGTATGGATGGTGTTGCTTTGTGTTCTTTTCTCGCCTTCTTGCTTTGTATATATCTCAGCATTCATGACCTAACCATGTAAAACGGGCTTGGCTGGTGTTGCTTTGTGTTCTTTTCTCGCCTTCTTGCTTTGTATCTCAGCATTCATGGCCTAACCATGTAAAAGGAGCTTGGCTCCTTGCATCCCTGACCTCGCCGGCTTTAGTGCAAAGTTATTTAGGTGGACACTATTCTCACCTGTTCACTTAAAACAAATGTGCATTATTACATTGTGAAGTCGTTCAATTTGTAGAGCTTCTTCTGATAATAAGTGCTGCAAGAGTCGTTTGGAATTTGTACAACAATATTAATTTCTGCTTTGCTCTTTTCAAGTGTATATTATAGCTAGAGTCTAATTTGTTCTACCACCAACATGATTTTTGAAATAAAAGAACCCTGGGTTTCTTTCTAATTGTTCCTTCAAGCCAGATATAGTATATTATGCTGATTATATTCATTTTCTAGTTTGATAGTGTTGCCACAATGAATTTTGCCTATCTTACAAACCTTTTTGTGTCCGGATTCAAACATAAGGTGGATCTCACAAATATGGCCTTTACTTCCATAAATTATTTTCATAAAAAAGTGGCAACTGTGAAGATGTTTTCACTGAAAATATGGCATTTACTTTCCACACTTCTTTTTTTGGAAAAAAATGCCATCTGTAGGTTTTCTCATCATATGTTCACGATTTCAAAATGCTATCGACTTTCCTCATATTTATTTGTTTTTTTGTGGCTAGACATTAAAACAGAAACATATATTGTAATAATTTTACAACTTATTACATGGTCTCTTTCAACCTTTTTTTTTTTTGCGTATGACAGAAACACTGCACGGGATGGTTAATAACATTTCAGTTTTTGGCTGAAAGTACTTTTTGTCTCTATCTCATTTTATCTCACTACCACTCGAATGGAAATTAAATAATTATTTTCTTATTTGTTTACTATTTTGAATTTTTGTTTCTTGCAGAGCACCCTGTATGAAATGCCTCCACATTGATAATCATTATACTGATTATGAATCAGGTGAAGGTTTAGTTGAAGCACTGATGAAACTCCCCGTCCTTGAGGAGTTACATGTTTATTTCAGTTATATTATCGAAGAAAGGGACAAGAACATGCTCCAATCCATTTGCCAAGCTTGCCCTCATCTCAAGAAACTCGTTCTCAACTTTGCTTCGGCCATTGACCTTGAGTGCAAAGAGGAGGATTACTATAAGGAGAAACTTGATGGAGAAATTCCATTGATGCCGAAGTTACACACCTTAGAACTGTATGAGTGTGAACTCAAGGTTGAGGGGCTAAAAGCCATCCTTGACAGTTGTCCAGTACTGGAAACTCTGCACATAGATGGTTGTTTTAGCAAGCGTGATATGAATAAGGAGCTGCGTATGAAATGTGCTAGGGTGAAGAATTGACTCTTCCTACTAGAGAGTGGAGCGACATATATGACATTTATGATGAGATTTCATAGGTGTAAAGGTTGCATTGAGAGGGCCAAGATTACAAAAAGCTGCTAGCTAGGAATTGCCTTCTGTCCTCGTTTGTCTCAGTTACAAAGAACCGTCGCACTCTATAGAAAACTTTTATTTGAGATATATATTGTAGAGGTGCAACTTTTTGTTTTAATTTATTAGCATTAGTTTTTATTTTTTCCAAACGGCTCTAGATGTAGTCATAGCCTATACCAAAGTTGCAGTCCTCATTGCGATTTACAACTTTGTATTTAATATTTTTAATTTGAGATCATTAATGCTCAAATATTGATTTAATTGCTTATATTTTTAAAATCATTTTTTTAAAAAAACAAACATCATCGAATGTCGATATAGTGTCTACCAAACTTGTAGTTCTCAATGCACTATATCTTTCTAGTTGACAAGAATATAAGATTTTTGTCTGGGATATTAAGTCCAGAGTATTATGAAACATGGACAGTTGTACAGAAGTAGAGAGGGGGTAGCCAAAAGCTAACACAAAGAGAACTTACCCATACAGAGCAAAAACTAAACCCCAAAGGTGGGGATAGGGTGGAAGAAAAGGAAAATTACAAAAGAATTTAGCTAATTCACAATTTACACACGAAATTCTTCACGGATAGGGTAGAGGTGAAGCTTAACTTCTCAATTGCAAAGCATCGCTTCCTAGCTTGAACTGAAGGCACCTTATTGTCGAAAACAAAACCATTTCTCTCCTTCCATAGACACCATGATGCAACCATGAAGAATGACGACTGAATCTGTCTCTTCTGAAGCTGGAGCATTTGAATAGACTTCCTTGCACTGGCACCACTGCCAAACCAAGCACAAACCATCTTGTTACAATGAATGTACATTCAAAGAAAAGGTGTACTGCAGTTTCTTCTGCGTCATCATGACACATTGGACAATTGTATCCTTCTTCTAAGTACTAGGGAAAATACTCGTGCGTTGCAATGGGAAAAATTATTTGCCGCTGCTATGAATCCTCTGCCCAAGTACCTAATCACCTGAGCTTCCGCAGTCGGCATCAAACGTGCACGAATATTAACCCAGTTTTCCATCAGGTGGTTTCTTCCTTATCTTCGCAACTTTTTGCATTGACCTCATATAGTTTCTTGTCAAGGCAGCTATCCACGTAGCAACCCTATGGGAATTCAGCTGGATAGACTCTGCCATGGACAAATTTTCTTCTTTCCACCACATGTACACAGTGGCGGACCCAGCTTTTGAGCAAAGGGTATGCGCAGTAAAAAATTCCCTATACAATTTGGTAAAATCATATTATAATTTTCCCTATACATGATCCCCTATGAGCATCAATTCAGGCAAGCCAATTCTTTAGACGTTGCACATTACCCGCACTTCTATTTGCTTCTTCAATCATTTGTGTTGGCCCGAACGACCACCTGGTGCTAGTCTGTCAATTTGGCTCCCTATTCATAGGAAATTCCAATCAGACTTGACTCAGCCACATGTAAACATTAGAAGCTTAATATTATAATTGCTTTTTTTTTGAGAATTACACAGTACAACACAGACACTCACAACACGCATGCACACTCACCCCTATGAATACACGTCGTAAACCCTACCCCTATGAGCACCTCCAAAGGACTGAGCACCCGACAGATCTGGAGATTCCCGAAGTCACCATTGGCGCCTCGTCGTCGACGGGGAACGTAAACACCACTGAATGCATAATGCTGGTAAATCCTGGAAAAATCCTAGAAAAATTTGCGAGCTCCAGGATTTGAACCCTGGTGGGTAGCATCTTACTGGACCGTCCTACCATTGAACTACAAGCCAATTCGCAATATCACCACTGGTTAAAGGGGGCATCTACATTACTGATCACATGCCCTATGGAAGGTGTGGAGAGAGATAGCTTTGGCCAAGATTTGTTTTGAGTTTGCTGGGCCATTGAAAGCATTCTAGAAGAGAGTTCAGAACGTTATAGCTTTGGCCAATATAAGTTTTTGAGTCTTTTCTGGGCCATCGACAGTATTCTAGAAAGCATGAAAACCAATTGGATGAGTTTCTGCAGAGGTTCGTGCTGTTGGTTCCTCCCGTTTCCTTAGAGATGCATCCTTCCACCTTGGCACGTCACTAGGCGCACCAATATTTTGCATAGTTAGTTTGATTTTCCCGAGTCGCGAAAAGACTATAGTGCAAAAACGTTCCCAATTTTTATCATAGCCTCGGCATAAGATATCATGACATATTATCAAATTTCATGATTTTTTGCACATCGATTAATTTTCTAGAATTTTTAAACCACTTAAGCAGGGATTTACGTTCATGATTTCGTATGAAGATGTTCCAGATTCGTTTTTTTATGTATGCAAGGCCTTACTTTGTGTTGAGTAAGACACTACTACTTATTCTATTTTCCGTGGCGGACTTTTTTCGATTTTCCGTGGCGGTTTTCAAAACCGCCACGAAAGGAAGGTCACGGAAAATCGGGTGATTTTGCGTGGCGGTTTTTAGAAACCAAAAAGCCCGCCCGGTTTTTTTTTTTTTTACCAGTAAGCCCGCCATGGTTAATGAATAAAAAAAAAAAAAAAGAAAAATCAATTGAAACCCTAACGGGCCTGGATCACGGGCCGCCCGGGCCCGTTAGGGTTTCGTGTCCCGCCCAAGCAGCTACAGCCCAGTCCCATGCAGCCACCCTGATCCACTCGCCGCCCGGTGGATTCGCCATGTCGGCCGGATCCGCCGCGCGGCCGGCGGATCCGCTGCCGCCCAGCGGACATACGCCGGAGAAAGTTCCGCCCGCCTTGCCGCAGCGCCGCCGGAAAGCCGATGCCGCCGTGTCGCTTTCGCCATGGCGGCACCGCCGGCACCGTCGTGGTGCGGTGAGGGGCCACGCCGCCGCGACGGAGAGGGAGGAAAGGGCGCGTCGCCAACGACGGGAGAGGAAGGGAGGGCGCGCGCCGCGACGGAGAGGAAGAGGAGGGGCGCGCCGCGGCGGAGAGAAGGGAGGGCGCTCGGGCGACGGGAGAGGAAGGGGAGAGGGGTGAGTGGTGGTTGAAAACGGTGTTGTATATATAGTACACTGTAATTTGGGCTCTTTGGGCTCTGATTTGGGCTGATTTGGGCTCTGATTTATGGTGACGGTTAATCGATTTACCGTGACGGTTATTATGACCGCCACGCAAAATAAAAAATAACCGCCACGGTTAATCATGATATTAACTGTGGCGATTTCTCAAATGCCCGCCCGCGAAAAATGAAATCCAAACACCACGTAAAATTTGGCCTCATTTCAAAAATTCTCATAAAAGATAATAATTACCTAAATATATCAAATAAAATCAATAATTCACCAAGATTTAACATGGAGTGCCATATGATGTATAGGAAATGTAGAAAAAGTTTGGAGCCGAAAAACCAAAAATTAAAAAAAAAGGTGGGGCCTTTTTCCGTGAGCGAGGAACCCCCCTCACGCGAAAGGGGTCCCTTTGCCAGAGACCTGCCGTAGCTCACGGGAAAGCCTGCTCACGGGAAAGTCTTTCCTGTGAGCTAGACGGAGAACTGACGGGAAAGGGGGACGGAGCGGGGAATGGCCCACCGCGGTTCCCTTTCCCCGTGAGCTCCTCCTCACGGGAAAGGATGTTTCCGTGTATTTTGTCTTTCCGTGAACATCGATCGTGCTCACGGGGAAAGAGGCGCATTTCCGTGAGCGGCTGATAGGAAAACTTTCCCCCCGGGAAAGGCGCAGATTCCGGTAGTGTTAGTTTGATTTTCCCGAGTGCGAAAAGACTACAACATTTGAGATAGGGAGTTGTTGGAGAGCAGATATTTTCAATCTAAAAATTCTAGATTGGGGATGAGTTTTGTTAACTTTTTCTCTTAATAACATATCAATTGTCGTGTAGTATAATGTTTTCTACCAAATCAAATCCGCAGGTCCATCGTCGTCCAAAAGAAACGATGTCGTGCCCCTCCAGCCGCCGCCGCCGCCTCCTCGGCCACGGCACAGCAACTTCTCCGCAGGCCGCGGAGGCGAGGGACTGGGCTTCGCTGCCCCGGGACATTGGTCTGGACATCTTCCTCAGGCTGGGGCCACGCGAGGTCATGCTTGGCGCTGAGTTCGCCTGCAAGCCGTGGCGCCGCGTCGCGCTTGAGGAACCCTCTCTTTGGCGCCACATCGGGACAGTGAGCCCCTTTGGGGAGCGTCCGCGTGCCGAAGATGTGGAGATGGCCATGAAGCTCGTCGCCGTGGGTCGTGCAGCCGGACAGTGCCAAGCCTTCCAAGGAGACTGCAACGATGACTACCTGCTCAAACTTGTGGACAGGTACTATGAGTCTATGGCTACCGATCTTCTGTACTTTTCGATCTGTTCTGCTTTACCAAACGTCAAAGGGACGCATGCTCTGAAACTTTGGATTCACAGCAGTATGTTCTCCTCCGTGCTTTTCAATTCTGCATCATAGTGTTGTTGGTGTGCATTCTCTTTGTTTGACTTTACAAATATCTTACAAATCTTTTGTGCCCGAGGTTGTTGGAACATACGGTTGAGCTAACAAATATGCACTCAACTCTGAATTTCTCTTCCTCCTGTACAAATTCTGCCCATATATCTCCATGTCCTCTGTAATTATGTTTTCAGCTTCATGCTGCTGAATAATAATATGGTTTGTTGTCCAAAAAAATTATTTTTGTAAAAAAGTGGTATGTACAGTGAAGGTGTTTTGATTGCAAATATGACATTTACTTTCCAAACTTATTTTTACAAAAAGTGCTGACTGTGAAGCTGTTTTCAGTATCTGTATTAGAATTTCAAGATGCCATCAACTCGCATGCACTCCATATAGTTATTGTTGATGAATTTCTTGGCTGAATTTCTTTTGTCTCTCTTATCGTATTTTATTATCTGAATACTACTTGAATGGAAACCAAATAACTATATATTGTTGTTGTTTTCTGAATTTTTTTATTATTTTGAATGTTCTCATTACAGATGGACATTTTTTTGTTGTCTAAGTCGTTAAAATTATTATATATTATAACTTTATTCTTTTATCATTATGGTAATAGTAATTATATTAGGAATATACTAATCTGGATATAAGATCGCCATGGCACGGATCAGTTTCTGCTTATTTTTTGTTGAACTTGTAAATGCAATAGACATAGATTGTTGGATTTAATCTAAACCACTAGATAATAAAAATATTCAACAATTTAAGTTATTTTCTCTTTTATTATAATCTTACAATTCTATTAGGTATGCATTCTTCGGGCTAATATGTAGACCATTAGAACATTACTAAATATAACGTCGCAGATTATTTTTTTGATTGATCTGGTAATTTCTTGCATTGGCTCTCTCCTTGGTGTAACTTATCTTCTCTGTTTCCATTTAATTTTGTACTAGATTGTAGACCCTCCGAACGAACTACATGCTGTTTTGAATACTATTATTATACCTAATGGATTTTGGGCTGCTTTTAGAAAACTTCAAGTTAATTTGCAATATATGTGAAGACTGTAATATATATGACATTACTATACTGGAAACGATTTTCCTTCGGCATATGAAGAATTGTAATGTTTTATAGATATGTGATGCTGCCCTTTCACATGCATTTTTATCTACGCTGCTACTCTTTCTAGCATTACTGAGTATTTTGTTTCTTGCAGAGCACCCTCTTTGAAAGACCTATGTATTAGTGAACATTCCAGTGATTGTGAATCCGGCGAAGCTTTACTTGAAGCACTCAAGAAACTCCACCTCCTTGAGGAGTTTTTAGTTTATTTCAATTATACTCCGATCCATTTGCCAAGCTTGTCCTCATCTCAAGGCGAGAACATACTCCGATCCATTTGCCAAGCTTGCCCTCATCTCAAGAAACTTGTTTTGTATTTCGAGCCAATCTTTGGTAGTCAGTTTATCAAGTATGAATATTTGGAGGAGACGATTGACGCAGAAATTCCAGTGATGCCAAAGTTACACACCTTAGAACTGTATGCATGTGACCTCAAGGTTGAGGGCCTAAAAGCCATCCTTGACAGCTGTCCAGTATTGGAAACTCTGTTCATAAATGGCTTTTTCAACGAGCGTGAGATGGATGAGGAGCTGCTTATGAATTGTGCTAGGGTGAAGAATTTGACTCTTCCTACCAGTAGGCGGAGTGACATTCATTGCACCGAGGAAGAATATGATACTGTTTCACTGGATGATTTTTAGAGGAAGATGACTTACTAGAGGAGTAAAGCTTGCATTAATAATGATGTCGCTTCTTGTGTGACTTCTTCATTGCCAGCAAGGAAAACCTTTTGGCTTTTGTTCCACTTTCACACCTTCTTGGACATTTTGTCGAATTTTTTTAGTTGATGCACTCATGAAACTTCCCCTCCTTGAGGAGCTTGAAATTCATTTCAAATAGACTATTCATGCAGTTTGGGTTGAGTACAAGCTCCAATCTGTTTGCCAAGCTTGCCCTCATCTCAATGAACTTGTTCTAATGTATGCTTGGACATTTGACCTTGAGTGCAACGAGGATGAATATACCGAGGCAATTGATGGTGAGATTCCAGTCATGCCCAAGTTCACAACTTATATAGAACTGTATGACTGTCCTCACGGGGTAAGCGGTTGAAGGCCATCCTTGATGACTCTAGTCCAGTACTAGAAACAACTCTACATAGATGTCTATTTAGACCAGTGTGAGATGGATAAGGAAGCTGCATGCTCGGTTGAAGAATCTGACTCGAGATCAGAACGAAATTTGTTGTGATGCCACTGACGATTCACAGGAGGTTGTTTGTTGGAGATCAGAGTGTGGGCCTCCAATGGTTCGGAAACTCAAAGCACATAGAGCCTAGAGGACACAATCAGTTTATCCTGGTTCAGACGTGCCAGCTCACCGCTCACCGGAGTTTAAGCAGGCAAAGGGTGGCGGTGAAGTGAGGAGGAGAGGGGGGCTGTGGATGGGCACTCTTTTTCTGGGGGCCGTCTCCATTGCATGTCGGAGGGTGGCGATGGCGGTGGGGTGGACTAGGGCGCTATTGATGTTGCCCCTGAGTTGCTCACTGGGGCTGGGGCACCTGGACGAGGGCAACCCTCTTTGCCGTCATTGTGCTGTATGTATAAGGGATGTCGTCGTCTCACTCCACCCACCCGCCAGGGTGGTGAGCGGCTGGTCACCTTCACCTCCCCCACTGGCGCCGGGATCTATTTAAGGCTGCAGAGGCAAGGGACTGGGCTTAGCTGCCCCAGGACATTATTTTGGACATCTTCCTCAATCTGGGGCCACGCGAGGCCATGCTAGGATAGAGGGAGTATTATAAATAAATATGAATTCAAATATCCATATTATAAATTTTAGTGAATAGAGATTCAAATAATGCAGATTTTTAGGCTTCTGGAAATGATGTCATCTTCAGAAATCAACAGACAAGAATTGGCTAGAGATAGAGTTAAGCTCAGGGCTAAAGAAGACTCCAAGCATCAGTTACAATTATGGCTAGACAGCTTTGTGTAATTTTACTTATTTTCTTCTTTTACCTTTTATGTTTCTTGAGTATTGTAATTGGAGAACTCTTTTATTTGTGAAATATGAAATAAAGTTAGGGGGACCCCTCCTGGTTGCCTAAAAAAAATGCAGATTTTCAAACATCTATTTCCATATCTAACAGTAGCAATATTAGTATCACAATTCACAAGTGACCAGATCAGATGCCATCAGCAGATCCCTTAAATATATGTCATTCCTGCTACTCTCTGATGGTAGCCATTTGAAACGAAATGCTAAACTGACATATTAGCGAATCTAGTTAAACACCAGGCGGATCCACTGACAGAGAATTAAGAGTATGGTAGGGTGGTCCACAGAGGATGTATGAAATCATCTAAAATCGGTGAACAAATCCCAGTAATAATACTGGGGAAGCGTTAGTGACTTGATCGCAGCACGCCTAGTCCTCAGCTCACTGTTGTCGCCAATGAAAAAGCATTCAGTCAGGTCCAGAACCTCCAGGTGAGGGCAGCCGTCGAGGATGGTCATGAGCTGCTCGTTTTCGACATCGCTGTTGAAAAGGTGAGGCTTCGCATCTCTTGCATTGCCGCAAATCCGGGCGCTTCCCCATTTGACTCACACATGATGGTGAAGAAGGACGCTTTGCGCAGCGTGAAGCGCTTGAGCTGCGTGTATTCCTTGCCGATAGACTCGTACACGTTACGGCCGCTGGTGTAGTTACATAACATTCGACAAGCTTGAGGTCCTCTAGCATATGGCACTTGGCGATAAAGTGGGTGAATTCTGGGTTGGTGACGCCGTAGTAGCATGACATGAGGCCGAGGGTCTTGAGAGCCGGCGAGCTGTGACATTGTCAAAAGCATCGTCACACTAGCACATGACATATGAGGGGCAATCTCGTCATGTACCTTAAAAAACAATAATATTTGAGAACATTAACGTGCTGAAACTTTTAAGATATCTCTTAAAAGAAGCACCTTTTATCCTAAATTAATTTTGTAGTTTGTAGCCTTACTCTCCTTTATCTGTCCTGAATTTAATTTGAACTTTATAGGAGATGTTAATATAAGTGATATGGTGAAGATGCTCTAATATTTGCTCATGGGTAGGTAATTGAAGCTAAGGACATTATTTAGTATGGTGAACAAACTATTTAAGTAAGGTGTTGAGTACATGTCACCTATGTTTTTAGATAAAGGATGAATCATCCGGCCTCTACGTCCGGAGACGTACACAACCCAATTATTACGAGTTCTGAAAGTAGAGCGACAATTGCTTTCGGAGAAAGGAGCAACAACTGCCGAGAATGTAAACAAAAACTAGCACGTCTATAAAGATGCTTCCAACCACCGTTACGCCTCTTTATAACGAGACCATCTCAATTTTGGTGCTCAATGATGATAGTAAATTCTTGTTTAAATCATCACGCTAACCTGCAGAATAGAGTTATATTTAATTCTATTAAAACAAATATCATTGCGGGCACTCCGGATGGCCCAAGAAAAGCGAGAACCCCAACCCAAATCATATCTCTAATCTTAGAATTTTGATTAGAAAGCCAAGAACCAAATAAATGTCTAATAGGTCTGGGTTGAGTTAAGCCTGTAGCAAGATACACCATCCTCCAAACCATTTTGGCATAATGACAATCTAGGAAAAGATGTTGAATTGATTCATTCAGGTTACAAAACCAACACATTTCTATTTGCCTTTCCAATTTTTTCTAGCCAGATTGTCTTTAGTTAAGATCACCTCTTCTTGTAAAAACCGGAGGAAGATCTTAATTTTTTTAGAGGAATCTTAATCTTCCGTGATTTTCTTATGTCCGAAAGGTTGAAGCAAATTTATCGAGGATGAGATACATCGAAATTTAACCATAAACAACCTCGATTTGGTTAGGTTCCATCTGAATGAATTTGACCCATCAACTAAGTTAAAAGGTGCTATCTGTGACCAGTCTCTCAATATAAGTCCGAGCAACGCTCTCCTAAATGAGATATTAAGAGGTTGTGATGTCAAAACTTTGGTCACTGTTGCATGTGGGTCTCTCACTATATTATATATAGAGACGGATACCTATCTTTGAAAGACATGTCTCCTACCCAAGTGTCCTCCCAAAAACGTGTGGCACATCCATCTTTGATAGAAAAAGTGTTGTCACCTATGTAGTTTAAGAGTTCATTAGTTACAAACAGGGCGGATCTAGAAACACCATCCTAAGGGGGGCTAATTAGTTAAGTTAAAATTTGTATGGCTAGGAAAGAGTTGCACGTAGGAAATTTGAGCTCCGCCCAGGGCTACAGCCCCCCTAGCCCGGGGAGTGCATCCGCCCCTGTTTACAAACCCCCTGCCCACAAACTCCTCCATCCGGCCGCCGCGTCGATCCACAGCTACCCTAGCCATGGTGCACAGGACATCACGTTTTATCTTTGCTTCCAGATCGTCCCACGAATTAACTTGGATTTTGTAAACGAACTTATGATGCTCCATGTGCAGGAAACGCCACAGATCTTTTTTTTTTTTTTCGCGATCGGGCCATTCACCCGTATTTCATTAAGAGGATGGAAAACCAAATGCAAATACACGGACACCTCGATGGCGAGACGACATCGAAGCAAAACACGGAAAAAGGACACACACCTACACTACTGGAGTTGAATAAAAATGATTACATTGGAGACCGATTTTTGCGACCAAACACTAAGAGCCGGCTGCGGCGTCTTGAACCCGGCTTCAACCCAATCTTGAGCCTCCCGAACCAGCCTCATAGCGGTGAGCGGTACCGACGTTGCCCCACCGTGGAAGACCCATGCATTGGGTTCTTTCCAAACCGCCCAGCGATCAGCGAGAAGGACGAGTCGAACAAATCCTTTGACAGCCGCTTTCGACGCCAACCACCACCCAAAGAAGAGCCGACCCCGACCACTCCTCACGCGACCAAGCGCGGCGACGATCCCCCCGTGCGCACGCACATCACCCCGGCCAAGAAGACATAATCAAAGGCCAATCCCAATAGTTCACGCGACCAAGCATCACGGTAACACATCGACCTTTGTCTCGCAAGGCCAAGCAAAGACACACGCTCGTGGTCCACGAACTCACGCCACAAGTGTCCCGGGAGGACGCGACGAAGTTGAGGCCGCGACGCTCCAAATAAAGAGTTTTTGTCCTAACATGGTTACCGTGGGGAAGCGACCCAGTGGCGAGATCCTAGGCGGCGTTGGATGCACCAATACGCTTTTGCCGCTACTAGCGAGGAAGGTGGCCATGGCCTCCTTGTTGATCTCCGCCATAGGGCCCGTTAAAGGCAAAGATGCGACTCATCAAGCGAGGCGGAGTCCTCGTGCTCGGCCTCAACCTGCACTCCGATCTTCTTCAGGAGGACCTTCCTAGCTTGGGCCTCCGGCATGAGGTGCCTCGAGCCACTCTTGGCAGCCAGCCTTGCGCTGCGCTTGGGCATGATCTCCGAGCCGGACTGGCGCGGCCGTGTTTTCCTCAGCACCGGCGTGGAAGGAGCGGTGGTTCGGCGGTTTTTCTTGAACGTGGCCACAAACTCCTCCAAAGATGGTGCGGCCATGGGAGAGGTGGCCGGACGCGAAGACACGAAGGCATCATTCACTTCACCGGCGGCGGCGGGTTCGACGTTCCCGTGCGGCGGCGGCGTATCCGAAGGAGGCGGCTGGCACGCATATTGAGCTCGAGTTGACCATTTTGGACCACCGGTCCGCCTTGTGGAGGCCCGTCCTCAATGAGTCCACAACCCCCTGAACACCACCGGGCTTAGGAAAGCCCAACTCGGCAACCGGACACTTTCGGCCCACTGCGTCATGGGCTTCGTGGGTGGGGGCCCGATTGATCGATGCGGCACGAAGCAAATGTGGCGCGATCGATGAAGCGGGCGACGAAGCGAGGTGGTCGCTCAGTCGGCTTGTCAGCCGGCGAGGGAGCGGCGATCGTGCCGGCGTACTGCAGCCGGTCGTGGTGGTAAGGGCGTGACCTCGAGAACCGGCGACAATCGGCTTGGGCGGCGGCGTCGCGCCGAATCGGCGCGCGGTCCCGAGCAACCGGCTTTCCCCATAAGAGATCACGGGCGTATCTTTGGCGTGTGGCGCAGTGAAGCTGCCACCTGTCGACCGTTGCCTCCGATCGGTCATGCACAAGAGCCAGGCGCCCTCCCCATGCACACGCACGTCGTGAAGGCCAGGTGTCCGCTGCGGTTCTCATGCGACGTCTTGGCGTCCGGGGGTTGCCCAGATGCTTGTGCCGACCGACCCGTGGTGTCTCCATCATAGTCGGACTTGAAGCCGCACGGGGCCCACCTCCTCCGGGCCCACCAGCAGGGCGAAGCGGGCACACAATTTCTCCAACACGGAGCGGCGGCCGCGAAACACGCCGCCACCGCCCGGTGGTAGCGGTTGTGGCGAGGACCGAGTCGGTGGGGCCGTCGTCACCGCCGCGCGGCGAAGGCTGCCGGTTTCACGTCGTCAAACCCCGGCGGGGGGAGTGGCTACCATCGTCGGCACCGGCGCCGTCATTACCGTCTTCCCCGCCAATCACCGCCGTCGTGCGTCGGTGGAGTGGAGAGTCGACCGATCCCGCATTGCCACCACCGGCACCACGGATAACGGAACCGGTGCCGAGAGGCGGCGGAAGCATCGAGGATGGGCTCCGGAACGTGGATGACTTGTCGCGGCGGAATGAAACTCGGGTGCAAGCACCAAGCCTTGACGAACATCTCACGGTCATCCTCCGTGTGGTGTCGCGGAAGTCGGTGAGGCTGGACGTTGGAGCAGCAGCTGGTGAGGTATGTCTCGGCGGTCGAACATCCCTGGCGTGCAAGGGCAAAGGGCGTAGAGCGACCCGACACGGTACTTGAACGCCCCGGCGCCGGTAGCGACGTCCACGCCATGGCCTCCAAATGAGCTGTAGGTGTGCTCCCGACCTGGAGTTGAGCACCCGCTCCCGGTCGGCGTAGCGGCGGAAACGGACGATGAAGTCCTCCGGGTCATGCAGGCGACGTCGACGTCGTTGGCCTCGATGTCAAGCGGTATGGAGGTAGGTGTAGACCGTGGAGACACACCTCATACCGAGCGCCGCCGACGACGCAAACGAGGGTGTGCTCAGCGCCTCTTCCGCCGCCTGCGGGTCTTGAGTGCGCGGGACGACGACCAACGGAGTAGCGTGGTCCTCCAACGTGGATGGCGGTAACTCGGACGAAGGTGGTGGTGGAGGCGGCGGCGGTGGTGGTGATGAGGCGCACGGAGGTGGTGTTGGAGGCCGGGCGGCAATGTGCCGTTGTGAAAGACCGTGCCGGTAGGGCCGCGGCGCCGAGGCGCGTCGCCGGAGCCACGACTACGCCCGCACCAGCCTTGCCGGGCGATGAGCCCCGCGCCCTCAGACTCGTGACGCCGCCGCTTGGCCCCCCGCCCGACCGGGCAATCTGCCGCGACGGTGACCTTCAGCCCCGGCAGCCAAGCGATATCTCGCCGGCGACCTGCACGCCGCGCCATATGCCTGAAGCGGAGGCGCTTGAAGCACAACCCCACCAGTCCCGCGGCACCGCCTTGACGGGCCTAGGGCGACCGCTTCGCGCCGGCGCCGGGCTGTGCACCGGAAGAAACCGCCGGCGCCCGGTGGGCCACGCCCGCCCCCGGGTGGACCGGGTGGGACGCGGCGGCGAGCTTCCAGCGCCGCGCGTGGGGGAGGACCGCTGCTGCCATGAAGCCCGCCGTGGGCGGGCGCATCCGCCCCGCGCGGAGTGCGGGCGGCGCTTGGAGCTGGGCTCAGCAACCTGCTTACCCTTGCCGGCATGCGGGAGGCGGGGGCTCCTCGCCGGAGAGGCTGTCATCGGAGTCGGAGAAGGATAGCCGCCGCCCACTCGAGGCGAGCCGGGCCCGAATACCTCGTCCCACCTCGGCCCGCCCAGGACCTGCGAAGCCGAACCCCCAGCCATGGAGGGCGGAGTGAGCAGCGGCAGCGTGAGAGGGGCGACGGCGCCAGTGGGCGCCGCCGGCTGGAACGGTGGACGCCGCCAAGGTGGCCGCCGGCGGGCTAGGGCACGCGGAGCCTACCTAGCTAGCAGCGTGAGAGTATAGTCACAAACGCCACAGATCTGGCAGCTTCGCAGCCGCGAGCCAGGAGTGGCACACCAGGCCTGCAGCTGCGCCCATCAGGATGTCGATGGCGTGTCGAGCTTACCGAAGATGGACGCGATGTCGTCCAGCGGCAGCTCCGACCAGTCCCTGGTGGAGGACACTGGCAACGGCGCATCCACGTCTGTGGCCACCTTCTTCCTCAACACACGACTGAAACAAGGAACAAAAAGCCCTCTAGCACATTCAGCAACCGCACACACTAGGGTGTTGGTAACCAGGCCAGCCAGCGAGATATATGCGGTAGCATATAAGAACAGCGTTCAGAGTTGACTGACTGACAGTGACAGTACAAATGTATTCCGCCTCCGAACCGGCCAAGAAGATAGAGAGTTTTGGGCGCCATGTCTTTAAACCTACATTTCATTTTTTAAGATCAGTTGAGAGCTTGACAGGAGATCTAGGTGGATAGCAATGCTAAGCTGAAAATAATATTAGTATTTAAGCCTTGTAAAAGACTGTTTGCACCTAACAAATCTCAAAGTATTGAAAAATATATCCACTTGTAGTCTACATTGTCGTCGTCCCCACTTGTCAAGATGTTTGAATTTTATTGCCAAAGAGTTATTGATCTAATAATGGTTACAAATATTAATAAAGATATGTCAAATATTTTAGTTAATAATGATTTGTATAAATTATATATCATGGTTATCAAAACTTTTAAATATGTTATTATTACCATTATTTTCGGAAATATTTTTCCTGATAACTTAAACGTGATATATTTATTTATTCCTCATGTATGCACTTGTATATTAACCTGGATGATGGCACAATATATATGTTTACTTTAATCAAATTCTAACACATTCCCATTAGTAGAAGAGGATAATGAAAAACATATATATGCTTTCTATATATTTAAATATTTTTCTATTATTAAATACATTGATAATTTAGATGTAGATTTAAGAAAATATTTTAATTTTTAATAATGTGAGATGTGATAATTTAGATGTAAATTTAAGGGGTTACATATATGTATCTATTAAAGATTCATGGTTACCTCGTATTGATTTACACACTTGTAGATTTCGGTAATTATTTAGAAAATAGCATTGATTATCATTATTTTGTTTTATTATAGTCTACATATTTGGCCGAGCGCTTTTGAGTTTTGTTTGAATTTTTAGAAAAAAATCCTAGTGGACCTCGTGAGGCATAACATGGAAGCTGACCTCTATTGAGAATTTAGTAGCAAAACATGCTCGTCGTTGCACCGAAATCGGGATAACGCACATGTAATTTATTAATTTGTACTCGTGCCAAAAGTTGTTGTGCATAGTCATAACACGCTGGACCTTGTTGCTTTTGCCATTGAGGACATAACATGCACCATGTCCGCATGTTGTAACGATTAAAGTTTATCGAAAGCAATTATAAGTAAAAGAAGCACGAAACTTACGCACGGTGTATTTCCACTTGCCGAGAGATCAAGGACATATGATTTGAGGCTTTGATATAATTATGTTGTTGAATAAAGGCTTAGTTGTATTGTTTTTTGGCCAAAGTTTGCCTTGCCGTTTAATTTTGCTTTTGATTGCTTTTAAAAACTCAAGGTTACTGACGCTGGGCATCAAATTCATCCAAAATTATCTTTTAAAATAAAAAATGATTCAATGTCAAATACTACTTTGTTTGGTCATTGTGCTTGTTTTATATTTTTATTGAGGTCCGAGGCGTGTCCTGTACGATTTTGATTTGATTATTTCTGATTTCATTGATTCATGAATCGATTTCTGTTGATTTTTGTGATTGCTGTGAATATACATATATATGTTTCAATTTATCCTTAGATTTGGGAATTGCCCAACGTTGGTCTCCATCTCTACAGTGTTTTACTGGATTTAGAACTCTTTTTTTATTTACTTGTTTCATAGTGTCCGTTGATCGCTGAGTAGTATTGCGGCAGCGGCGTGGTACCAATCTGCTTTATCAATTAGCGTACAGGCAACTCAATTAATTGAAGTGTGTGTGCACTCCTCGACTTAGGGTCTGAGATCAATGGTCATGTAATGATACTTGTATGTACACAGTGTGTATATGCAAGTATGCGTTGGATTCAGATTCTAGCATCGGCGAGCACGTCGAGAAGACGTTCCGCGGCGGCCAGCTAGGCGCATATGCCTCTCCACCTTTGCCTTGCATGTTGGTATATTTATTATAAATCAATTTGTATCCAACTTCTGATTGAAACAATAAAAGTCTTAGCTTTGCAAGACTCGTACTCTCGCGCGTGTAGGCAAGGGCAGGCAGAAAAGGCAGACCTAAAAATAAGTGGATAAGAAATTTTCTCTCTTTATTAGTAGGTATAGATAGGAATTATATTCTTGTAGCGCAATACCACCTTTGTGTGCCATCATGAATTTATACTTTAAATTGAAATTTTACTCTTTATATTTTATTTATAGTTTATATTAGTTCTTTTATACTGAATATGTGTGTAAATTAGGGATTACTTTTGAATTATTTCATAATGAAGGAAGTGGGTAATTTAGATGCAATTTTAGCAGATTCAACTGGGTAGTTTATTAGAACCAAATTAGAGGGTCACTTTATACATTCTTCAAATCTAAAACTCCTATATAGGAGCTCCCCACTATTTACGCTTAGGGAATTCTCGGACCTCTGATTGGTCCCGGAATTGATAACTGAAATTGAAACTGAAATCGTAGGTTTGTGCGCCGCCGCCTTCGTCTTTTCTCCCGAGCGTGCCGTGGGATCTGCCTTTTCCCCGTCCGGGTGAGCACGTCATGGGTCGGCCTCTTCCCCCCTCCGTTGCCGACTCGGGTCTCCTCCCCTTCCCCACGTTGGATGTTGCAGTTTCCATCCTCCGCTCCCTGACCCCTCGCCTCCATCCGTCCCCTCGGTCTCCATCCTCCGCTCCCCGACCCCTCGCCTCCATCCCACCTCCACCTCTCGCCTCCATCCCACCTCCACCCAGTCCTCCAACGCTGCCATCCCAACCATCCGCCTCCACCTCTCATATCCACCCGTCCTTTTTTTTCAAACCGACGGTCGACGCAGCTCCATCGACGGGCGGCGTCTCGGCAGCGACGCCATCCCCTGGCAGGGCGCCTCTGCCCTCTCCAACGGCAACTCGCGGGAGACGCCGTGCGCGATCTGGTGAGGCTGCCACGAGCAGAGAAGGCGGAACCTCGCCTCGAGTGGATGAGGTACCCGGGCGGCGCTGCAGTCGGCCTAGCGCGAGCTGTGACCCCCGACCTCGGTGGTTCTTCGTGTTGGCCGCGGTTCGCTTGAGCCGGGAGCGCCAAGAAATCGCAAAAAGGGTCTCTGGATCGATCTTGCCTCTGTCTCCAGGTGAGTTCGTCCTGTTCACGCAGGATGGTTGTCCGGAGATTAATTACTCTCCGTTTTTACAGTATTGACTAGTGGACAAGGTAGTCGATTCATAATTTCGGGCATATCAATCTCTCGCTGCTGCAAATCCGTCGTCCCCACTCGCATGGCGGCGGCAACCTTCCTACAGAACCTTCCGCATGCGTGTATGGTCCTGGCATCAAATCGGTCATGAATGGAGATCCGGATCCAAGCCTCCCGTGCGGCCGTGCAAAACGGAGGACCATATCCTTTCATCATGCATTGGATCATTTTTTTATTAATGATTTCATTCATTTTATTGTGTAGAAACGGATGACCTTCCCTCTCGAGATGGCTGGCAGCAGCCCTTTCCTCACCAGCGAGGCGGCTGCCCTCCTCTGGCCGGCAGCAGTTCCTTCCCCACCAAAGACGGCGGCGGAGAGGCGAGTGCGATGGCGAGCACCAGGCGCACCTGCTGGGTTAGCTTCTACGGCTTGCACTCCCCCTGCTGCTGGCCACCACTGTCCTTTCAATCTATGTTTCTCCACGATGCATCTCTAATTTCTTTCTAATTTGGCTCCAATTGATGCAGATGAATCTGCACGCAATATTTGCAGCTAGCAGTGGCAACAAAAATTCTTGGTGATCAATCTTGCTTCACTCATTGGTTTGATTTCAGATTGTCTTTTTGGCTCACTGATATTTCTCTGGACGCGTCTCTAGAAATAATTCGATGTGTGAGAAGCCTGACTTGAGGTCGATTATTGCAGATCGAACCACTCTGGATCGTGGCTTGACTGGAGCTTCTCTCTCTCTACCGAAGCTTCTCATTGGTGCAACAAAATAACAGGAGGGACGGCGCATTTTGGCGAGCAGCGGCAGGCAGAGAGCTCGCTGGCTCGCATCTCGCGCGGCCATGGCAGCCAGACTAAGTTGGTCAGTGATCGCCTTCATCACCCTCAGGAATAAGTTTATCCATTGCGGTAAGCTTTATGCCTTTATAGAGATATCCTATCTCTCATGCATGTATCATCTCTCCGTGGTTTTGTATGTATGCAGGAAAATGAAACTGCGAATATAATTCAAAGCATAATGCACTACACCTAGGTGAATCCAAGGACCTGCCCAATTTGCAAACTGGAAGTGTTATGCCATTTCCTTATGTATATACTAGGCTACTAGCCAGATTATGAAGTGAAACTATATAGTATTTACTATTTTTTATATTAGATTTGTTTTTCTTATGTAACTTTCTTCTTTATATGTTATTTTGAGAAGAATATTTATGTTCAACTTATGAATCTTTTTACTTTGATAAAAGTTTTGCATGGCGTTCTGGCCGCGCGAGATCCTCTCCGCACGCCGCCCCGTGTTGGGGAGGAATGGGGCCCGCATGCTGCCCGCCGTGCTGGGAGGAACCAGGAGGGGAGGGAGGAGGGAGCTTTGAGGTGGAGAGATTCGTGTCAGTGGCGGCGTCGGGGGAAGTGCCGGTATCGGGGGAAGTGGCGGCGTGGTGAGAAGTGGCTGGCTGGGTGAGGTGAGGAGAATTGGAGTGAGTCATAGGTGGCCATGGATGACGACGCTATGATCTGCACATGCATGGATGTGCATCTTCAGGTCAGTGCCCCTCTCTTTCTCCTCTTATTCTGAATCTGCACGACAATTGATTCTTTTCTTTTTGTTTCAATGTTGTTTAATCCCCTTTCACTGGCCAAGCAGCGGAGCCTCGATCCGCTTGGAGGTCCTCCAGCCATATTTCCGTGGAATAAATAAATATTTGTGGATTCCACGATGATCCACTGATCTGCAGCTGGACACTATTTGCAATGCTATGGAGAAATGAAATCGATCTGGCTGATCACGTGAGTAATTTTTCAATCTTGCTTTTTCTATTGATTATTACTACAATTACTACTCTAGGATGATCAACTCAACCTGCTGCATGATGGTTGAAGCAGGCAGCGGAGTGGATGGATATTGTGGTTTTAGGGCCTGAGAGATCCTGCCGGCAACCTTCTGAAGATCAAAGAACTGAGCATGTGCTTTCAATGATTGGTCAGTGCATGTTCTGCCAGTCTCCCCTTCCTGGGCCTATCATGTTTCAAAGGCAAATCATATTGCCATCGATTTATTTTAGTTCTAGGTATTACTGTATTAGCATTTAAAAATTCCTAAAGTTTCAACGTAATGGAAATTGGAGAATTCTTTTCGCTCTAAGTAAAATCATACACATACATTTTCTAATTCTTATTGATTAACATTCTAACCTTATTTAAATTCTTTCTTCATGCCCGTAGCAACGTCTTGGGAAATCATTAGGGTTTTCACTCTTCAAACTAGATTTGTCTCCAATCGATGTTTGCTTAATTGGTCTTTGTTGAGAGCCCATGGATTGAGGATTTGCCCCCGGATAATCATTGGGGTTCTCACTGTTCAAAGCAGGTTTGTCTCCAATCGATGTGCAATTGCATCTATTTAACTTGGTTGCATTTGTTATGCCATTGTTCCCCATCAATTTTTGTTAGTTTATTCAGCTAATAGGCAAGTATTCGGTAACTCCATTTTCACTTGCTTTGATGGTTTCAAATGTATGTTTAGTTCCCGTTATCATTGTATGGGAACTTCAATAGAGTCTCCATCATGTTTCAAAGATGGTCATGTTAAATTTTGCATGGTAATGGAACCCAAACGCTCATGCTTTAGCTGAAAAAACATTTGCAGATTCTAGGGTCACCATTGGAGGAATGTGTGTTACTAGCTGTTCTGTTCATTAGCTTTGAGGTAATTACCTATTTATGCTTATATTTTTCAGTGGTATATTCAAGGTTCTGTATCACAACCCTAGACCCGCAAATCATTGGAAAACGTACAGCCATAAGAGTTAATGTCAGTTCATATGATTTGCTAGCTTTGTGTTATAACTTAAATGGCTTTTATGCATCCCTATCTCTGGATCACCATGCATGTGTATGTTTTTTTTTATAGGAAAGGTCATGTTAGTTATCCTTTTAGTTTTCAAAAAGCCTGTCCCACGTGTTATCTCGCTCCCGCCGGTTTACATGAACGTCACCCACACTTGGTATTGTGGTCTCTTGTGGGTTCATATAGTTACATTTACAAATAAAAAAAGAGAGTCAAGTTTAACTCTCGTGCAAAAAGATTATGAAAATCATCCTGCAAAGGGGCCTTGAAAAAAAATGATTGCCCAACACCATTAGGGGCAAAATCAAATTTTTTTGGGGTCTTTTTAGCTTTTGTGGGTTGCGGGGAAGAATCCCGCCCATGGTTTTGTTGAGCAAACCAAACCATCCTATACTTTGTACTCGCTACTAATACATTTAACCATTGCAAAGTTGTTCTCAACATCGGGCATGACGAACAAACCCAGGAGGAATTATGTCGATGCCAAGTACTCACTCAAATAAAAATTATGAGCCCTTCTTTAAAAATACAAAGAACGCACATTGTCCGGTCTTAATAATTGTTTGGGTTATATTCGGTACAAATATAGCAAGTCAAATAACTTCGCACTTTGGTCTTAAAAATTATCTGTGTAGACTCAATACATCATTATTTCAACTGTCGTAATAAGCTCATATATCCCTATCAGCCGCATGATATCATGAAAATTTCCCTTATGATCATTGCATTTTTCTTAATTCCCGCAGAACGCTTGCTGGTGAGGTTCCCCAAAGAATGATAGATATGGACATACAAAGATCTTGATGATGATTGAACTCGACCAAATGATTTCTAATTCACCTCATTAGAATTTACATGAAGGCACCCTTAATTCTTAGTCAATGTAAATATTTTATGTGATTATATATTAGTTTTGAAAATTTTACTTCATTTTATTAATTATGTTCCTCTACTAATAAAATAATTTAGTAACATGTTTATGGACATACATAGAGCATTGAATAATATATGGCATTGTAATTTAATTATAATTTCCTCATCGATTGGTTGGAAAGTATTACACAATAATCTATTTCTCAAGCAAACGCTAGGTGCTAACAAAATATAAGGCTAAATGGAGATTTAACATTCTTTTGCTCTTCCTGTTGATGAAACTTTTTTAGACAACTGGTCGTAGATCTATTTCGTTCCTTCAATCCTATTAACAAACATGAGGATATATTTGTTTTTTACGTTAATTTGCATATGTGTGTATATGGCCAAACGTGCAGAGTAGAGATTGGCGAGGGTAGCATACCTCCAGCTTAGTGGTGACATAACACTCGTCTTTGCCAATAATGTGGACAAAGATCACACCATGTGCTAAAGTTCGTGCCTGCAGGCTATAGCAACAGCAACGCACCTATACAAAAAAAGAATTGCAAGAGTATGACTGAGCAAGAGCACCAAAATTAGAATACAAGTCTACCGATGCATTGACAAAGGATGTTGTTTAGCTACGACATGTCCTGCAATGGCAGACCTACGTCTTTACGACGAAGGGTATGCTGAACAAAATTCTTATGCAATTATATATGCATACCATTTATGATTTGGTAAAACCATATTCTAATTCAATAAAACCAAATCTATTAAATACTATGACAAGCCTTATATTCAAAGATAACGATAGAACAAATCAATAATTCAAAATACAATGATAAGATACTTACAATATTACTAGTTTATTCGCTTTGCTTTCTGTCCTAATTATATCATGTGGATCTTATGGGAGTCGATTGATATCATAAATCGGCATCTTATATAGAATCATGTTTTGAACTTGAAGTTGTGGTTAGAAAAACTCACGTATGACAGACTAATGAACGGATGCTAATTATTGGCATGTTGCTGTTGAAGGAACTCACGAACCTGAATAACAAGGCATACATATATAAATCAAACTATTCAAGTACACAAGTAAGAAGAAAATTGGAAGATTGATCTACTATGGGAGGGTCTTTGTTGTTGAACTCAATCCCGTGCACACTTAAGATCATGATGTAATAAGTTTAGTTGCATGTGCACGTTTATTTACATTCATTAGCTAGCTGTTGCATTGGTTAAGAATGAGTGGTAGCGCTTGACTCGTGCTGCGCTTCACGGGAGCGACTAGGTCCACCGCCACGCCGGATGAAAACATCCCCGCGCTCCGGCAGGCGCGTCGCCGCAGCGCACGCCGCGGGCGGGATATCGGATCGCGAGATCGTGTAAACACCACTTGAATAAAGATAACGAGAGACCGGGAGAAGTTGCAAGTCGTCGCAGCGCCTAAACTCTTTGTGTGTTGTTTTCGAGTCCATTGTGAGAGACGAGAGCACCGAGAGATCGCGGACCGCTGCCACCGCGCCAAACGCTCCCGACGCCGTCGGGTAAGCCGCCCGGGCGACCCGGTGCCAAATTTCTCTGGTATCCGAGCGACGTTGCATGTTCTACGGTGGTTCCGTAAGCCCACCGAGAGAGCCGGCGAAGAAGGTGCGAGTTTTTCCACGCTGAACGCCGGGCGACAAGATCCATGGGCGGCAACGACGGTTCTTCGAGCCCGCCATGTCGGCATCAAGGAAACTTCCCCGATGTGGCCGATGCTCACGCCGATCCAACTACACCGAAAGGGCCATGTTGATGCAAAGGCAACATGGAGGCGCCGAGATCCGATGTCATCGATCCCGGCGGCGCAAACATGAAGCGGGCGCATGACAAGCGTGCAATGGCGTGTTCGGCCGCGGTCCGTGCCGCCAGAGATGGGCAAACCCTAGGCGCCAAGAAGACAAAGGCATGAGGCCCGAGAGACGGTGAAGAACATGCGCTGCGGGTGCGGAGCGCATCAAGGAGGTGAACGCCCAACGCTTGATGATGGAGTTCGAGAATATCTCGCTCAAGGAAGGCGAGGAGGTGGAGGACTTCACGATGCGCATCAACGCCCTCGCGGGCGTAACCGCGCACTCGGAGAGAGAAGATCAAGACATCAAGGTCGCGAAGAGATGCCGCGGTGTTACCTCGCCGGTACACACAGTGGTGATCTCGATGGAAACCCTCCTCGATTATGAAGAAGATGACCGTTGAAGATCCGTTAGCCGCCTCTGCCGGCCGAGTCCCCGATGGGCACGGAGGAGGTCAATCGACAAGGCGGGCGACTCATCGCCACACGAGGAGGATCTGGCGCGAAAAATCGCCACCGCCTAGTGCCCGAGTCGCCCCGCCGCCCGTGGTGACAAGAAGGCGGCGGCTAAAGAACAAATGGCGGGCGGTGGCGCCGGTGGACGACCGACCGCGGGCGAAGAAAGAACACGCTATCAAACCGACAACCATGGGAACCCAAGGCGCAAAGGGAAGTGCAGAACCGTGGCATCTATGGCCACCGGGCTGAAGATTGCAAGAAGCCCAAGCGCGAGCGCAAGGAGGAAGCACATCATGTAGGGGCGCACGCGGAACAGCCCGCGATCCCGCCGCCACGGTGAACACCGGCCACCATCCACCCGCAGACGCCGAGCCCCGCAACGAGCGTGTGTGGATCGGTCATGCACCCGAATGAGAAGAAGGTACATCCCGGTGATGGCGGTGGTGTTGGTGAAGATCGTGATGTCCGGGTCCTGACACCGGGGCCAGCAATCACATGACGGACCGCCGGCGTCCGGGCATCACCGACACATCGGGACCGCACAAAGGCGGTTTGGCGATGGCTCACCTTGCCGAGATCGAGGGCATTGGCTCGCTGATGCTCCAAGCCAAGTCCAAGGGGCATAAGGTACTCGTAAGTTTATTTCATTCCTAAACTTAAGAGCAACATCATTAGTCTTGGTCAACTAGAGGAAGGAGGGTGCAAAGTTGTCATAGAGGATGGGTTTTGCAATGTGTTTGATGTCGAGCGATCATTGCTGGGCTAGAGCACCATGTGTGAAGAATCGTTTGTATCTGTTGAAAACCCAGCTGGCTGCACCTGTTTGTTTAGTGGCAAAAGTAGGAGATGTAGCTTGGATGTGGCATGGAAGATATGGCCACCTGAATTTTCGGGCACTCAGGGAGCTCGGGGCAAAGGAAATGGTCATGGCATGCCCGTGATTGATAGGGTGGAAGAGTTCTGTGATGGGTGTGCTCTTGGAAAACAAGCTCGTCAATCATTTCCCCGTGTGGCGAGTTATAGAGCTAGCAAGCGTTGGATCTGCTTTCACACAGATTTATGTGGGCAAATCAAGCCCAAAACACCAGGAGGCTATTTTATGTTGATAGTTGATGATTACAGTCGATTCATGTGGGTTGAACTTTTGGCATCAAAAGATGAAGCATTCAAGTGTTTCAGAAAGGTGAAGGCATTAGCTGAAAATGATCATGGTTGCAAGCTTCGGGCTTTTCGGAGTGACCGAGGTGGAGAATTCAACTCTATCGAGTTCAAGGAGTATTGTGATGATCATGGTGTCAAGCACTTCACAACCGCGCCCTATACACCGCAGCAAAATGGGGTTGTAGAAAGAAGAAACCGAACTGCGTGGTTGAAATGGCGAGATGCTTGCTGAAAAGCATGGGGATGCCAGGAGAGTTTTGGGGTGAAGCAGTGTCAACAGCTGTTTAAACAGCTGAACCGTGCCCCAACAAGAAGCCTACAAGGTAAGACACCTTATGAAGCATGGTACAACCAAAAGCCTAGTGTAAATCACCTACGCACTTTTGGGTGTGTTGCACATGTAAAGAAGGTTGGGCCTAGAGGGTCCAAGTTGTCTGACAGATCGACAATGATGGTTTTCACCAGCTATGAGAGTGGCACCAAGGGATATCGAGTGTATGATCCAGTGGCCAAGAAGCTTCATATCTCAAGAGATGTGGTGTTTGAAGAAAATCATGCTTGAAGTGGGGAGAAGGAGATCAGGTTTGCCACACCCGACCATGTTCAGATTATTCTATTGTCGGAAAAGATTCAACACCGACAACACGAATGTACGACCGTTTCATCTCGGTCCTATGCTTCAAGATGAGAGTTCACCATCTCAAATTGACTGGAGTGTCAATGATAACTCAAGTGCTGCACCAAATCAATCAACACCACCTGGGAGTCCATCTGTGCAAGAAGTTGAGTATGCAACACCACCTACTAGAGGGTCCTGGCTCGACTCAAGGAGTGCCACAAAGATATAGAACTCAATAATTTGAATGACACAACCGATGAGATTGGAGACTTTGAGTATAGTGGTGTATGTTATCTTGCAGCAGAAGAACCAATTAAGGAGTGTTGAAGCAGCATTGGGTGAACAATGTTGGAGAAAAGCCATGGAAATTGAGATGGAGTCCATTCAGGAAAATGAAACATGGGAACTCAAAGACTTCCCCGCAGGACATCGAGCTATTGGCCTCAAATGGGTTTTTAAAGTAAAACGAGATCTAGAGGGAAATGTGGTGAAGCACAAGGCTCCTGGTTAGTGGCAAAAGGGTATGCACAAATACGCGAGGGGTGGACTTTGATGAGGTCTTTGCCCCTATTGCCGAATAGAAACAGTGAGGCTGATGATTGCATTAGCAGCTCAGAAAGGCTGGGAGTTGCATCATATGGATGTCAAATCAGCTTTTCTAAATGGTGACCTAAAGGAGGAGGGTATGTGAAACAACCTCTAGGCTTTGTGGCTAAAGGTGGCAGTGATAAAGTACTCAAACTGAAAAAAGCTCTATATGGGCTGCGTCAGGCTCCAAGAGCATGGAATGCTAAATTGGACAGTGTCTTGCTGAAACTTGGCTTTGCCAGAAATCCTCTAGAGCATGCTGTCTACAGAAGAGTTGGAAGGGACAGTTTTCTGCTAGTGGGTGTCTATGTGGATGACTTGATCATCATTGGCTCGACAAAACAAGCATAGAGCAGCTTCAAGAAGGAGATGATGGCCGATTCGAGATGAGTGACTTGGGATTGCTAAGCTATTACTTGGGCATTCAGGTTGATCGAAGGTGGGTGTGACAACAAGGTGTCGAGCTCATACACTCAAAGATCCTAGAGCAAATAGCATGAAGGGGTGCAATCCCCGTGGCGCGGCCGATGGAGAACAGACCGAAATTGAGCAAGAATGACAAGACACCTTCGCTTGATAAAACCAAGTACGTAGTGTTATTGGGAGCCTGAGGTACTTGGTTAACACGACCGGACATTGCTTATGCCGTGGGCATTGTCGTAGATACATGGAAGATCCTAAGACAAGCCATTGGGCCGCCACAAACAAATACTCGGGATATCCGTCTGTGTACAAAGGGAGTATGGTTGTGTCTACAAGAGAGAAGGGTCAACTGACATGATTGGGTACAGTGACAGTGATCTAGCTGGTGATGTTGATGATAGGAAAAGCACTAGCAGTTCAGTGTTCCTGTTGGGCACAAATCTTGTGACTTGGGTATCTCGTCGGAGCAAAGAGTGGTGGCATTGTCCTCCCCGTGAAGCCGAGTATATTGCAAGTGCAAACGCAGCATGTCGTGGTATTTGGCTCGGGCCGGCTCCCGGGAGAGCTACTCGCATTCAGGCTCCAAGGGTGAAGCTCCTGGTTGACAACAAAATCGGCAATTGCTCGAGTAAAAATCATGTGCATCATGACAGGAGCAAACATATCGACACTAGGTACCATTTCATCGAGATTGTGTTGAAAGAGGAGAGATCGAAGTTGAACATGTGAGGACCACAGAGCAGTTGGCTGATATTCTGACAAAGGCGCCGGGCGTGTCAGGTTCATGGAGCTTCATCAGCAGCTAGGCGTCGTCAAGGTGCAGCGGGATTAGGGGGTGATATGTTGAACTCAATCCCGTGCACACTTAAGATCATGATGTAATAAGTTTAGTTGCATGTTTACGTTTATTTACATTCATTAGCTAGCTGTTGCATTGGTTAAGAATGAGTGGTAGCGCTTGACTCGTGCTGCGCTCACGGGAGCGACTAGGTCCACCGCCACGCTGGATGAAAACGCCCCTGCGCTCCCGGCAGGCGTGTCGCAGCGTGCACGCCGCCGGGCGGGATATCGGATCGCGAGATCGTGTAAACACCACTTGAATAAAGATAACGAGAGACCGGAGAAGCTGCAAGTCGGGCAGCGCCTAAACTCTTTGTGTGTTGTTTTCGAGTCCATTGTGAGAGACGAGAGCACCGAGAGATCGCGACCGCGCCACCGCGCCACAACGCTCCCGATCGCCGTCGGGTAAGCCGCTCGGCGACCCGGGCGCCAACATTTGTCGTGGGAGAGAGAAAGTCTTGTTGGACCAATGAAAAGGATAAAAAAAAATCTCATGAAACCATGCAATGAAACTGTGATCGAGAAAGAGACTTTTTTTTTCGAACGAGAAAGAGACTCATTTTTTATGTCAAGTTTCATGTATTTTGGAAATCCGGAGATAAAACATAACATTGAAACTGGCCTTCCGCTCTTCTTAATGGATTACTAATCAGGAGTAGCAGCATACATAATCTAGGTTCCGTAATTTCCAACTTCAACTGAGAAATTGACATGATGCCGGCCTAACAGAAACATGCACCAGAAAAACACTAAGTCTTGAGAGAACTACCACCTCCCTTGATAATCACTGCTAGTATAAGCATCAAAATAATGAAGATACTACAGCATAAAGAAAATTTTAACTAGCTGTAGCTGAGTAATTCCTCAATTGGGAGTTGATCAGCCTGGCGGCTTGTCTCTGAGCGCTAGAGAGCTCGAGCTCCATCCGGGCCTTTTTCTAAAAAAAGGCTCTATCAGGGCGCTCCATCTCTTCACCTCTCCTATGGCCTTGCCGATCAACCCGGTCAAGCGGCGGTTCACCGAGCGTGAGCGCTCCAGCTCTCTTAGGGCCTTGTCGAGCTCTCGGGCCTGGCGGCGGTTCTCCAAGCAAGAGCGCTCTAGTTCATTCTGGGCCTGTTGACGATAAAATCGGTAACACACCAAAACAAGAGCTAGATCGCTCTACGTAGGGCAAGCCGAAAATCGGGATCGGCAAGCGCCTAGAGATATCCACACCTGGACCTTGTGCCTCCAACGATGAGCGCGATACGCAAGACACGCCGTCGGAGGAGCCTCGTCGGAGCGCGGTACGCAAGACACACCGGCGAAGTCTCTTGAAACCCAAACCCCGCACGCCGGGACGGACCCGTGGGGCGCGCAGCAGCTATGGGCTGCCCTAGCCGGCCCGGCCGCTCTAGGGCGTGGTTGTCGCCGATATTCCGCTCATGGCATCGGGCGGCGAAGAAGGAGGGAGGATGACCTACAAGCAAGACGGTAGTAGATATGTTTTTGTCGATTGGATGTAGATGGGATCAAATCGCCATGAACCCCTTCATTATATAGGGAGGGTGGTCTTATCCTTTTAGGAAGGCGTCCTAGGACGTTTCCAATCACCAAAAATCGCACCAAACAAGTTTGGAAACAAACCGATTTGGATACGATTCGGATCAGCCCGAAATCGGGCTGACCGACGCCGCTACGATACCACGGACGCACCGGGTCGGCGCGTCGGCGCGAAGAGGTCTGCAGCGCGACCCGACCGGACGCTTGGCTGACCGGACGCTGGACCGGACGCGCGGGCGCGTCCCCGTCGGTGTCCCGCCGGCCTGCTCTGCGGGCGACGCGACCCGGCCGGACGCCCGACCGACGCTGGACCGGACGCGCCCGATGAGTCCGGCGGCCTGAGTCCGGCACCTTCCGTAAAGCCGTTTTCGATCCTCCTCGAGAATTTGGCTAAGTCTCGAAATTTGCGGTGACTTGGACCTCCAAAATATGGCTAAGTCCGGAATTTTTGCGGTGGTTTAGCCTATGCCATTTTTGGGTGTCAACATATGCCCCCCGTTTTCGGTGAGAAGTGCACGAACCCGAAAACAAAACAAGAAAAACCAAACAACACGAATGCCCATCGTATCGGTTGTCCAGTGACTAAGAGGGCGATACTATGTATCGGCCATTTTTATTCTAAGGGCGATGCATGCATCGCCATTGTTTGGAGAGCACTAGGCCTCTTGCCAAACACTAGGGAAATACTTTTTCAAATACCTCCCGTTAATCGCCTTATCTTGGCGTTTTCCATCACTTTCGTTGACTCAAGCACATAGGAGTTTCCAAATATCACTTTGACCACCTTAAAAGGACCTTTCCAATTAGGTGACCACTTGCCAAATTGATTGCTCTTCGATCCTATCGGTAATATAGTTTGCCAAACTAAGTCACCGATTTGGAACGATTTGCTCTTGACTTTCTTGTTGTAAGCTCTTGCAACACGGGCTTTGTCTTTCTCAATTTCCTTTAGAGCTCGTATTCTCTTGTCGGTTACCTCGTCGATGTTGTCCATCATCAAATCATGATACATAGTAGGAGATAAGTCATTTTGTTTAGCAAATCTATATGCATCCAAATTTACCTCAACGGGTAACACCGACTCTTGTCCATACACCAACTCATAAGGAGTGACTTTAGTTGCACCATGCCTCGATATGCGATGAGCCCACAAAGCTTCTGACAAGACCTCATGCCACCTTCTTGGATGTTCTATTATTTTCTTCTTAATAAGCTTGATCAAAGTTTTGTTAGTTGACTCGCTTGACCATTGGCTTGAGCATAATATGGAGATGAATTTAGCATCTTAATCTTATATGATTCGGCAAAATCCTTCACTTCCTTAGCCATAAATGACGTCCCTTGATCCGTAGTTAATGTTTGAGGAATGCCGAATCTATGAATAATATGCTCTGTGATGAACTCAATTACCTCCTTGTGTGTCATGTTCTTCGATGGAACCGCTTCCGACCATTTAGTGAAGTAGTCGGTAGCAACCAAGATGAACTTATGCCCCTTCGAAGATGGAGGATGAATCGACCGATGAAGTTCAAGCCCCAACCACGGAAAGGCCACGTTTTGATTATAGGATGAAGCATAGCAGCCGGCACTAGCTGAATATTCTCAAACCGTGACACTCTTCAAAACCTTTGTAGTAACGAAAGCAATCGGCCATCATAGTAGGCCAAGTAGAAACCAGCCCGCCTCAACAACCACTTCATCTTTGGAGCCGATTGATGCGTACCACAAATGACTTCATGAACTTCTCCCATTGTCACTGCGTGCTTGATCAGCCCCTAGACACTTTAGCAACAAGTCTTCGGCAGTCCTCCTATAAAGCTCACCATTGTGCAATGTGTACTTGAAAGTAAGCCGCCGAATATTCTTGTCAACTTTAGTACCGTGGATCCCGCAAAAAAGACAAGAGAGGAGTTCTCAATCTTCTAAATCGGTGCTACCATTGTCCAAAAACAGAGATAGACCGATTTAAAAGAACTTTACATTGCTGTCCCAAATCATTAGTAACATCGGTTTGTCCAATTAATTTTGGTTGAACCGAATTCTTACTAGAATCAAAACAAGCAAATTTTCATGCATCGGCAAATGTTGTAAATGAAAATATTTTCTTTTACCTCAAAGCCGGATGCCTCTCGAGCAAGCAAGTTTGCTCCTTGCATATAATTTACATGCAAGTGATCTTCTTCTTGCCCCCGGGCCTTAAGTCATCGAAATAAAATTCCCTAGGGGCCTTTCATATAGCACGATGGTTCTAAACATTCATCGGCTATATTGCATCTTGAGGGCGATAATAAAGTATCGCCATATGAATTCACACACGAGGAATATGCATGACCGAAATAAAATATTTCGGCTCTTGATCATTGATAAGCGTGATAATTCGACATCCCTCCGTAATATAAAGACCCATACCAAGGATCAACATAAGAATATGAGGGATAACCATGCATACCTTGAGGTGAATTCCACATATGCACAAAGCAGAGAAAATGGATGATGCCATGACCAATGATTACGATGATTTGGTGCAAACCTCCAACTTGGCAATTGTGTCCTGCATCTTTTCCTTCTATTAGTTGTTTGTGATGCACCACTTGCCCGATCATCATCCCTTTTAACTTCAATGCTTCTTTTCGAACCCATGCTAGGCCCCTTTCTTTTAGCTTCTCTCGCGAGCTTACGCAATTCTTTTTCCTCGCCACTTTGGTAAACCGATTAAGCATGTCGGTTTTGTCTTCATTGTGGATAGTGACAATTCTTTCTTGTTCTTAGGTACTTTTATCTTCTTTTGTTCAGATTTAGTACCTACAATATAAATGGCTGAATTTTCAACTTGTTTACCATCAATAGCCAGATTTTTCAACAATGTAATCGGCTTTTCAATGGTAACATTTAAATCTGAATTGTTCTTTTTACGTCCATCATACTTCACGCGGTAAACTTGTTTTACCACCTTCCCTTTGGCACAACTCCGGACCGATTATGATCAAATCGGTCTTTGTAAGATAATGACTCTTTCAAGCTTTTCGGAGCTGCATACTCCACATGTTGTGGCCCGAAATATGACGGAACATAAACCTTCCTTTGCCAATGTTGTTTTTGAGGTTTATGTTTTGGAGGCAACTTTGATGCTTGGGCTTTCTTCAATCGATTCGCTTCCCCTATCTTTGTATATTTGGCTAAGAGCTCCTCGAAGCTAAGCTTCTGGTCTCCTATTGCCTTTTTCTTTGTCATGCTCCTTGCCTCCATTAGCTTTATGAGCATCCTTCTTTTGATGAACATGTTGCAACAAATGACCTCCACCGATTCCCCTTGCTCAATGGAATCAATCGGCTTTTGGTGGAGATGGAGAGATTTTATTTGCCCCCGGTGTTCTCTAATATCGAGCAATATTGCTATCCTTTGAAACATCTTCAATTTTAATTTTATGGACAACAATTCTGTCTTCACTTGAAGGTCTTCCATCTCTCTTTGAGCGTTAGAGCCTTGATCTTCAAGTGAATCGGCTAGTAGTGCAAGCGATTCAAAACCTGTTTGCCATCGGGCCCGATTGAATCTAATCGGTCCACTTGTTGAGCTTCAAAACCTCAATCGGTCATTATCAATGTCCGATTGGATCTCATGATGAAATACATTGCAACTATGAGTATTATGATCAAATGATTTACACAACTTGCAATATATAAGCTCTTCCAAGTTCTGAATTGATGGCAAAGCCTTGTGATCAATATGCCTAATAAATTTACCTTTCAGCAACATGTTAAAGACATGATCACAACAGATAGAACCAAAGGTGAGCATTAAATTTGCAAGCCGATTTACTTGTAGAATCGGCTTCAATGCTAACAGCGAAAAGATTAACTTTAACACCAATCCATTCGGCCGCACCTTTACAATCATCTTTCATGCCGAATTAAATGTAGAACAAACATCGGCATGAGCAATATTCTTCAATCTTAGCCCCGAATCATAAAACCCAAAGTAATTACAAAACTTATATCTCATTCGGGACCAAGTATGAATTGAATTTAAAGTAAGTAAAGCAATCCACATATATGTATAATTCATATTAAGCATCGGGGAAAACTTTAACTTTGACAAAACATTATCATCGGCCTTCCAATTGAAGACAACATGTAGGCCGATGCAATCTTGTACCTTAGTGACGAAAGACGTAGCAACCAAGGTTCTGCTCTCCATGATCTCACTGTTAGCAATACCTTTAAAAAGAGTTTGTGTGCTCTCTCTAACGCCACTAATTTCCTCCTCAGGCTCTTCTTGCATCTCGACACCCAAAGATAGCAAAGGGCAAAACTTTTCAAGCGCCGTGGAAAAATCTACAACAATAGGAATCGACTTAGCCGACTCGGAAGTCGTCAATGCCGATTTATGCTCAATGGCAGCAAACTTAGCCAACTTCGGCCGCGATCCGGGGTTGGCTTAGCCATCTCAAGTAAGGTAGTTTGCCTGGCTGACTTAGTTGGTTCTTTCTTATCGAAGCACGATTGGCTATAGCTCAATCGGCTACGAGGTAAGTACTGCTGTCCAATTTGAGTTTCACTGGCACACACTCTCCTTTGGTGAAGATTTTGACACATTAATGGGCGAGGAACCAATGCTTCACCTCTATGTGTGTGCTGCACCTTTTTCTTATAAATAGCTTGACCGATTTGAGCAATCGGTCTTGCTGATTTTTTCTCGTCCACTAGTTCTAAGAATTGATTCCAGCAATCCCTTTTTGGATGATGACACTAGTGGTTGCCCTCGCTTATGAATGGGAACATGAGCTTGCCCCCGAGCCTAGAAGACTTGATGGTGATCTTGAGGCTTTCCCGATTGTTATTAGATCTTTCTAGCACCACCTCACGATCTGAATTTTGCTTTCTCTTCTTAGGCTCTCTAGGTTCGCCGATTATGACATTTTTTCCAATAGTGGAATCGGCTTGCCCCGGTCGAATTAAAATGGCCGGATTATTTTTCTCTAGAATTTCAGCCATCGAAGGTGTCTTCTTACAAGTTGGCCGGATAGGTTTTTGCACCATAGAACCGGCCCTCTCTAGCACTTTCGATTCTTTTCTCTCATTGCAATCTCAACCGCGCAAGTGCTTTCCCGCACATTATAGAAAACGAATCTTCTAAATTGGCTTTATCGGCTTTGGGTGCCGAAGAGACCAATTTGGTTTGATTATGAGAGGCAATCGGTTTATCCGACCGACAAGTCGGTTTGACCGATTCAACGTGGGGTGCCGGGAGTAGTATGCTTCTCGATTTTTCTCACACTTTTCTGTAGTGAGGTATGCCTTTTGATAATCGATTAGCCATCCTGCCTCAACCATTGTCCTAATTTTGATTGGCCTTTTCTCGGTGTTTCTTCCGAAGAATTCATAGAACAACTTCTCTAGTATAGACCATGACCAAAACGTAATTTTTGGGTAAAGATGTAAACCATGCAAAGGCAATACCATTGAGAGATAAAGGAAAATTCCGTATCTTCATGTAATCTTCTTTTACTGGTAGAACCCAATTGGGAGAGATATACATCAATATGCTCCATGGCAGTCCTACCACTTTCTCCACAGAATATATGAAATTTAGGTACCCGCCAATCATTAGGATACTCCAAGTAATCATAATATAGCATATAAGGTCCGGTATATGCGGGCACTCTCCATTTAGAAGATCCGGTGGATTTACGGCATGACTGACCGTTGATTAGCAAAGTTTGCTTTGAGGAAGTCAAATACGGCTGAATGATAATCAAAATCAACATCTTCCCCTCAGATCTTGTTGGATTTTCATTAATTCGGCTAGAATTAATTGAAGCCGAATTACGAGAATGATCACTATCATAGGGCGCTGAATTTTTATTGATTCGGCTATGGTTATTACACGACGTAGCCGAATCGGGAGTATCAATACCGCATAAGATGTTGATTTTGGAGAGCAATTTATTTTGTCATAAATCGGCATGTCACGCTGTGAACTTATAGCCGATGAACGCATATGTGACATGTTGCTAGAAGAATTAAAACTCAATAAATTCTTAGCATGCATCGGCTCTTTGTTAACGTAAAATCGCCGATGGAACATATCTATCATCATTATAACTAGCAATGCCATCATGGGAATTTATATTACTTGCAACATAATTACAAAAATCATCATATGAATTTGCAAGTTTTACCTTAGACGTGGAATAATGATATCGAGATGTAGTGTCTTGATACGCCTCCATGTATTCTTGTAATTTTCTTGGAGTCGCTCAAATCACAAAGACAACACGCCCAAATTTCCTTCACTGTATGTGATGAACACCAAGCGACAAGTTGATAAATCAATGAAGAATTAGGGCTAGGGTAAAGATATATTCGGGCTAAAGTAGAGCCGAAACAATTCTCGCTTCCCAGTGAGTCGCCAAAAAGTGTGTTGGACGATAAAATCGGTAACACACCAAAACAAGAGCTAGATCGCTCTACGTAGGGCAAGCCGAAAATCGGGGATCGGGCAAGCGCCTAGAGATATCCACACCGGACCTTGTGCCTCCAACGATGAGCGCGATACGCAAGACACGCCGCCGGAGGAGCCTCGTCGGGAGCGCTGGTACGCAAGACACACCGGCGAAGTCTCTTGAAACCCGAAACCCCGCGACGCCGGGACGGACCCGTGAGGGCGCCAGCGGCAACTATGGGCTGCCCTAGCCGGCCCGGCCGCTCTAGGGCGTGGTTGTCGCCGATATTCCGTTCATGGCATCGGCGGCGAAGAAGGAGGGAGGATGACCTACAAGCAAGACGGTAGTAGATATGTTTTTGTCGATTGGATGTAGATGGGATCAAATCGCCATGAACCCCTTCATTATATAGGGGGAGGGTGGTCTTATCCTTTTAGGAAGGCGTCCCTAGGACGTTTCCAATCACCAAAAATCGCACCAAACAAGTTTGGAAACAAACCGATTTGGATACGATTCGATCAGCCCGAAATCGGGCTGACCGGACGCCGCTACAGATAGCACCGACGCACCGGTCGGTCGTCTCGCGTAGAGGTCTGCAGCGCGACCCGACCGGACGCGCGCTGACCGGACGCTGGACCGGACGCGCCCGAGAGTCCTGTCGCTGAGTCCGGTCACCTTCCGTAAAGCCGTTTTTGATCCTCCTCGAGAATTTGGCTAAGTCCGGAAATTTGCGGTGACTTGGACCTCCAAAATATGGCTAAGTCCGAATTTTGCGGTGGTTTAGCCTATGCCATTTTTGGGTGTCAACAGGGCCTTTTCAAGCTCCCCGGCTTGGCGGCGGTTCACCGAGCGTGAGCGCTCCAGCTCTTCTAATAGGGCCCTTTCGAACTCCCCGCATGGCGGGCAAGCTCTTCAAAGAAGACGCCTAGCTTCCTCGGCACCGGCGGAGGGGCTTCTGGTGGCGGATTAGGCGGGTACGGTCGGCGCCGGCGCGCGTCATCCGGGCCCGCGGCCTGTGGTTCCGAAAAATAATTAAAGGCGTGGTTGTCGATCGCGCGAGGACTGAGGAGGCCACTGATCGACGGGCGCCGCCGGTGAAGAGAAGGCACTTACCGACGAGGAGGAGGAGGTGGTGGTGGTGGAGGAGGAGGGCGGCCAACGACGAGGGACGTTGGCTCGGGAACGCCACACGACGACGAGGATCCCGGTGGTGGTGGTGGTGGTGGAGGAGGGCGGCCAACGACGAGGACGTTGGCTCGGGAACGCCACAGCGGACGAGGATCCCGGTGGTGGTGGTGGTGGTGGTGGTGGTGGAGGAGGGCGGCCAACGACGAGGACGTTGGCTCGGGAACGGCCGGTGTGGACGAGGATCCCGGTAGACGGCGGGCGCGTGGAACGAACAAATGACAGCACGGAATCCACAGTCGGGCGTGGCGAAGCGGGCGTTTGCCACGCGCCCCGCCGAGACCGTCTGGGCTGGGGCGCCGCAATGGGCACGGTGCCGGGCGGTGGCATCCTCTTGGGACACTAGTGGTTGGGGGAGTCCGGCCATCCTCAGGAGATGCGGAGACGACTCTCGCCGCTCGGGACTCGGGAGGAAGATGACCGCTGATTGTGGTGAATATATCGAAGTAACCTGTGCTGTGTGAGTGGGGAAATTTATCGGGTGGTCACAGGGTGGGTGGCATGCAGAGGCCATTTTGACCACCGCACCGCAGGCAGACACCAGTCACCACCGCACGTCCCTCCATCTGCCCCATTCACACCGTGAGCCGTGCCCGCGCTGTGAATTGTGATTGGAGAAACAAACGGCGGCAAGATGGACGGATAGCCGATTTCAGTTTTTCATTTTGTTGACGGGAAGAAACGGCGAACGGAGTAAAGCTAACAACGGAGGAAAAACTGATATGGATGAGTAGTAAATATACTTGAAAATTTTGGTTTTGTGGTTCACTTGAAAATTTTGAATGAAATGGAACCGAAAAAAAATGTATGTATATTTACTTTAACGGTAGAGACAAAAATCACCACATTTTGGAGGAAAAATGAGCCGAAATTCTGACCCTAGGGTGAACCAGCACACTATGGGAGACGCCTTCTTCGCCGAGCGCACAGCCTCTCGGCGGCCTTGTTTACGCTATAAAAGGCTTCGCCGAGCACCACGTTCGGCAAAGGGCGCCGGCAAATTTTTCACGACGAAGGAAATTTGCCTAGCGCAATTGATGGCAGCGATCGGGAACCACTTTGCTGAGCGCCGAGACCCAAGCTCGGCAAAGTAAAGCCGCCATCACGGTTGGACGCTGTCAACGGTGACTTTGCCGAAGCGTAGGCAGCCATGCTCGCAAAGTGTTTCCTTTTTTTTTTTTCTTTGCCGAGCGTGAGCCTAGCCGTCGGCAATAGTGTTTTTGCATTTTCTTTAAAAAAACAGTTTTGCCGAGGGCATCATACAACAGTTTGCGAACGTTGAAAAACTTTGTCGAGAGCAGTTTGACGCGACGCTCGGTGATTGTTGAAACTCTGCCGAGCGCCTTGGTTATGACGCTTAGCAAAGCTGGGGAATAGGTTTTTGCAGCACATGTTTCCCAGCTTTGTCGAGCGCCATGGCCAGAGTGCTTGATCGGCAAAGGGAAAAAAAACAACAATTTTTTCATTCCACCTTGACAAGCAGTAAACATCACATATAATTCACATATATATCAATCAATCACATAGATACCACATCCGGCACATTTATCAGGACAATCACCATATATATAGCATATATGTCACAAGTTCACATGCATCCACAAGTGCTAAAAGTTCATCTCATGTTCACAATGCATATATGTCTCCAGCGCATCACAAGTTCAATAAGTCCTAAAAGTGCATCTCAAGATGATGGGGGCGGTGGATACTGAACGCCTGGTGAGGGTACGCCTTGATCACCTACTGTAGGAGTAGGATTCGAACCCGCCGACGGTTGTTACTAAAAAAAGAGCCGCTTGTATGTGTTAGAAAGGATTAATAGTGAGAACAATCATTTTTTTTCATACTCACTGGAGTAGCTAGGTAGAATAGGCTGAGGCAAAGGGAGGGGAGCTAGGAGCTCAGGTAGCAAGCTCGAACCTGACTTTTGGCCAAGAGTTGCTAGGAACTTCGTCAGGTCCTCTAGTCGTGTTTGCTGCGCCCCAAACATCGCATTCTGGGCCTATAGCTGGGCACCGGTCTCATCACACTGTTTCTTCTCATTTTCTAGCTTGACCTTCAACATAGAGTGTCAATGTTTTAGTATTGCAAACCAAACTAAGGTGTAAAGATCAATGGACGATAAGTAACACGGAACTAACCTAGAGCGCCTATGTGTCGACCTACTGCTGTGAAGAGCTTGCCCGTGGACGTATTGGTTGGTCGGAGGTGATGCTACCTGCTCGGATCCAGGTGAGTGAGAGGTCGGAACAATTGTTGATGGTAGTTAACGTTAAATTTTTACCATGAAATGTTAGAATATTTGAGAACAAGAACGTTAGAAGATAGGTTTTATACTAATGATTTCTACGAGTTTTGTTGCACACTCGGTTTTGCAGGTGAACTCTAAAAAATGACAGAATACAGAGAGAGAAAAGAGAAGAAATAAAGAAACAGTAGAAAAGGACTAAACTAGGGCGATTAGTATAAATTCTAAGGATCTAAAGGACAAAAAAAGGATAGCTCGCAAAGGCCAAGGTCCATACGCCAGTATGTGGGGCCAGGCGGCCTAACGTGTGGGGCTGCGCGGCTGGCCATGGTGGACCCACGTGTCCTGCTTCTGAAACCTTCCTACAACCGACCTATGGAGTAAATCTAAGCCGCCCAATCAAGTTGGTTTGTTCCAAGGGCTGAGATTCATCCCACCGCCTATATAAGCAAGGGCAGGACTCCCCCTGAAACCCTAATTCATTATTCATCTCATTGATCAGAGAGGGATCGCAATGTAAGGAACTCTCTCTCACTCTTCAATGTAGATCTATGATTAGACTCTCAATGTAATAGATTAGATGTAGATTAGAGATTAGAGAGCTCTAGTTCTTCAAAATATATTGTTCGACATTCTACTAGACTCAAGTGAGAGTTCAAGCATTGCTCAAGACATTAGATTTGTCATTCTTGGAGATTCGGTAATACATTTTACTTGATTTCTCATTATGACTTTGCTTTATTTCATTATATTGCACGCTGTTATGTTTTTAGTATATTCTAGCTTGATATTTCATATAGTTCTAGTTGATAATGGTTTTATGCATGAGATCATGGACAACTTAGCTTTATTTTATAGGGAGTTAAGTCGTAAGTCATATGTAAGTGTGGTGCTTAGATGTGAGTTATTTGCGGATGCCCGCTATATGCGTGGTTGTGGGGTAGTTCGTAAGGGTGACAACCTTATTGAGTCTTAATCCTCCCCGTGTATAGTGAACATTAGGCCGTGATCGTGACGGAGGCTAGTTTATCTCTTTATAAATCCTCCTTAGTTGATGTTCCTCCCGTTATTATACGCTTATGATTTGGTTGTGCTATAAATGAGGATATTTTGCCTTCTATGCTTAGACTTAATGATTTGTAGTTACTTAGATGTCTTTTAGGCCGCCTCAATAGAGAGTTTCATCTCCCGGTTTTCAAGATGTGAAACTTTGTCTTGAAATAGTCGCCTCCCTTAATGCACAGCTTTCATAGGCTCAAGGGTCCCACAACCTCTCTCTCATTCCATGAATTAATTGCATAGTTTCATGGTGAAACTCTATTTCTTTCTCAATGGGGGTTTCACCCCGATTCCAACGCATGTGAAACTGTGCCCAAAGGTTTTACCATGGTGAAACTTTTTCCATCTCTCTCCTAGGCATTTAATGCAAAAAGTGAAGTTTTGCTGATATGGCACTGCATTTAATGTGCATGAAATACTCATGAAACCCCATTGAGACTGGCCTTACTCAAGAGTAGCCATGATTGTCTTTACCGCATTAGATGAGCCACTATATTCATTATCTAAGGAAGGCAACGTATGCTATGGAAACTAGTCTGCTGTGAAAACCTCTTGTAAACCACAACAAAAAGTCATCTAAATTTACCCGGAAAGAATCACACATGTAGATGATATGATGATGCACAATCCTGTAAAATATCTTATTCAAACTTGACTTCTTTTTGTGAGATATAAAAAATAACAAATTTCTAACAAATCATTAAACAACTTTCGCCTTTGAAATTTGTTATTTTTTTATATCTCACAAACGACGTCGATTTTGGACAAAAATATTTTACAGGATTGTGCATCATCATATCATCTACATGTGTGATTTTTTTGGTAAATTTAGATGCTTTTGTTTTGTGGTTTGCACAGGTTTTCACAAAGAAGCTCGGTTTCCATAGCATACGTTACCTCGTTAGGAATACCATTATTATAGTTATCTTTATCATTCTTATTATTATAAGATTGGGTTAAGTTAGATCTTAGTTATATTCATCTATTATTCCTTTGGGTTCGATATTAAAATCGGGAGTACATCTTTTGGTGAAGTGCTACAACTTATTTCTATCTCGTGCGCTTTATGGATATCTTATCTTTATTGTGAGCAGTTTAAAAATACCAAAAAGCATTTCTAACGCTGTTGCCGGAGAACGATAGTTTTTGTTGGATAGTAATTGAAGAGTCTAGCTTTATCTTGTTTTATATTTCTCTTTATCTTTTAGTTTTTCTTGTTCTTAGTTTTTTTACCATGAATCTTATATTTTTTACTTTATTAGACAATCAGACTCATAGTTGGGAGAAGGACCGCTGGCCCTACTGTTGGGGGTCTAGCAAGTTCTCTGCAGCGAAGGCTTATAGGATCTTGCTTGGTAACATGTCAGTTCATCCCTCTTTAGATGGCTTTGGAGGTCCAACTGTTGGCCAAAACAGTAAGTTTTCTTCTGGCTCCTCTTGAAGGATAGGTTGAATACTAGAAATATGCTGAGGAGAAGAAATATGCAGCTGGATTCCTACTCTTGTGTTTTCTACAATAGTCTTGCTGAAGAAACTATTTCACATCTTTTTATTCAGTGCCCCTTTGTTGCTATGTGTTGGAATTGGATTGGGGTGCAAATGTCGAATGGTTCCTCCTTCCGTGATTTAATTGATCAACTCAAGATTCAGGTTGCCTCTCCATTCTTTATGGAAGCCATTATTCTCATGTGTTGGTCTATTTGGGTGGTTAGAAATGGGCTTATTTTTAATGGAGTTCAGCCTACCCTAGTGGAATACCAAAGGACCTTCTCAAAAGAGATCATGTTGTTGATTCACAGGATTAAGTCAAGCCAAGCCAATCAGTTCTTGTTATGGAGCCACAACATTACACAGTTGGACGCTTAATTTTGATTCTCTTCACCACCTTTTTTTTGTGACTTTAATTCCTTAGTTCTTTGCTCCTTTTGCCCCTTTCGTAATTTGAACCTTATTTTCTTTTTTAATAAAGTAACTGTAGGGCCCTGGCCCCTCCATATTCATGAAAAAAAACTTAGGCCGGGTGACTATATAAATATAGAGGTCAGAGAGGCATTTTTCACTGTTGCCGTCTTTAATTCTTGACCAACTCCTCGTATCCGGTGAATTATTTTGGTTAAACTTTTCAATTTTGTCCTTTTTTTTTTTGCTGTAGTTTGAAATTTTTGGATGAAACCAAAATTACCTACCGGTACGTGTATTTTACTAGACCGGTAGGAACAAAAAAATCTCCAAACTTGGAGAAAAATCGCCGAAATTCTGACGGTATAGGGTGAACCAGTGTTCTTATCCCAAAAACGTATGATACCGAGGTACCAAGGAATCAAGAAAGCGCAGAGGTCTTCGCAGTCTGCATGCAAACGCTACTTCTGCTTGACTCCCTCCATAGTCCATGCCAACAAGAGGTTTTTGCATCTTGAAATCACTTGAGCACTGTCTAATTACCCCATCTGATCTGATTTGTGTAATTGTGTTCTATGCAGCATGGGTGTTTCAGAGTTCCTAATAAGAAAATGATGGTGGATAAATTTTGCATCAGATTTGTTGCGTTGAAATGTCGGATTATGTGTGACGCCACGTATGGACTTTGGAAAGAGACATCCGCTTTTTTCTGTTAAGTGAATGATGTATGGTTAGGAGTTTACACGTACTCCGTCTAAGTGATACTCCCTCCGTCCCACCGAGTTTGTCACCCCGGATTCCGTGCTATCTTCTTCGAAGCTTCATCTTATTCAAAAATTTTGCACAAATATAATTTCTTTTGTTACGACTTATTTTATCAATGAAGATACTTGAATATTGATTAATTTATTTTATGATTTACATAAATATTTTGAATAAGACGGATGATCAAACATAAAGTTCAAAAGTCAAAAACGGCGAACTCCATGGGACAGAGGGAGTAAGTCCATTAGTTGCAAGTCCTAGTAGACAAGGACATTTGAATATAGTACTGTGTACTTAGTTGCTTGTCATTAGCATCCAAGAAGGCCTGACTTTCCACCCTGATGACACTTACGTTGGAAATGCAGAATTAGGAGTGGATTTTGTAGTGTTGCACAAAAATCCCAGCTATAAGGGTGTAACACCCGATTTTATGAGCACAAAATTTCTAAATAAATCATTTTCTTCTCTATTTCCAAAATAGGCAAAATTTAGGGTGTTACAAAGGGTCCTTTTAGAATCTCTTAACTTTGAAGGGCCCTTTTAGTATGCAGTAATTTCATAGCCACAATCACATAAAAATCAATTTATTTTAAAAGAGAAAAACATAGAAAATAGAAGAAAAAAAAACTCTCATTTTAAAAGGGGTCTAAATGGATAGTTTCTGAATATTAGCATTGGCCCTGGCCGGCACCAGTTACATTCTTTGTCTGTGACAGTCTCCCTTGCATTACTCGAGTCGTCACAGAAGATGCAAACTGAGCAGCAGTGCAGGAAAAACCAAGCAGAGCCCTCCCTTTCAGACCCCTGCTTAGTCAAAATCCTACATTTTTTCTTTACCAAACCTATATAGTAAGTATATAATATTAGTAACTATATTACTAGATCAAACACCCAGCACCGGCGATCTTAGTCTATCTTACGCCGGTGAGTCACCTTACAGTTGCTCATATGTGCACACGGACCCTTCTTCCACGGTGGAATTCCCACCCTACTACTACTCTACCACGATCTCAGGCAGCTTCAGCATGCTGTGGCCGCCACAGCAGCTGCTCCTCGCCGTCGCCGCCGCCGACGGCGTCCTGGGGCACTTCACCTTCACGTAGCTCCTGCAGCACGGGCTGGTCTCCCCTGGCACACGCAGCAGCCTGCGAGCTCGAACAGGTGTCTCCACCCTTGACGCTGCAGCAGTTCTTGCTCGCAGCGCAGTCGGTGGGAGCAGGGGCGCCGCCGCCACAGTCTTTCGCCTTCCCGCAGTGCTGCTCCCCTTGTGTTCTTCGCTGTGGTGGTGGTGGCCTTCATCTTTGGGCAGGGTAGCAATTGCAATCGTGACCTCTTCAACTGGCTTGGCTACGATCTTGTCGTTGTCATGAGGCTCATGGCAGCAGTGGTGGCTGTGGTCATGGCAGTCCTTTTCTGGCTCCTCAATCTCCCCATGCTGTTCATGACCATGGTCATGGCAGTGGTGTGTTTCTGCAGCGTGCACAGTTTGCTGCTCAGCATGGCACTGATGCTCGCAAGCATGCTCAACAGTAGTGTGTGAATGGTTGTGCTCCTCACAGTGACTGTCCCCTTCGCAGTGCCTATGTTCATGTCCATGGTCATGGTCATGTCCATGGCCATGGCAAGCACCCTCATTGTCAGCACACGGAGTCTTGGGTTCGTTGCAGTGGCTGTGCTCACTGTCATGGCAATCCTGCTTGCCGGTGTGGTCGTGACTATGGCCATGGTCATGGCAACCATGGCTCTCCACAAGCAGCTGGTTGCCTGCCTCTTTGCAGTGGGTATGGGTGTTGCCATGGTCATGACAAACATGCTTTTCCGTAACCACATGGCTGCTGGGCTCTTTGCAGTGCTTATGGCTGTGGCCGTGATCATGACAAGCATGCTTTTCTGTAGGGTGCTGGTTGCTCGGCTCTTTGCAGTGTGTGTGGCCATGGCCATGATCATGGCAACCATGCTTACCAGCAGACGACTCTTTGGAACAGCCTGTCGACTTGCACTGACCATCTGAGCAGTGGCGAGAGACACAGTGCTTCTTTGCATGTGACCCATGCTGTGAAGAGGCGCAACATTTCTTCGCCTTCCGACCGCCCTTTGATCTCAATAGCAACATGCTGTACATGATCACCAGCATGCATGTGCCAACATCTGCGAGGACGGCTGCCCAGATAAGCGGATGTCCAGAGAGTGCAAGTCCAACAATTGCAAGCTTGGTGATCACCGAGAAGATGATGTTCATGATGATAGTCCGGTGCGTCCTCCGTGCCAGCTGGACAGCCTTTGGGATCCTGCGGATGTCATTCGACATCAGGGTTATGTGGCTCGTCTCCATTGCAACAGCTGAACCAGATACACCCATCGAGACTCCAACGTCAGCCTTGGCCAGTGCTGGGGCATCATTCATGCCATCACCGATCATCAGAGTAGGGCCATGTTTTGCCTTGAGTTCATCAACAAGCCTCACTTTGTCCTCTGGAAGAAGTTCAGAGTGAACCTCATCAAGTATGTTCCCAAGCTGCCAGAAGACAGAAGCAGCTGTTATGAATGAGTCAACAAACACTGGAAAGCCTCGACTCATTAGGTGGCCAATTAAATGTACAACAGAAAAGCAGGAGGAGAAAGGGCCCACGTACAGTGTAGCATTAATTGATCAGTCACTGTTACAATTTGTATTCTTCCTAAGTGTCCCTCTATAAAAGAGGTTACTTCTCAGTTGATGTAAGGTGACAGTGAAAAAGTGAATAAAGGCTCTCCTCTCCTCTCGTACACAACTTGTCCCCCGTTTTCTATCCTGTTGTTTGAGTGTTCCTGCTACCCTGTGAATGAACGATACGAAGAGCTGATTTCTAACACGTTATCGACGAAGTTCTACCGAGCTAGGGTAAGAAAGGTGAGAAATCAGTTCTTGCAACCATTGCTTGTTCCTACTATCTGTCAAGAACAAGCACACGAACACATCCAGCCATCCCGAAGAGGAGCATGGACAAGTTACCTGCATAAGGAACAAAAACATCGCCCGTAAGACTCGACCACAGCAGCTCTAATGGCCTGGACTCCATGAGCACGGACGAGCTGGCCTTCACGCCGCCGCCGCCATGGCTGCCCTCAAAGCGAGTGGATCTGGTCCCTACATCCGAAAACCACGGAAGAGTGGGCTCGGTGATCTGGTCCATACATCCGTAAACCGCAAAACAAGCAGCACCACCACGATGGCCATGAGCAGCTGATGTCCCCGCAGACATACACGAACACAAATCACTTACCCTCGTCTTGAAGACGAGCGGTCGAGTCCTCTACGCCTGAAGGCGAGTGGATCGAGCCATGGACGCCTCGCAGACCGCTGCTCCTCCTAACCGCGATCGCCAAGGGCCCTGCGCAGCTCGTCGACATCGCGTGGGCATGACGGACTTGGCCACCACCTCGCACCGGTTGGTGAGCCGCATTTGGCTCCAAGGTGAGCGGCATGAGCGGCACGCGTGACCCCGTAGGGCCCACCGACGGAGACCGGGCTAGTCTCCGCGGGCGCACCGTGAGCGCATGAACTCGACCCAAAGGAGTGAAGGTATGAATAATGTCTTCAAGAAAAGATTTCGTAGGAAACTTGGTCTTTCGTAACTCCTTGTAGAATGTGAGAAGGTTGCAGCTAGTCTCCTCGTGCAAATGAATTGGATGCTGATTTTAATTCACGCCGAAAGATCCCGTTCCATACATTCCAAATCTACCAATGCTAAAGGATGCAGCTAATTCATATACAAGGCGGATGTATTCAGAGTTTGAGGAAGAATTTAAGAGACAGTTTACACCGACTTGTGAGTTGTTGGAAGTCGTAGGGACAAACTTGACATTCTTTGTTAAGTATATGGAGTCCGAGCGTGGAGCAACCGTATTATTTAACATTGAAGATTCCACCATTACATGCTCTTGTCGGATGTTTGAATGCAATGGTATGTGTAGTGTCTATATTTCAATCTATACATTTTAAGTTGTAATATATGTAGTAACCGCAACTTCGCTTCCGCGCCTTACTGTGTTTATTATGCAAGCATGCTCTTAGAGTCTTCAACACAAATAGAGTATACAATTTGTTATCGCAATATATTTTGCCTCGTTGGACAAAAATATGCAAAAAGTGGATTTTATATTGAGAAACAAGGAACTGAGATGGGAGATTTGAAAACACAAGCAGCCCTTATATCTCGACAAATCCACATCTCTTGCATTGAAGTGTTCGCCGTCAAAAGAACTTCTTGATAAATTGCGAGAAAAGTCATACTTGACTTCAACCTGAAGCGGATGGCTATCTAAGCGAGATGCATGAAAAATCCAGCGAGGTTTCTCCAATTCCAATTGAAAATGTCCAGCAACCATTAAATGGTGTTATATCATTTAGAATCCCCGAAAGTTATAAAAGGACCAAAAGAGTACACGTTTTAAAAATGTCGTTGAAAAGAATGCAGGGAAGAAGAAGAAGGGTGGTCAAAAAAAGGTATTGTACTAGTTTTTTTGCTTATGTCTATATTTTTTAACATATTGTATTATCATATATAAATAATATTATATTATAGGTAATGATGTAGAAATAAGAGATGGACATGTTGGGTCCTCCTCGGCCATGGATGCTCCTTTTCGTGCAAGATGGATATGCTAATTCTACAATGGTACGAGTTCAATACACTTGATAATCCTTCAACAATGGCTGCTCCATACATACCGAGGGGAGAATACACAAGGCTCTTAATGGGAGATGATCAAGATGCTACATCGCAAGCTGCTGCGAGGAAGTTACATTTTGATGGAGTGCAAAAATAATGAATCATTTTGATGTTAAGGGAATTGTATTAGTTTGACTAAAGTTTGAATTTATCGGAACTCCAGTTGTGCTATTTTGCTGCTCATCTATGAAAACGTGCTAAACTATTTTGCGGTGCATTTCTACAATACTCTCTTATATGAATGATTTCTTATATATACAAATCTGTTATTTACTTAACATGAGCAGGGATTGAAGCCAGCAGCTGCGTTGCCGTTAATTAAAAAAAATGATCGTACAACATCTGCGTGTACTAGCTGCAAACATACAGGACAACGCTTTGTTGTTTACTTGATACGGTCAGATTTGATGGCGTCAGATTTGACTTGATAGGGTCAGATTTAACATGAGCTGGGATTTGACGCGGGAGCCGATCCAGTCAATGCGGAGCCGATCAGGAGGGATTAAACGAGCCGGCGGCCGAGAGTCACCGTATGATGGAGATCAGGCGGCATGCAGAGGCGGCGCTCACCCTGGCGTCCGTGAGCGCATCGCCCACACAATTTTTCCGTCGCGCGGGCGCGGGCGTGCACGCCGGCCGCCGGGAAAAAGCCGCTGCCGCGGGCCCACGCGCGGAGGCAAGCGCGAGGCCGGCACAGGGCTGGCCGCCGCCGCTCCCTTTGGCCCCGACGCGGCCTGCCACGCCCTGGCGCGCGACCGCACGCGAGCAGGCGCTCCTGCCTCGCCGCCGACGGCGTCCTGTCCACGAGCGTGGGCCCCGCGCGGGCAAGCCAGGACCGGGACCGGCCGGCTGCCTCCCTGCTCCCTCTCGTTCTCTGAGCCCCTGAAGGGAAAAGATAAGATAGAGAGAGTGATGGAGAGGGTAGAATGGGAAAGAAAAAAAAAGGAAAAAGAGTTAGGGCTAGGGTTGAACCCCCCCCCTATATAAATCGCGGGCAGATCTGGAGCCGTCGATCGTGATGGACGGCCGTAAACGATCGGACCCCGATGGGCCTGTTTGGACAGCCCCGGAGACCCTATGAATGGGCCTCTTTGTGGCCCTGAAGCCACCTTGGCAATATATTTTGCCATTTTATTTTGTTGAGCAATTATTTTGATATAATTACAGCAATTTAAATTCGGTATTTAAATTTCATGAATTTATTTACCGTAATTTATCTTCGATATTTAAATTCCGCGAATTTATTTATTTTGCAATTTATATTCGCATTTAAATCCTGTAGATTTATTTATTGCGATTTATATTTATAGCATTACACTTGGGGAAATTTTTGCATGTGTCCTGAATACCATGCATCCGTAATCACGAAGATTACATATGGCCGACAAATTAATAATCCTACACATTGGATGTGCGTACATGTCGGACATTGCAAAGAGGGACTTTGAGAAGCTCGGCCATTGTTGGGCAAAGAACTACCTCACTTGGGCCATTGATGCCGGAAACGAGGCTCGAGGGCATGAAACTTCGATCATACCATTACCCCGTTTGAAGGGGGTAAAGATGAGCGCACAAAAATCGACAAAGCAAATGCGTTGTATGTCATACGTCACCACCTTGACCCGCACTGGTCCGAGTACTTGGCCGAGAAGGATCCGTTGGTGTTATGGCAATCCTCGAAGGATCGCTTTAGCCAACAACAGATCCATTATGCTCCCAAGAGCACAGCAAGACTGGATTACTCTCCGCTTTCGGGACTTCAAGTCCGTGGACGGCGCATAATTACGCTTTGCACAAGATTGTGTCCAAATTAAAGATTTGTGGCCGAAGATCACGCATTCACGGATATGATTGAGAAAACCCTATCCACCTTCCACCCCGGAACATAGTTACTCAGGCAACAATACCGAACTCAAAGTACGCCAAGTACTCGATCTCATAGAGGTGTTGATGTTTCGCGGATAAATGTAATGAGGTTCTTATGAACAACCATTACTCGACCCAGCTCGATAGGCTCGATACGAAGCTTTTCATCGCGACATTTGCTTTGAAACACATGCTAATATTCTTTGAGAGTTCTACGCAATCAAAAATAAGAGCCATGGGAAGAAGCAATGGAAGGGGAAGAAGAGAGCCATGTTCAAGGTCAAAGGCAAAGGAAAGCCCAAGGCTAGAGGTATGCCCAAGAAGGAGCAAGGTGGAAATGGTGGGGAGAAGCAAACTGAATGCTTCGGGTGTGGAGCAAAGGGACATTGGTCTCGCAAGTGCCGCACCCCAAACACTGGTTGACCTTTACCCGACAAAGCAAGGGCAAGGGCAAAGGCCCTCGAATCTCACTTCACCATTGAGCCGAAGCTCACGCGCCGCGATAACATGGTTATCGATGCTAGTGGAAATGGTGAAAATTACCTCTCCTTGATAGTGACATATTTGGGGATACTCGGTAAAACCCAAAGAGGTTAAGTCACCCAATGCAATGGCCACATGTATTAGTTTCAATTTAAAAAGTTTGGCCATGCATGCTCGGAGAGCATTTGTAATGTAGTAAATGGTCCAAACTCGGATGAGATTACCCGTAATTTGTGTAATGTTATCTTTTGTAATGAATGTTTTATGCTTTATGTTAAATTCCTACTTATTATGGTATTTAACAAAGATTTGTGGGGACCCATGGCTGAAAAAGGAGATATGTCTTGTAGACAAATGGCACCACTAACACCATACTAAAGGGAGACCGGATATTTCCAAACCTTGACTAAGAAAAATCGGAAATATCATGACCATTGCCCGGAAGCAATGCTCATATTGTAGGCACCCGAAAAGTGCTACGTTGGTCCTCCCCATGGGTACACAAATATTTGTGAAAGATGCATTGTTGTACCGACTCAAAGCGGCAGCTTTTGAGTTTCAAGGATATCCGTCTGCGAATGGTTTCCATGTTGAAACGAGATTGAGAAAGGTCTTGAATACCTCCTCATCACTAAATTCGACGGTTATCGAAAACAAGTGGTGGAAAGGCTCCCATCATCGCCATCGGGTTTGTACTACACGCATACATAAAACCCACTAAAGATATGTTGCAATGCAAGCCATATTCAAAGACTACGAGTCATTTCCGAATGTGGCATGACCGCTTTAGGTCATCTTGGGTTGACTATGATGAGATGAATCATCAATAATTCTGTTGGCCATAGTGTTAAAGGCTTCCCTAATCCTGAAGATTTTATATGCACCGCGTGTGCAAAGGGAAAGCTAATCACTAGAGCTAATCACTAGACCGTCCCCCTCGAAGATTAGGGATGAGTCACCCGCATTCGTGCAAAGGATTCAAGGTGACATCCGTGGACCTATTCAGCCCAATCGGGCCCGTTTAGGTACTTCATGGTACTAATTGATGCATCCACTAGGTGGAGCCATGTGGACCTGTTGTCCACTAGAAACCATGCTTTCTCCAAACTTATTGCACAAATAATCGATTGAGAGCAAGTTTCCTCGATAACCGCATCCAATCCATTCGGATGGATAATCTTTGGTGAATTCAGGTCTAAAGCTTTTCGATGATTATTGCCTTGCATTGGGGATTAAAGTTGAACATTCGGTACCACATGTGCATTTGCGTTTCCTAAACGCAAGTGCCAAAAAGGCAAAAGCTTTGGGAAGCACGAGGTTGACTTCCCACAACGACTTCACCGGAATTGTTACATTCCAGCTACCATCACCACGGGATGTCAAGTGGCGTTCTCAGTAGCATTTACTGAGAACAAGTCCGCAAGCGCACGGAAATACCGTTGTAGCATTTCACCCGGGAGATATTCGAGGGTATCGTTATTTATATTTTCCCAAAGTAAGGCATGGTGTAGGACTCTAGCGGGGGGCATGAACAAGACGACATGTCTATGCAGTTGACCAATACTCAATACAGGGGGTAAGTCATGATAGTTTAAGATAGTGTGACACACACTTGGGCCAACCTCAAGGATAAAAAGGAAAATAAAGAATAAAGAATATTCCTAAGTGGGCGGGCATTCTAAAGTAGTTGTGCAAAGAACAAGTTAATAATCATGCAAACATAGATGACTAGAGTTTTTAGGTGAGAGTGAGATGGACGGGGAGACCTCGGAGCATCCGCCCTAAAAAGGAAGGCATTTACTTAACTCCTACAAAGACACACCTAACGTGGGGGGGATTTCAAGGGACGGACAAGGCTTGTCACGACCAAGCCGCCTACCCCTCAACCGTGGCATGCACTCATATTCGAAGGATACGGCATCCGGACACCACGTCCGCATACTAGGACACTACTCATGTCCCCATGGCCCCCACCCTACGGATGGACGGAATAGGACACGAGCAAGCCCCTCAAGGACACAACGAACCGCCACCTCGGCACAACTCATACTCTACTCAAATACATGGCATGAATGGTTAGGTCCTAAGTTCTATACGACTAATCACGACATAGGAACTATAGTCTAGTTCTTCTATCATGATCTTGTCGAGAACAACATGTCAAGAATATAACATGGAAATACTCTAGCTCTATTGCACAAGCATATGAGATCAAGACTTGAGGATAAACCATAAATGTATTCATACCGAATATTCCTTCTCCCAAGTACAAGCTCTCCAATGAAGCTTAGCCTTGCTCCAAATACTACTAAAGACTAAAAGAACTAGAGAAGTGGAGAAGTAGAGAGGAGAGGAGAAGAGGAGTAGAAAGTGAGGAGGCTCCAAATGGTGTGTGTTGAGAGAGAGAGAGAGGGGGGCATACTTATACACTTGGAGGAGGGGCCTAAGTGCTAAATTACACCAAAACCGACCTGTAAACCTTCCTAATGTGCGCAAATCGACCAACTAAGGGCGGAAACCCCGTTTGGAAGGTGCACGAACCGCCTCCCGAGGGTCGGTCGAAATCGCTCGAGGAGGGTGCGCAAGACACCGGTGGTGCCGGTGGCAAGCACCCCCGGGCTTGGCCTGGCCCGGGTCTTGGTGGGGTGTCGTCTCCCGTCCTGGAAAGGTTGTGGGCCGGGCTTTGCTCGGCCCGCATTTGATGTTTTGGGTCGATTTGCTCTTGGGCTTGAGTTTTGCAATTATGCGCTTTCCTGGATGGCGTACTTTTGGTCGATATTTTCCACTTGCTTTTTATTATAACTACGCAAAATAAAATACAAGACACTACAAGTGGAATTTATTATTGATAAATGTATATGAGTATGATAATGTATGGTTTCACCCCCTTTATGGTAGGATGTTGACGTTAAAAATGCGTCGTTAGTGACCGTCAACAAACTCCCCCAAGCTTACCCTTTGCGTGTCCTCGAGCAAAAGAGATAAGTACTTGGTTGTTGATCGGGAGTTGCTACTATGCCGATTACATTTCACAAGTGCCAGGGGTTATAATAAGATTTTCTACTAGAGTTTGAATAAAACGGCTCATCTTTTTCCCACCCTTTATTACCTTTCATCGTAGCGGGGCTTTTTAGCTTTTCTCAAAGCCTTGGGCGGTTGCCGAATAGAACGGTTATAACAGAAATGCTTATCATTCATCCTTTTTGATCAACTTTTTATCCGGGATTTATTTATTATTATTATTCTTTTTTTTCGAGAAAGAAGGGGCTTTATTGCTATATCTCTTTCTTCTTTTTTTTTTTTTTTGGAGAGGTGGGCTCTACTCGCCCTAGACTTTTGTCTTTTATTTCCTCTCTCTCTCTTTTTTTTTTAGAGATGTGGGCTCTACTCGCCCTCGGACACTTGTCCATTTTTCATCTCATTTTTTTTTTTTTTATTTTTAGCATAGCCCACATCATTTCTCTTTTTCAAAGTAGATTCCCTGGATGCCAAGTTTCTCTTTTTGGGCGAAATCATAGCAAATCCATTTGCACCATATCATACTTGGCAACAACTTAGACTAGATAGAGCCTATGCAACCCACATGAATCGGGTTTTTTTTTTTCGGATGAGTTTTTAGACTTAGCCACTTGAATCCAAACTTTAGAGAAATTCGAATTATAAACTAGGCACAGGCAAAGCATAAGATAGAGCAACTATTCATCATTTCAACACGGGGGGTTTAACTAGACATTTCCATAGCTCATATATAGGAATGAAATCGTCTTTTTAGCGTAACTCAACATTTCATAAGATAGAGAATATGATCAAAATGTGAGATACAAGTTACCTTTCTTGGAGTCCTCCCCAAGCTAGCCTTTTGCTTACCTTTTATGGTTACGCTTAGCTTGAGCACGCAATGATCCGAGTTGTGCCTCGTGGCGTGGTTAGAGGCTCCCCCAAGCTTGTCTTTTGATGTCATCAAAGTAACAGGACAAAATCTTGGGGTTGAAAGGTTTATCTCCTCTCTTCTTCTTCTATTCTCTACCCTCTCTTTTTTTTTTATTATTATTATTATTATTATTATTATTATTTTCTTTGTTAACCACATTTGTCATCTTTCAAGACTTACCCTTATGGATTTTGATAAATTCCTGCGGGGGGTTAGTCCATATGATCGACCAAAATCTACACTAGCAATTTTAGGTTCAATAACCGGACTTCGACTCCATGTCTAATCCGATCAAGGTAGACTTTTTGACCTAAGCACCATGCTCAATTCAAAACGCCTATGGAAGTATGATCATATTATAACCAAAACTTCCAAACCAAGACATGCCAAAATAGAAAGAGGAAGCATGCATTGATAAACAAGATTCATCCAACGAGAGGTAAACAATTTTATTCTTATTTATTTATTTTTTTTGTAAGCATCATGGAGTTATTCTTGGGAGATTATTATTGTAAAATAAAAAGATAACTACCGATTTACCTTCGGCAAGGGGCTCTCCTTTTTAAAGTCCGACGAAAGCGGGACTCTTCTCCATTCATTTAGTGCTTGATGGAGTGTTACCCGTATCCGGAGAAGTGGATCACGGATGTCGTCCCTTTAAATACGCCATGCCTCGCTTAACACTTTGTGGCTTTACCTTCTTGGGCTGCTTGTTTTTAGCATTCTTATGCTTGTTGAACCCATTGAATGTGCATCTCATTGTTTGGCCCCTGCATATGGAAGCTAGCATGCCCTCGATCCCACGTGCAAAACTGCATTTGTAGTGTTAAGAAATGGTCTCCCAAGGATTGGGGCAGCTCTCTCGTTGTGACCCATGTCTAGGATGACAAAGTCCGTCGGGATGTATGCTTCTCGGATTTTTACTATAACGTCCCGAGCTACTCCCTCCGGATTCCTTAGTGATAGGTCCGTCATCTGCAGTTCAAAATGTACGGGGACAAAGGTCCACCTAGTACTTCATCATATGTTACCTTGGACATGATGTTTATGCTTGATCCAAGGTCGCGAAGGCATCCTCGAAGACATGCGGGCCAACCGAGCATGTGATTGTCGGGCGGCGGGGTCCTCCTTCTTGATAATGAGTGGTGGCTCGGTAGGAGACTTGTTGTCTTCCCGACATAGAGGCTTACAGGACCTCGTTGAGACCATTTTAACAGATTCAAGAGAAATTTTGGGTTGCCCCAAAACTTTTCCCGAACCGACAACGAGCAAAAGCGTGAAAACCCGAGCTAATTGGGTTTCTATCATTTTATTAAAGCTCGGTTGTCTTTCATAAGAAGAAGTTAAACTTTTAATTTTGAAAATCATGTTTTCAATTATTTTATCATTAAGCATCAACTTCTTTGAAAGTTCTTCAATTATTTTTGCTTGGTCTAAGACCAAGTTTTCCAAGGAGAGAGGATTCAAATTGTACCTTGAGTTTGAATTACCTCCTTGGTTTTGTGGGCGCTGGCCGGTTGTTCCACCCATTATGGTCTCCTTGTTGACGAGAACACATTTGTTGATGTGAGTAACGTCTTCACGGGTTTTGGCGGTCGTTCCACTGAATGGCCAACATTACCACGGACTTCACATGTTACGTGTGAGTCTATGGCCTTGACAATGTCGTAAGTTTCTTCTTCTTCGGTGGCACACTTGTCAAGTTCTTTCAATAGGAGATCCATTGTAGCGGGCATGTCCGTCTCTCCTCCACGATGCATGCTATCTTCTTGTTTGCCAAGACTTTCCTCCCCCAAGCTTGATTGGACACTATTTTTCTCCATAAGAGCTGTTGCTCTATTGATGGTGAGGGAGAGGAAGGCACCTCCGGCGGTGGCATCAATGTGCTTTTTTGACATGGGTGTTAACCCATTGTAGAAGTTCTACATCACATGCCCGGTTTTTCCATCCCATGGTGTGGGCATGCTTGAATGTACTCTTGTAACCTTTCCCATGCCGCGGTATGGGTTCCATGGTATTCTGCATTTGGAAGTTGGCAATTCTTCCCCGAGGTGTGAGTTTTACTCATGGGGAAGAATTTAGTGAGGAACGCCGTGGAACATTTGTCCCACGTGTTGACAACTTCCGTCTCTTTGTAGAACCATTGTTTAGCCTTCCCCGTGATGGAGAAGGGAAACAGACGGATTCTAATGGCTTACGGTGTGACACCTTGGATGACAATGGTGTCAGCGAGCTCGAGGAAGTGTTGCGGATGCGCTTTTTGCGTCCTCACTTGGCAAACCATAAAATTGGTTTTGCACGCACCATCTTGATTAGGCCAGGCCGGAGCTCAAAGTTCTCTGTTCCCATGTTGATACGGCCCCAGCCCCAGACGCGTTGGCAAAAGAGGGGATGGAGTGGTCCGCGGATCGACTTGGCCATGAGTGGAATACGAGATGATGCAAGGGTGATTGGTTTGTTTGTCGGCGGAGTAGCGGGAGAAGACTTGATATGAGTTGGGTTCTTCCTTAGGGTGCCTCCGGATCAGCAATAATGTATTTGTTCAACGAGGACAAACCAATCGAACACTATCCTGTCTTCATCCACAACGAGGAGAAAACATGAAAGATTAGCCTGCATGAGTAATGACTACTTACACATACACATCATTATGAACATGTCTTTCTAGAATCTTTATAACCAATGCCTTCCCGACAGCGGCGCCAGAAAATGCTTGTTGCGTTTCCTAAGCGCAAAGTGCCAAAAAAGGCAAACAGCACCGGAAGCACAGGTTGACTTCCCACAACGACTTCACCGGAATTGTTACATTCCGGTTACCATCGCCACGGGATGTCGGGTGGCGATTCGTAGCATTCTGAGAACAAGTCCATAAGCGCACGGAAATACCGTTGTAGCATTTCACCCGGAGATATTCAGGCTATCGTTATTTATATTTTCCCAAAGGAAGGCATGGTGTAGGACTCTAGCGGGGGGCATGAACAAGGCGACATGTCTATGCAGTTGACCAATACTCAATACAGGGGTAAGTCATGATAGTTTAAGATAGTGTGACACACACTTGGGCCAACCTCAAGGATAAAAGGAAAATAAAGAATAAAGAATATTCCTAAGTGGAGGCGGGCATTCTAAAGTAGTTGTGCAAAGAACAAGTTAATAATCATGCAAACATAGATGACTAGAGTTTTAGGCTGAGAGTGAGATGGACGAGGAGACCTCCGAGCATCCGCCCTAAAGGAAGGCATTTACGAACTCCTATACCACACACCTAACGTGGGGGGGATTTCAAGGGACGGACAAGGCTTGTCACGACCAAGCCGCCTACCCCCTCAACCGTGGCATGCACTCATATTCGAAGGATACACGGCATCCGGGACACCACGTCCGCATACTAGGACACTACTCATGTCCCCCCATGGCCCCCACCCTACGGATGGGCGGAATAGGACACGAGCAAGCCCGAAGGACACAACGAACCGCCACCTCGGCACAACTCATACTCTACTCAAATACATGGCATGAATGGTTAGGTCCTAAGTTCTATACGACTAATCACGACATAGGAACTATAGTCTAGTTCTTCTATCATGATCTTGTTGAGAACAACATGTCAAGAATATAACATGTAAATACTCTAGCTCTATTGCACAAGCATATGAGATCAAGACTTGAGGATAAACCATAAATGTATTCATACCGAATATTCCTTCTCCCAAGTACAAGCTCTCCAATGAAGCTTAGCCTTGCTCCAAATACTACTAAAGACTAAAAGAACTAGAGAAGTGGAGAAGTAGAGAGGAGAGGAGAAGAGGAGTAGAAAGTGAGGAGGCTCCAAATGGTGTGTGTTGAGAGAGGGAGAGAGGGGGCATACTTATACACTTGGAGGAGGGGCCTAAGTGCTAAATTACACCAAAACCGACCAGGTAAACCTTCCTAATGTGCGCAAATCGACCAACTAAGGGCGGGGAAACCCGTTTGGAAGGTGCACGAACCGCCTCCCCGAATTTGGGCCGAAATCGCCTCGGGGAGGGTGCGCGGCCGCACCTGTAACTGGTTGTAGCGCACCCCACAGGCTCGGCCCGCCCGGTCTTGGTGGGTGTCGTCTCCCGTCTCGAAAAGTTGTGGGCGGGCTTTGCTCGCCCCCATTTGATGTTTTGGGTCGATTTGCTCTTGGGCTTGAGTTTTTGCAATTATGCGCTTTCAGGATGGCGTACTTTGGTCGATTTTCCACTTGCTTTTATTATAACTCGCAAAATAAAATACAAGACACTACAAGTGGAATTTATTAGTGATAAATGTATATGAGTATGATAATGTATGGTTTCACCCCTTTATGGTAGGATGTTGGCGTTAAAAATGCGTCGTTAGTGACCGTCAACAATGTCCATACACAAAATGGTCTAGCTGAATCCCTAATCAAGAGGATTAAGTGGATTGCAAGGCCATTCTTGTAGAATTGCAAGCTACCAACCAGTTGTTGGGGCCATGCGGTGTTACAGCTACGTGAAATTAATTCAACTTCGAGCCCAACGCATATCATGAGGCATCCCCTCACAAATGGTGCGTGGGGAAAGAACCAAGTATTTCCCATCTGCATATATTTGGCAGTGCTCTATACGTGCCAATACCACCACCTCAGCGTACATCAATGGGACCCCACCGGAAGTTGGGGATATATGTTGGTTATGAAACTCCGTCCATAATCAAATATTTAGAGCCTATGACTTGATCTTCATACGGCTCGATGCGCTGATTGTGTCTTCGATGAAGACCATTTCCTCGGCATTAGGGGGGAGATAGACATCCAATGGAATGCTTGGGAAATTGAATGGAATGCAACCGAATGCAATCCATCGATCCACGCACCACTCGAAACCGAACTAGAAGTTCGAGAATTATACATTTGCAAAATCTTGCGAATGAGCTGCCCGATGCCTTCACCGATCATAAAAGGGTGACAAGGTCGCATATACCTGCGGTAAATGCGTAGGAGAGTCCAAAAGTACCCCCGGAAGGGCACTAACTCTAATGTCTCCACCAATCCTAGGAAAAGGGGAGACCTCCCGGTCAAAGGACAAGGTTCCGCGGAGGCGTGCATAAACAAGGTCCCCGAGCCACTTGCACCACTTAAAGAATCATTTGAAGAAACTCTACCTAAAGTAGAGAATGCCCCCGAAGAGGCAAACCAACCTTGAAGTTGGAGAAGTCCACGAAGGACATCATCTGAGATGAAAAACCCAATGCACCGTGGCGCACAACATCGCATTGGAAGGTCGGAACAACCCAACTCAATCGTTGTGGGAAATCACGATGAGTGGGAAGGCGATCTTGAGGAGATCGCCACGCAATTACGTGAAATCGGGAGAGAATCATATAATAGAAAGACTACGGTTGTCGACATATACTTTGCCTCCAAAATTGTTCTTGACTCATTGGTTCCGGATCCGGGCCCAAGTCCTTGATGGAGTGCCGAGAAGCGCTCGACCGGGAACAATGGAAATCAGCAATTGAGGCGAAATTGCGCTCACTTTGCCAAAGGAAGGTTTTTGGACCTGTAGTCAAACACCTCCAAAAGTCATCCCTGTAGGATGTAAATGGGTCTTCACTTTCGAAAGAGGAACGAATATGGCGGTGGTAAGATATAAAGCGAGGCTAGTGGCACAAGGGTTCACGCAGAGGCCCTAAGATCGATTTTGATGAAACATACTCTCTGTTATGAGTGGCATAACGTTCGATATCTCATTGCTATGGCGGCTAATATGAATTTGAAAATGCAGTTAATGGATGTCGTGACCGCATACTTATATGGGTCACTTGATTCGGAAATTTATATGAGAATCCCCGAAGGACTCAAGGTCCCTGGACCGAATCATAAACGCAACATGTTCAGTGTTCGCCTGCAGCGATCATTATATGGCTTGAAACAATCCGGAAGAATGTGGTTCAACCGTTTGAGTAACTACCTCCTGAAGAAGGGTTACGCAAACAATGATGATTGTCCTTGTTTGTTCATAAAGAAATCCAAAGATGGATTTTGTATCATCTCAGTCTATGTTGATGATTTGAACATCATTGGAACCACAAAGGATATTGAGGAAGCATCGACTTACCTTAAGGCGGAGTTTGAGATGAAAGACTTGGGTAAAACCAAGTTTTGTTTGGGCCTGCAGCTCGAACACCTCCCTGGAGGAGTGTTTATACACCAGACCACCTACACTAAGAGGGTACTTGAAAGGTTTAATATGGCCAGAAGCCATCCCCTGAAAACCCCTATGGTCGTTCGATCATTGGAAATGGATAAAGATCCATTCCGACCTAAGGATGAGGATGAGGAAATATTGGGACCTGAAGTTCCATATCTCAGTGCCATAGGAGCACTAATGTACCTCGCAAATTGCACAAGGCCTGATATTGCATTTGCAGTAAACTTGTTGGCAAGGTACAGCGCCGCTCCCACCAGAAGACATTGGGTTGGCGTAAAACTATCCTCGAGTATTTACAAGGTACCCGGGACCTTGGATTATGGTACCCGAAAGGAGGGGATTTCACTATGGTGGGCTATGTTGACACCGGCTATATATCTGACCCTCATAATGCCAAATCACAGACTGGTTTTGTTTTCCTCTCGTGGTGGTGCAGCCATTTCTGGCGGTGCAATAAAGCAAACTTTGGTTGCGACATCTACCAACCACTCAGAAATAATGCGCCTTATATGAAGCCTCACGTGAATGTGTTTGGCTACGGCGAATGATTGATCACATCCGAGGAGTCATGTGGCATGGAAATTATCAACACCCCTACCATTATCTATGAAGATAATGCGGCTTGTGTTACCTACGATGCATATGGGCTATGTCAAGAGCAATCTCACGAAGCATATTGCTCCTAAATTCTTCTATCCTCATGAGCTCCAAGAGAGCGGGGAAGTGAATATCCCGCAAGCTAGGTCGTGTGACAATCGCGATTTGTTCACAAAATCTTTGCCATCCTCTACCTTCCATAAGCATGTTCGTGGAATTGGCATGAGACAACTTAGAGAGTTGCAAGGTTCGGGGAGAATTTCCCAGAAAGCATAAGCTCATAAACTTGACCCCCGAAGGTCACGGGTCGATCCCGAAGATCCGACCAAAGTATCAATGTTGTACTCTTTTTCCCTTGAAGAGTTTTATCCCACTTTGGGTTTTCTCATGCAAGGTTTTTAACGAGGCGGCAGGTGCAATTCAAGTTGGTGCATGCGATGTACTCTTTTCTCCTACTCTTTTTCCCACTTTGGGTTTTTGAGAGGAGTTTTTAACGAGGCATTGACGTAGCACTTAATTGGCCAAGGGGGGAGTGTTATGAATGAGTCAACAAACACTGGAAAGCCCGACTCATTAGGTGGCCAATTAAATGTACAACAGAAAAGCGGGGAGGAGAAAGGGCCCACGCGTGCTGTAGCATTAATTGATCGATCCATTGTTACAATTTGTATTCTTCCTAAGCGTCCCTCTATAAAAGAGGTCACTTCTCGGTTGATGTAAGGTGGCGGTGAAAAAAAGTGAATAAAGGCTCCTCTCCTCTCGTACACAACTTGTCCCCCGTTTTTCTATCCCATTTGTTTTGAGTGTTCCTCGCTACCACGTGAATGAACGATACGAAGAGCTGATTTCTAACAAACAACATTATAAATTGCCATATTGTATAGAAATGATAAAAGTGCACAATACCAACACTACCATGTCTTTTTTTTTTTTACGGTTACGTGCATATGAAGCTGCTTTCTTTGCACTATCTCCGATAAGCATCACCGACTTGATGCCCGGTGACCTCGGCTCACGATGGCCTCGGTGATCCATTCGGCGAGAATCCGAGAGAGTAAAACTCCGATCAATTGCCCTTGCGGGCAACATATCCGATGGTAACTCCTTTCATATCTTTCATTTCGGGAACTATATATAGAGCAAAGAAAGGGGGCACTCAAAGGTTAAATATGAAAGTGGCGTATTTCTTTGCAAAAAAAGTCCTATAGAAACCGAGCTTTGTTTTTATTATAAGAAACTGCTGCTTTGTTTTATTACACAAAAATCCTTCTTTTAATTAAATAACTAATCCAACCATGTTCCATTCAGACAACTGTTAGATTAATTGGGCTTAGCCCATTAGTTAACTAGCAATTAATCGAGGAAACTCCAAAGGCCCACACATTTATGGTAAGTGGAGTGGGATTAGTACCACATGGTACACTCACCGAGAGAGTGCTTAACTTAAATAGTGGATTAGTTGGTGCTCTCTGTGAGGAGTGAGAGGGAACATGGGGAAGCCACGCGCGCGCCGCCGCCGCCGCCGTGCCGAGCCTTGGCCTTGGCCTTGGCCTTGGCCTTGGCCTTGGCCGGATGTGATGTGATTGTGCTTTTTGTGGCACACTTGAAACGGCCCAACGGATACATGGCCCTGAGCAATCTGGCCGCAAAGGGCATAAGGGTAAAACATACCCCTGCGGCGGTGTGCGCCCTAGCCGAGGGCTAAAGGGTAACTGCATAGAATGCGAGCAGCTTCCTAGCCGAGGGCAAGAGGGTAAAAAACACTGCGGCGGTGTTTGCCCTAGCCGCCACTATAAATAAGACCGCCTCCCCCGTCATCCCTATCCGCCAGCCCGCCACCCCCTCTCTGCCCAACTGTTCTTGAGCTTGAGTCTCTGCATCTCCGCCCGAGCTCCTTGCGCCGCCAAGGGACTCCGGGCGAGGCAGGCCTCCCGAACTTCATCCGCATCGCGTACCGCATCGGGTAGCGGGCAATCAAGTTTTTGGGGAGCGCTCTCTCGGCTCGACTGCTCCTTCCCGTGACCGATGGCCCCTATGACGAAGCGCCGCCACCGACGCCCAACGCCGCTGCAACCGGATCTGGTGATGTGCATGCCGCGGGCACCGCAGCCTCACCCATGGGTATAATCCCGAATACTTTGCTTTTGCTTACTTACATTCTAGTAGGCTTTGCATATGGTGCTAGTTGCGAGTTAACATGTTACGCTTATCTATGCCTATGATGTTACTTGTTAGCATACATGATATCGTTTTTATGGGTTAATATATCTCGTAATATGCCTAAATATTCAACAATCCAAAAACTTGATAGCTTTATTACGAGTGCTAGCTTTCTTTGCGTCATTGAAACCACCCGCTTTGAATGATGATGGTTCAAACTATAAGATCCGGCGTGTCCGATCCAAGTTGTGGTTTACCGCAATGAGATGTGAGCATGTGATCGGGGAAAGCGCATCGATCCTCCTCTTTTACTGGCGAGGAAGAAAGGAGTTGCAAGAGGCGGAATAACCTGTTCCGAGGTGCTCTCATCAACATTATACCCGAGAGTATGATGCAAGTGTATATGGATCTGCCCTCGGGCAAGGACATGTGGGATACACTTGAGGCCAAGTTCGGGGTCCCCGATGCGGGCAAGTGTACATCATGGAGCAGTTCTATGACTTCAAAATGGTCAATGACCGTTCTGTGGTCCAGCAGGCTCATGAGATACAGATGCTGGTTAAGGAACTCAAGAACATGGAGTGTGTGCTTCCCGACTTTGCCAAGCTGCCACCTACTTGGTCAGACTTTGCCAAGCTGCCACCTACTTGGTCAGACTTTGCCACCACTCTGAGGCACAGGAGGTAGGCGTTCAGTGTGAATGACCTGATTTCCATCCTCACTGTTGAAGAGAATGCAAGGGCTAAAGAGAGCCGTGGCAAGAAGGTGTTTGAGGAGGGAGGCTCTAGCGCCAACATGGTGCAGAAGAGGAACCCTCAGAACCATCAGAGGAAGAAGAAGAATCCTCAGAACAAGAATGCTGTCAAGCCAAAGGCTGCAAACTTCAAGAAGAAGAGCAACAAGGAAAAGGGTCTTTGCTATGCCTGCGGTGGAGAGGGCCACTTTGCGAAAGATTGCCCTGACCGTGCGAACAAGGTGAAGAAGTCTGCAAACATGGTGATTAGTGAGGCTGAAGGATCGGGGTACGGTAAATGTTTACCTACGCTTTCTTCGGTTTGTCTCTCGCCTGATTGGTGGGTTGACACAGGCGCTAATATTCATGTATGTGCTGACATTTCTTTGTTTTCTACCTACCAGGATGGCGGTTGAGGTTCCTCCCTGGCGATGGGGAACGAGACTTATGCATCTGCATGCGTGGTGTTGGTACGGTCAATCAAGTTTACTGGAAAGATCGTGGTACCAAGAACATGCAAAGATGTCCCCACTATCAAGAAAAAATCTAGTGAGCGGCTCTCTACTGTGTAGGGATGGCTACAAGCTTGTCTTTGAGTCCAAGAAATGTGTTGTATCCAAGTGTGGAACTTTTGTTGGGAAAGGCTATGAAAGCGGAGGCTTGTTCCGCTTTTCTTTGATGGATTCTAGTTCTAAATTTGTAAACCATGTGAGACATGGTGATGAACTTAATGTTTGGCATTCGAGATTATGTCACATCAATTTCGGTTGCATGACGCCAGCTTAGCTAATTTAAAATTAATCCCTAGATTCGATGTGATCAAAGGAGAGAAGTGCCATGCGTGCGTTCAAGCGAAACAGCAACCTCGCAAACCTCACAAAGGCATGTGAAAGAGCCGAGGAATTTGGCACCTCTAGATCTCATTCACTCGATTTGTCTTGAGATGAATGGTGTGCTAACAATAGGCGGAAAAGAAATATTTCATGACTTTAATTGATGATAGCACTAGTTATTGCCGCATATACTTGTTAACAACAAAGGATGAAGCATTGCATTACTTTAAAATCTATAAAGCTGAAGTGGAAAACCAACTCGAAAAGGAAAATCAAACGGTTGCCCATCCCGATCGCGGAGGAGAATATTTCTCCCATGAGTTTGACTCATTCTGCGAGGAACATGGAATTATTCATGAGAGGACACCGCCTTACTCCCCCCAGTCAAACGGGGTTGCCGAGAGAAAGAACCGCACGCTGTGTGACTTGGTAAATGCCATGCTAGACACTGCGGGGCTATCTAAGGAATGGTGGGGTGAGGCTATAATGACTGCAAGTCATGTCCTGAATAGAGTTCCTACAAAGAATAAAGAAGTAACTCCATTCGAGGAATGGGAAAAGAGAAAACTAAATCTCTCATACTTGCGCACGTGGGGGTGTTTGGCTAAAATGAGTGTGCCAATAACCAAAAAGCGCAAACTTGGACCAAAGACTGTTGATTGTGTATTCATCGGGTATGCACTAAACAGCGTGGGATATAGATTTCTTGTCATCCAAGAAGGAGTGCCTGACATGCGTGTCGGTGCAATTATGGAATCCAGAGATGCTACATTCTTTGAGAATGAATTTCCTATGAGAGGAAATAAAGTGGGCAAGTCTAGTCATGAACCGACTATCTCCCCCAATGTACCTGTGCCAACAGAGATTGTTGAGCAAACAACTGTGGAAAGTCCTGAGGAGGATAATATTGAGGTCACACGAAAGAGCAAGAGACAGAGGGTTGCAAAATCCTTTGGTGATGACTTCACTATATACCTTGTGGATGACACCCCAAATACCATTGGTGAAGCATATTCCTCTCCCGACCCGGCGACTATTGGAAGGAAGCGGTGCGGTGTGAGATGGACTTCGATTATGACTAATGGAACTTGGGAAGTTGTAGACCGTCCCTATGGGTGTAAAACCTAGGGGTGCAAATGGGTGTTTAAGAAAAAGCTAAGGCCGATGGTACCATTGAAAAGTACAAGGCCAGGCTCGTGGCTAAGGGTTATACCCAGAAAGAAGGTGAGGACTTCTTTGATACCTATTCACCAGTTGCCCGATTGACCACCATTCGTGTATTACTCGCCCTTGTTGCCTCTCAAAATCTTCTCGTCCACCAAATGGATGTTAAGACAGCTTTTCTAAATGGAGATTTAGAAGAGGAAATTTACATGGAGCAGCCAGAAGGGTTTGAAGTAAAGGGTCAAGAAGGAAAGGTGTGTAAATTATTGAAGTCTCTCGTATGGCTTGAAACAAGCACCCAAACAATGGCACGAAGTTTGACAAAACCATGACGTCTGGCGGCTTCATTGCGAATGAGGCCGACAGTGTGTGTGTACTACCGCTATGGTGGGGGAGAAGGAGTAATCCTGTGCTGCTTGTATGTGGATGACATACTAATACTTGGGACAAGCCTCAATGTGATTGAGGAAGTCAAGGTTTTCTTGTCACAAAATTTTTGACATGAAAGACCCAGGAGTAGCCGATGTGATACTTTGAATATAAAGCCTGCCGAGGGAAGAAAATGGTGGGGTGATATTGGTACAATCTCACTATGTGGAGAAAGTTTTAAGCCGCTTTGGCTACGATGATTACAAACCCATTTCTACTCCATACGATCCCAAAGATAATCCCGAGAAAGAACCGAAGGATAATGAGAGATCAGCTGAGATACTCCCAAATAATTGGCTCGTTAATGTACCGGCAAGGCGACAAGGCCCGACATCTCCTATCTTTGTGAGCAAATTGAGTCGATTCACGTCGAATCCGGAGATGATCATTGGAACGCTCTTGAGAGAGTGATGCGATACCTAAAGGGTACAACCCGGCTATGGCATTCACTACAATCGGATACCCAAAAAGTATTGGAGGGATATAGTGATGCAACCGGATATCCGATGCTTCGATGGTTTGAAAGCCACAAGTGGATATACATTCACACTTGGAGGTGGCGCTGTTTTCCCCGGAAGTCTTGCAAGCAGACTATCATGACGAAGTCTACAATGGAAGCAGAACTAACAGCACTTGATACCGCCTCTGTTGAGGCTGAGTGGCTTCGTGAGCTCCTAATGGATCTGCCGGTGGTTGAGAAACCTATACCTGTAGTGTCTATGAACTGTGATAATCAAACAGTGATAACCAAAGTTCATAGTTCGAAGGACAACATGAAGACCACTAGACACGTGAGACGACGATTGAAATCTGTCAGAAAACTGAGAAACTCCGGAGTGATAGCTGTGGACTATGTCCATACGTCTAAAAATCTGGCAGATCAATTCACTAAGGGACTGTCACGGAATGTGATAGATAGTGCATCGAGTGAGATGGGACCGAGACCCACTTGAGATTTATCACGCAGTGGTAACCTATTCTATGTGATTGGAGATCCCGTGAAGTAGAGTAGTGAGACAAGCTGGTGGTAGATCGGGAGAAGAGACCCTTACAAAGGTTCATCTCTTTAGAAATGCACTTCTCTTCTATCTGTATGGTAGGATGGTATAGACCTTAATGTGCTTTGTGTGGCTATTTAAAGCAGAGATGTCGTCCTACAGGACATCTAGAAGAAGCACACCTATATGAGTTCGACTGCTAGTCACAGTCTATGAGATTCGGGTGATCTCTAGATACTCATGAAAAGGCCTGGAGATTGACTTATATGCTCCAACCAGAGGGGATGCTTTAGACAGCCCAAGATCGCTTAAGGAACCGAGTAAGCTCTACTTCGCACAAAAAACTGGCAATTCAAGGCATAATCCATTGGTCGGGCTGTGAATTACAGCAAGCTCCCTTCCTAGATGGATGTTCAACTTAATAGTCTCCATCGAAACACCGGTATATCAAACAAGCTCGGCCGAGACCATATGATGTGCGGGTTTTGGACTTTGGTGGGGATTGTTAGATTAATTGGGCTTAGCCCATTAGTTAACTAGCAATTAATCAAGGAAACTCCAAAGGCCCACACATTTATGGTAAGTGGAGTGGGATTAGTACCACATGGTACACTCACTGAGAGAGAGTGCTTAACTTAAATAGTGGATTAGTTGGTGCTCTCTGTGAGGAGTGAGAGGGAACATGGGGAAGCCACGCCGCCGCCGCCGCCGTGCCGTGCCGAGCCGAGCCGCGACGCGACGCGCGCGCGCGCCGTGTCCGTGTCCGTGGCCTTGGCCTTGGCCTTGGGCGGATGTGATGTGATTGTGCCTTTTGTGGCACACGGAAACGGCCCAACGGATACATGGCCCAAGCAACGGTCGCAAAGGGCATAAGGGTAAAACATACCTGCGCGGTGTGTGCCCTAGCCGAGGGCTAAAGGGTAACTGTACAAGTACAATGTGCGCCCTAGCCGAGGGCAAGAGGGTAAAAGCACCTGTACGGTGTTTGCCCTAGCTGCCACTATAAATAAGACCGCCTCCCCGTCATCCCTATCCAGCAGCCGCCACCCCTCTCTCTGTCCAACTGTTCTTGAGCTTGAGTCTCTGCATCTCCGGCCCGAGCTCCTTGCGCGCACAAGGGACTCCGGCGAGCAGGCCTCCGGAACTTCTGTCCGCATCGCACTACCCGCACGTAGCGGGCAATCAAGTTTTTGGGAGCGCCTCTCGGCGCGATCGCTCCTTCCCGTGACCGATGGCCCCTATGACGAAAGCGCCGCCACCGACGCCAACGCTGCCGCAACCGGATCCGGTGATGTGCATGCCGCGGCACCGCAGCCTCACCCATGGGTATAATCCGAATACTTTGCTTTTGCTTACTGTTCCGGGTCTAGTAGGCTTTGCATATGGTGCTAGTTGCAGTAGCATGTTACGTTTATCTATGCCTATGATGTTACTGTTAGCATACATGATATCGTTTTTATGGGTTAATATATCTCGTAATATGCCTAAATATTCAACAACAACAATATGGGTGAAGGACAAATACAGACATTTTTCGAGTTGATAATTGTTAATTAATATCCTTGAACCAAAACTTGCTATGTGCTGATGAACAGTGGAAATGGCTTCATGCATGGTATATTGGTATCAATACTTTACTGAGTCTATTAACTTATATATTTAACAGAAAGTCCATGCTACTAGGTAACTAGCAACAAAAATTTTGGAAATACAGAGTTCATGTGTTAACCAACCTGTTTCACATGAGGCCCTTGACAAAATTCTTTTTTGTTCCCAATATATACACCTTCCCCATCGATTTCACCATAAATGCCCTCTCCGGGGTAGATTTGGAGTTCAGTAACATTATCAGATTTTGGTTCGACTGACTTTGACTGGGCATAGTCAACTAGCACAGATGCCATTGGGTGGCTTGATCTGCTCTCAATACTTGAAACCCTGCAATAGCCATGGAATTGAGTTTATATACACCCAAAGGAACCTAGTGCAAGGCGCAAATTTCAGAGGACACAACACTCACCAGTAAAGAAGTTGTTGCATGGGGACACGTTCGCCAACTACCTGGAATTCCTCAACACAGAATTCTCCTCTAGTGATTGTACCTGTTTTATCAAAAGCAGCAATTTTGATCCTTGCCTGCACAGGACGTACTATGCAGGCATGCAGTCTGTAGTGGGAAAACCCCTCGCCTTCTCCAGTCGACGACTCGCCTCCCCATGACATGCATATTGATATAGCTGCCGAGAAGAGAAGGCGCATGCATTCGGCCGTCCAGCTAGCATATCATCGGCCGTTCAAACGTGGTATTTATTTTCACGGGATACAAGGAGTTCTTCAATCAATAATAATTAATTAAAGACGGCAACAAATGAAATGCCTCTGTGACCTCTATATTTATACTCACCCGGTTGCAGCCAAAGTGTTCCTGGAAAAGAAAGGGTTCTCACCGCACAAGACACTCCATCTTCTTGGCCGGATCGCAGCGTACGTAGCTGAAAGAGATGGCCTCGCCTGTTAGTGCTCCCCCAAGGTTTGCGTATGCAATACGGATTAGCTACCGTACTGTTGGTCAATCGACTCTAGACTTCTAGAGTATAACAGATCTTGGTTCGTTGTTTTCAGTCGTGCCATGGAGAAGAAGAAGGTGGGGAGGACGGACGTCGACGAGGCTTTGTCCGCCGGTAGGGACTGGTCGGCGCTGCCTCTGGACACCCTCGCGTCGATCTTCAGCAAGCTCGGCGTTGGAGGCATGGAGATCCTGGTGGGCGCGGGCCTCGTCTGCCACTCCTGGCTACAGGCGGCTATGGTGCCTCAACTGTGGCGATCCGTGGACATGACACAGCACAAGCTGCTGGATTTGGTGGATGACAATGGCCGTTATACCTGTGACGGGACAACGTTAAGGACAAACTGTGAGTTCATGCACCCTAAGGCGAAGGTAGCCGTCGACCGATCCGCTGGCCAGCTTGAAGTGTTTCTTGGGAAGGTGTTTGTTAATGATGAACTCTTGAAGTATATTGCAGACAGGTATTCATTGTCTTCTTCGTAAAAGATTAGGCACCCTGTTGCTTTCCTTTCCCATAACAATGTCTTTTATCACAGGTCTCCAGGTCTCAAAACCCTGAGCCTCATTTCATGCGATTGCGTCACCGACCAAGGATTCGCCTACCTTATCGCCAAGTGCCCTATGCTAGAGGACCTCAAGCTTCACGAATGTAGTAACCTCGGTAGCCGTGAAATTTACCAAGCTACCGCCAAGGCATGCCCGCTGCTCAAGCGCTTCACGCTGTGCAATTTTGCCACCATCGACTTCATCATCAATAGGTCACGTGGGCCAGAAGCGGATGGAGTTGTGGAGATCGATGCACGAGCTACGAAGCCTCACCCTTGTCAACTGCAATGTCCCTAGTGACTACCTCGCGGCCCTCCTTGACGGCTGCCCTCTACTAGAGCATCTCGACCTCGAAGCCTGCTTTGTTCACGGCGATCCTGCGCTCGAGGCTAGGTGTGCTGCCATCAAGTCAGTAAACTGCACTATTATGTACTCCCTCTGTCCCTTTTTAGATGTCGTTTTTGGGGTGCGTGCGGTCAAACTTTCTCAACTTTGACTAGATTTGTAGAAAATACGTGCAACATTTATATCTCTAGATAAATTTATTAAAAACTAGACTTAAAGATCTTTTCAATGATACTAATTACTTAGCATAAGTATTTATATATTTTAATATATAATTGCCGGCAGTTTTGAAAACGTTGACTCCTCGAAGCGAGAATGACATCTATTTAGGGACGGAGGGAGTATGATCTTTGAGGACAATGCTACATATACCATACTCTACGGAGTAGCAATCATAGCATTCAATATTATATACATGCACTCTGCATCATGTTTCACTCTGTACTGTACTCCCTCCGAGTTGGTATTAGAAGTTATTTTGGACAAGGTTTGGGTCAAACATTGGGAATAGAAATCATCAATTACTTTTAAGTTGTTGAGTTTGTAAATATAAAAATTATATGAGTAGATTTGTCTTAAAAATACTTTGATAAAAGTATACATATATCACATCTCCATAAATATTTTTATAATAATAAGAGGTCAAAGTTGTGTTTTGGAGACCATGTCGCTGTTCTAAACGACTTCTAATACCATCCCGGAGGGAGTATTTCATTTCAAATGGTGACCAGTACTTAAGCAGAGAGTTGCATGATTGAAGTTGTTTAGTGGCTCTGCTGTCATTTGAATGTCGAGGCCAGTAGAACTGCAACTCCATGTTTATTTACGGTTTATACTAGTTTGTGTTGGTTTTACTAACCAAAACTCACAGGCGTGCAGTTTTACTGGGGTTTTCAGGTTTCAATATTGTTTTTGATGAAGGTCGCTTTGATGGGTAGGTTTGGTTTGGTTTCTCGATAGTGGCCGGCCATGGCAACAAATTAAACGGGGAATTTTTCAGGTACACTACACTGGACATCGCGAGTACTATTTGAACCGTATTTTTCTTTTGGTTGAATTAGGCTATAGGGCAAAGCTCACCAAGATCTCTAGCATGAAACATAATGAGAAGAAATTAGCATAGGCGCATCTAGATTCCGATAGCTGTGTGCTCTCCTTGTGCAAGATACCGAAGAAACTTATCAACATCTCTTTTCTCCAATACCGAAGAAACTTGATATGCCCCTGAATGTTGATTACTGCCCCATTTATTTTGTGCTGCTGTAATTCTAATTTGTTGGTCGATCTGGTCAGTCAGAAGTGATTTAATCTTCAAGAGGATCGATACAACCATCATTGACTTTTTTGAGGTCAATGATGTTGGTCTTTTTGTTAACCTTAGGTCTTTGGAAGAGATCGATCGATGTGTGTACGCTCATTTGTTTAGTGTGTTTTCATTTGTTATATATGGTAGATGATGACTGCGCCCACCCATGCTAGTTTGTTCCGTTGGATTCTTACAAATGCGTATTGAGGCTAGCTAGGGTCTATTAATGCAAAAATACCGTACTAGAACTGAGTTATATCTTCGAATGTATCTTATTTTCTTTTTGCAAATGTTGAACGCATGAGCCATTAGTTTATGGTCATAGGACTGCTGGTGACAATCAGACAACAAACCCTCCAAATGATCTATAATTTCACAGATGCAGAGTGTTTATCTACGCTATATACTCCTCCATACCAAAAAAATTCTTGACATTCTAGGCTCTACATCCGTTTTCACAAAAGTTGTCACCATGAGATGTTGGGGTCGATTATTGACGCATTTGCCCCTACCAATCCGCCTGTTGCGCCCGTGCACTCTCCTTCCTCGACGTGTTTATCGCTCGCATGTGAGCCTTGTTCCGCTCCCATTCATCGCTCCACATTTCCAGAGAGCACCATGCCAGCGGGTGGCCAAAAAGCGCTGCAACTCCTCAGCGAGCGCCGTGCAAGCAGGCCCCGCTCCTCGATTCTAGTGGTGTAAAATGTACGACCATGAAAAATAGGAGCGTCATCGCAGGCTCGAACCGTCGCCTCGGCCTCAGAGGATTAGCCACTCGAGCTCAGTACCGGCAAAGCAAGAAAAATATCACCTAATTAATGACTCCTTGGTTACCTCAATCATGTCCTAAACGTCGAGAATTTCGGGTATGTAGGAGTATATACGACGAGAGGCTTGCTCTTTGCAATCTTTTTAGATAAGGGGCCATAAAATTGGGTGCTCTCAGTTGAGGAGCCTGGAGGGGCCTAGGCGGCCATACTACGTGAGGATAGGTATTGCATGGGCATGGGAGACTGGCGGGCAGTTTCTGGCGAGCGATAGCAACACCACCACCGCGAGGGATATGCGACAGAGCCATGAACTGCGAGCACCAATGAAAAAGCGAAAATATATTTTCAAAGGTGACTAATTTAGTGATACAAGGACCTAATGATGTGGTTAAAATGGGTAGTTGGCAAATGAGCCACGGCCAGACACCCTCTGTTAAAAGATCAGGCACCCCATACAAATAATCTCTGCAGTGGTACTGCATGTGCCAGTGGCGGAGCCACCAATATAGCATGGTCTGGCAGCCACCATACCTAAATCACATAAAAAACGAATATAGATTTGGCTGTCCGTGTTCAAGGAGATCGTTGCCGACCTTGAACACTGTTGCATTTCTTAAGCGCAATCACTAGAAACAGTTTTAGAACCCATCTCTAATAACGGCGCCAGAAATGCGCCGTTGACATTCCTAAGTGAAACCACCGTGTCGGTGATTACACTGGGTACATCAACGGTGATAGACCTTGCCAAATAAGATATTCATCCGCAAGCGCACGGATCTATCATTGTAGCATTTCACCCGGAAGTATTCAGGGTATCATTATTTATATTTTCCCAAAGGAAGACATGGTGTAAAAGTCTCTAATTCGGACATGGTCAAGATAACACGAATGCATAATAGACCAATGTTCATAATAGGGATAAAATAGATTAGGTAGTAGGATAACTTGACACACACACTCGAGCCAATCTCAAGGATAAAGGTAAAAGAATGAATAAAAGAATAAATCTAGCATGGAGCAGACATATCCTAGATAGTCATGTCAAGATAGCAGATACACACATGTTCAACTATTAGAGATTCTAATTCAAGAAAGCCAACGTCTCTGCTGAATTACTTCGGGCACCGGCAATCGTCCAAACTGGGATGGAGACCGGCATTTAGCACTGCGCCACACCCGAACGTGGGGGGATTACAAGGGACGGACAAGGCTGTCACAACCCAGCCGCCAACCCCCTCAACCGTGGGATGTGCTACAAAAGATAGAAAACCCTTAGTCTAGACACCACGTCTACACTAGTGATTATTACTCTGGCGTGTATACAAGGCTTACCCGTCCCTGGGGTCCTTCTACCAGAGCACCGTCCCGAAGGAACGACTATCAATCCCGCAACCCAACATCAACCAAGTCTAACTCTAGTTAGAACTCATCATATCGATCTAACTCTTGGTCTAAACATGTATGTATGATAAATTAAGCACGATGTTCCATAAGACAAGATCATGATATAGAAACTATATACTAGTTCATCAATCAAGATTATGTCATAAGGACTTTGCTCTAATTTAAGAACATGACTATATTGATAAGTAGAGAACAAGAACAAGATGAAGAACTCTAAATTGATCATACCGAATAGCTCAGAATGTCTTGCTCTCCTTTATTAATCCTTGCCAAACTCCTCCTAAGTACAAACTAAGAAGAAGAAAAAGAAGAAAAGAAAGAAGAAGAAGAAAAAGAAGAAGAAGAAGAAGAAGAAGAAGAAGAAAGGGAGGAGAAGAAGAAGAAGAAGAAGAGAGAGGCTACATTGTGTGGTGTGTGCTGAATGAGGGGAGAGGGCCTCCTTTTATAGGTAGAGGAGAGGGGGGCTCATTGGAAAATGCCCTCCCCACATGGAAAGAGCCAAAACCGTCCTTGGACACCTTCCAAATCTGCTTGAACCGAACCATCCAACGTCGGCACGCTCGCTATGGAAGGTAATGCACCGCCGCCAAACCTGGGCCTGAACCACCCTGGGGTGGGTGCGAGCACACCGGTGGTGCGCGCACACTGTATCCAGGCTCTGTTCGGGCCGGCCCTTGGCTGGCGGGCGTGTTTGGGCTTGAAAAGTTGTGTGGCGGTGTTTGCTCGGCCCGCCAAGGCGTGTTTGGTCCATTTCTCCCTTGGGCTTGATGTTCTCGGGAATGCGCTCTCCGGGGAGGCGCCTTTTGGTGCATTTTCCACTTGTTTCTTATATAAATCTGCACAATAATAATTTGGATACTACAAGTGGAAATATGTCAATAATAAATGTATATGTGTGTAGTAAGGTATAGTTCCACCCCCTTATTGGTAGAATGTTGACGTTAAAAATGTGTCGTTAGTGACCGTCAACAAACACGTGAATACATGGCTGTTGCTGAGGCGTGCAAAGAATTGATTTGGCTGAAAGGTGTGTACGCTGAGCCGTGTGGAGTTGACTCTGCATTAATTTGTTCTCGCGACGAGTGCCATTTATCTTACTAAAGATCAGATGTTCCATGAGAGAACTAAGCACATTGATATCAAGTATCATTTTGTCCGTGATGTGATCGATGATGGTAAGCTAAAGGTATGCAAGATCAGTACTCATGTTAATCCTCCGCGATATGATGACTAAGCTTGTTCCTCGTTGCTAAGTTTGAGCCGTGCTCGAGGCTTAGTTGGTTTAGTTGATTAGCCTAAGAGGCTATGTGGAGCCGTAAGTATTTTTCCTTTGTTTTACTCGGGATGAAGGTGTTGATTGTTGCTACAAGGAGAATTTGTTTTACTCAACAGGTGCGGTACGGCATATACCCTATCTAGGTTTTCACCTAGAGTATCGTCTCATTCTCTTGTAAGCACCGCATCGGCGTTGTAACCGACTCTTGATAATAGTGAGGAGTGTTTGCCGGTCGCGCCCCGTGGTTTTTACTCTCCCGCATTGGGAGGGTTTTCCATGTTAAATCTTGTGTCTCTCTCGTGGTTTGATTTTCTTGTTCATCGTTTCCTGTCGTCACCGATTATAACAAGTGGTATCAGAGCCGAAGGTTGGGAAAACTTGTGAAAACATCTCTGGTCACATGTTGACTGGGAGCCCGTGTCTCTCAAGGGTCACGAAAAGCCTTGTGACTAGAGAATTAAAACTCGGGGCCCGTAAAAATCTTTCTCGAGATCACATGGGTTGTCATGTGATGGAAGAGTTGGGTCCGATGTGTGACGGGGGGAGATTGTTGGTTTAGTCCCACATCGGTAATCGATGGAGGGGGAGCACAACATATAGGATGGGGCAGTCCTCACCTATCAGACTAGTCTTTTGGGTTGAGTTAGGCCCAAGCCTTTATATGTGTTGCTCCGTTCTTGGCGCACCTTATAACAAGTGGCATCAGAGCTTTGGTTTTGAGATCAGGGTTCGATGGCGGCGCCGATGAAGTTTGATCCGCCGCCGCTGGATTACAAGACGCATTTCTCGCTATGGCAAGTCAAGATGCGCGATCTTGGCGCGAAGGAGGATTATGATGAGGCGTTGGAAGGTTTCGAGAAAAAGTCGCCTTCGGATTGGACTCCCGAGGAGAAGCTTGAGGGATCGTAAGGCTCTCGTCTTTAATTGAACTTCATCTCCATAATGATATTTTGCAAGAGGTGCCGCGGAAAGACTGGCCGCAGAACTCCGGTTGAAACTGGAATTGATCTCGTATGTCAAAGGATCTAACCAAGAAGATGCACATGAAGATGAAGTTGTTCACTCTCAAGATGAAGGAGGGTGAGTCGTTGATGAGCCACATGTCCGTGTTCAAGGAGATCGTTGCCGACCTAGTGTCAACGGAGGTTAAGTATGATGATGAGGACTTAGGTCTTTTTCTTTGTTATGTTCTTTGCCCTCTTCGCTTGCAAATTTTCGTGACACCATATTGCTCACCGTGATGAACTAACCCTTATAGAAGTTTATGAGGCACTCCAGTCCAGGGAGAAGATGAAAGGCATGGTGTTCGATGGCACGTCGTCATCCAAGGGCGACGCTTTGCGTGTTAGAGGCATTCTCGAGCATAAATCCTCCGGTGATAACAACGATCGTCACAAAAGCCGCTCAAAGTCCGGATCGCCTAAGAAATTCTGTAAGTAATGTAAGAAAAAAACTCATTTTATTGAGGATTGTCTGAAGTTGAAGGCTAAGGAAAAGGCTAAAAATAAGTCGGATGGTAAGGTTGTTGTTGCTTCGCTGGCGATGATGATTTCCGATTACGGAGATTGTCCGGTAGTTTTTGCTTTCGTGTGTTTCTCGGTCATGATGAATGTATACTTGATTCAAAGATGTTCATTTCATATCTGCACTAACGTAGATTGGTTTAGTTCATTTAAGCATGTGCGAGAATGGAGATGTTGTGCGTGTGGGGAGACGATAACCCGTGTGAGATTGTGGGGATCGATCGCTTTGGATTAAGGCTCATGATGGCATGACACACACTCGAAAAGTGTCGGTATATACCGGGATGTCAAGAAATCTTATCTCGCTTCGCCGACGCTTGATGCGTATGGTTACACTTACTCCGGTTCCAATGGCGTTCTAAAGGTATCATAAGGTTCCCTTGTTGTTTGAAAGGTGATATGAATTATGCCAAGTTATATGTTCTTAGAGGAAGTACTTTACATGGTTACTGTTTCCGCCGCTTTGCTCTTGTTTCTAATGTTGAACCTAGTAAGACTAATCTTTGGCATATGCGTTTGGGACATATGAGTCAACTGCGTATGGAAAAAATTGATAAAGAGAGACCTTTTGGATGGCTACACTTTGAGTAGCATGAAGTTTTGTGAGCATTGTATTTTCGGGGAAGCATAAAAGGGTAAAATTCAACACCTCGTTCATACCACCAAAGGTACACTTGATTATGTACATGCTAACTTATGGTCCATCTCGTAAGCCTTCTCTTGGTGGTGCTCGTTACATGCTTACTATTATTGATGACTACTCTAGAAGGGTTTGGCCTTATTTTCTAAAAATAAAGATGATACCTTTTGTTTGCTTTTAAAGATTGGAAAGTGATGATAGAAAGGAAAACCGATAGAAAAGTAAAATTGCTTCTCAGACTGATAATAATGGTGGAGAGTTTTGTTTGGCCGCTTTTAATAATTATTGCAGGCAAGAAGGCATTTTGAGGCATCACACCATACCGCATACCCCTCGCCAGAATGGTGTGGCCGAGCACATGAACAAAACCATCATATCAAGGGCTCGTTGCATGCTTTGTTCAATGCAAGGATGAGCAAGCGTTTTTGGGCTGAAGCTGCTAACACCGCATGTTACTTGATAAGCAATTCGCCTTCTATTCCACTAAATAAGAAAAACTCCTATTGAGGTATGGTCCGGTACACCCTGATTATTCACGCTTGAGTCTTTGGCTGCACCGCTTATGCTCATGTTGACAATGGAAAATTAGAGCCTAAGAGCTGTTAAATGTCTTTTTCTTGGTTATGGTTCGAGTTAAAGGCTATAAATTGTGGAATCCCGAAACAGGAAAAGACTTTTTGTGAGCAAGAGTGTTGTTTTCAATGAATCTGTGATGTTTAATGACGCGGTTGTCCTCGGATCATGTTCCGTAAATTTCAAAAAAGAGTCTGCGGTATATCGGTGTGCGGGTGGAGCATGATGATGCCGAGACAGTGTGTGGGAGGAGCTTGTTCAGAAACTAAAGTTGTTGATGATGATGCTCATGTTGATGTTCAAGAAACTCCCGGTGTGCGGCTTGAGGAGGAGCTGCCCGATCGCCTATTGCTCAACGCGGATCAAAGAGAAGTTGTGGTAAACCACCCCATCTTATTGAAGAATGTAACTTATCTTATTATGCCTTGAGTTGTGCTAAACAGGTGGAGAATGTTCATGAGCCGGGCACATACAAAGAAGCTATTGGTTGTGGTGATGCGTGAGAAGTGGGTTTCAGCTATGCATGAGGAGATGTAGTCTCTCGGAGAAGAATTGCACTTGGGATGTTGTTTTGTTGCCTAAGAAGAAGAAGACAGTCTGGCGCAAGTGGATCTTCAAGAGAAAGGAGGGTTTGTCTCCAAGTGAGCCTCCAAAGTTTAAGGCAAGGTTAGTAGCAAAGGGCTACTGATCAAATTCCCGGTGTTGATTATAATGATGTGTTCTCTCAAGTTGTCAAGCATAGCACCATTCTACTTTCTTTTTAGTATTGTTGCTTCACATAATCTTGAGCTTGAGCAAAGATGTCAAAACTGCATTTTTGCATGGTGAGCTTGAGGAGGACATATACATGGACCAGCCTGAAGGGTTCATAGTGCCTAGCAAGGAGAAGTTCGTTTGCAAAGTCAAGAGATCCTTGTATGGTTTGAAGCGATCCCCTCGTTAGTGGAATAAAAGGTTTGATTCATTTATGCGGTCGCATGGTTTTAAGAGATCTAAATATGATAGCCGTGTTTACATCAAGCATGTTAGTGGATCACCTATATATCATTTGTATGTTGATTGCTACCAAGAGTAATGTTGAAATCACTAAATTGAAGAAATTGTTGAGTAGTGAGTTTGATATGAAAGATCTTGGTGCTTTGCTAAGAAAAATCTAGTCATGGAAATTACTAGAGATAGAAAATCTGGTTTGCTATTTCTTAGTCGGCAGAATTATATTATGAAAGTTCTTCAACGTTTCAACATGCATCATGCAAAGTCTGTTAGTACTCCTATTGCACCACATTTTAAATTGTCGGGTTATACGGTGTCCTAGTACAAATGTAGATGTTAAGTACATGTCAAGAGTTCCTTATGCTAGTGCTTTGTTGGGTCTTTGATGTATGCCATGGTTTGCTCTCGTTCGGATTTATCATATGCTATGAGTTTGGTTAGTAGATATATGTCTAATCCTCGGTAAAGAACATTGGAGGCGTTTCGCTGGATTTTCGGTACCTCGGAGGGACAAAGATTTCTTGGTTGGAGTTTGGGAGAACTTCGGAAAGGGACTTGTTGGATATGTTGATTCCGATTATGCTTTGCGATCCGGGCGGGGAGAAGATCACTTACTAGTTATGTGTTCACCGTTGGCGCCAGTCTTTGTGAGTTGGAGGGCTACTTTACGGTCCGTTGTTGTTGCTTTGTCTACCACGAGGCGTAATACATGGTCATTCTTGCCGAGGCGTGCAAAGAATTGATTTGGCTGAAAGGTTTGTGCGCTTGAGTCGTGTGGAGTTGACTCTTGCATTAATTTGTTCTCGTGACGGTCGAGTGCCATTTATCTTACTAAAGATCGATGTTCCATGAGAGAACTAAGCACATTGATATCAAGTATCATTTTGTCCGTGATGTGATCGATGATGGTAAGCTAAAGGTATGCAAGATCAGTACTCATGTTAATCCCGCCGATATGATGACTAAGCTTGTTCCTTGCTAAGTTTGAGCTGTGCTCGAGCTTAGTTGGTTTAGTTGATTAGCCCAAGAGGCTATGTGGCGCCGTATTTTTTTTCCTTTGTTTTAATCAGGATGAAGGTGTTGATTGTTGCTACAAGGAGAATTTGTTTTACTCAACAGAGGTACGGTACATATACCCTGTCTAGGGTTTCACCCGAGTATCGTCTCATTCTCTTGTAAGCCGCCGCATCGGCGTTGTAACCGACTCTTGATAATAGTGAGGAGTGTTTGCTGGCTGGCGCCCGTGGTTTTTTACTCTCCCGCATTGGGAGGATTTTCCACGTTAAATCTTGTGTATCTCTGTGGTTTGATTTTCTTGTTCATCGTTTCCTGTCGTCACCGATTATAACAAAGACCTATTGCACAAGTGTCGATTAGAGCCACAGAGCGCGTCAGACTAGATCGCTTGCAAACTGCAAGTTGTTGCATCTGCTGATCTAGTGATCTGCAAGTGCAATATGGCACCAAAGAAGAAGAGTAGATATGTGATGCAAGGTAATTTGTATTTCATAAATTAGAATTAAAAAGTCTGTCTTTGAGTCTTATTTTATTTAACAAGCATGTATTGTTTGTCCCTTTTTGCCTTGTGAGTTTTTTATACATATTTGAAGACACTTTTCTCCAAAGCATTTACCCAAATATTGAGCAAGGCTTATTTAAAGAACTTGATCTTGCTGAAATTAAGGAAGAATTTTAAAAGAAGAAAAAAGAATGCCTTTGCCAAGGCTTGTACCCAAATAAAGCTTTATTATAGGTATAAAGAATCTTCATTTAGTGAGATATATATTTATTTGTTTTTACACACAAATACATAATGTTCTGGTATGTGTATCCATAGTTGTCCAATTGCTTTACAAACCCGCCACACCGGAAAGTAAATTCCTTCTTCGTGCTGGATACAGGAACCCATTGGTATGGCCCCTTATCTAAATTCGCCAAATTTTGGAGGAAAAAAATGGGCCGAAATTCTGACCGTGGGGTTAACCAGCAGTGTTCTCAGTTAACACAAAAAAAAAAAAAAAAAAAAATTAACGTAGAAGTGCCCAGGAATCAAGAAAGCGCACACACAGCTACGATGCAGGCAAGCAGTCAGCTGCGGGAAACCCCTCGTCTTCTCGGATGGAATCGAATCCCCATGAGTTGGAATGGATGTGATATAGTGTTATTTGTGTTATATGTCTTCTGTTTGTTAAGATGGAAACCAAAAATAAAAAAATAGCAATTCATTGGTGTCATGACCCGTCGCCGCACTAGGCCTAAGGCCCGTCTTGTATGCAAGGGCTCAGGACCGCCGCTGCCGACATCCACCGTGACTTGGCACGTTATTTGCTTCATCATTAAGTAATAGAATATTTAAGGAATAAAGATAGAATAAAATAGGGAATAAATAGGTTGCTTGTAAAAGAGGAATTCCAATCTATAAGGAAACCTCTAGATCTTTCTTAGCATTCAAGTCTCCCTCGGACTATAAATACATGGGGCATGTAGCCAGTTGAATCTTAAGAAGAAATAAATTAAAGGGGTAACTCCCAACAGCTCTTGTCTTTCAGGCTCTCTCCCTCCCTCTCCTCACCACCCGCCCAGCGCCGCCCCTCCCCACGCCACCGCCGAGAGGCCGCCGCGCCACGCCGCCTCCTCCTCCAAGCGCGCCGCCCCTCCCTTCCTCTCTCTCTCTACTAGCTCGCTATCGTCATCAATCTACGTCACCTCGCCGCCAATCGTCGTCATCACCACCCCCCCGCCATCACCGCCGCCAAGATCGTCGACGTTCAGCAATCAGGTGTCAATTCGGCCCAATCTTGCCGGAATCGACAATGGTTCTTTGCCGAGCGTAACACTAGGCAAAGAGTTCTTTGCGAGAGCCATTACCACTCCCCTCGCAAAGCTAGGGAAAAGGGGAAGACAAAACCCCCACGTTTCCATTTTTGCCGATGGGAATGGCACAAGGCACTCGGTAAAGGTTTTTCCGAATAAATAAATAAATTTTGCCGAGGGCTTTAGGGTGCGGCTGACGGTAACGGCTTTTCGGGGGAAAAATTTCTTTGCCAAGAGGAGCCGGAGTCCCTTGGCAAAGGAGTTTGTAATCGACGTTTCCGCCAACTGCCGTTAACGGCTCCTTTACTTCGCCGAGAGTGGAAGTTGGCCGTTGGCGAAGTCTTCGCCGAGCGGATGTGTTCCTGGTTCTCGGCGAATGGCCATGGCCTACGAATAATTCCCGTAGGCTCTTCGTCGATGGTAAGGTCGACTTCCGCTCGGCGAAGAGGTTGCTGAACGGGAAGCTGTCTTTGCCGAGGGCATGTCCCGCTCGGCAAATGTGAGGCCTCCTGTAGTGTTATGTGAATACTCTCACCAGTGACTCGCTGAGCCCCTTTCGATCTACCTTTTTTTCTTGGATAAAATTTTAGTTTCTTTTGCCCTTTTTTTGCTGGGATTTGAAAATTTTGAATGAAATGATGGAACCGAAATTACATGCACGTGTATTTACTAGAATGGTGGAGTCAAAATTCGCCAAATTTTGGAGGAAAATGGACCGAAATTCTAACCGTACGGTTAACCAGCAGTGTTCTCAGTTAACACACAAAAAAAATTAATTTACAATACCGTGGTGCCCAGGAATCAAGAAAGCTACGATGCAGGCAAGCAGTCAGCAGCGGGAAAACTCTTCGTCGTCTCCGATCTATAACGACTCGTATCCCCATTAACTGCTGAGAAGACGCATGCATTCGGCCGTTCAAAGTTGGTATCAATTTTCATCGGATACGAAGAGTTCATCAACAATCAAGACGGCAATGAAAAGCCCCTCTGAGCTCTATATTAAATCGCATACTAGCTAGCCAGGAGTCGTCAGCCCGTCACACGGCCAAGAGATGGCCTCGCCGGTCAGTGTTTCCCCAAGGTATGCGGTGCGCGGTTTAGTCTGTCTCGTGGACATGGTGCTATCGCATCTCTCTGCCACACTATACAACAAACTGTGTGGTTGCTAATCGATGCTAGAACCTTTAATTTGTTCGTTGTTTCAGCCGTGTCATGGAGAAGAAGGTTCGGATTGAAGTCGTCGACGACGCGCCGTTTCCCGCAGCAGCGTCGTCCACCAGGGACTGGTCGGAGCTGCCGCTGGACGCCCTCGCATCCATCTTCGGCAAGCTCGGCGCCATGGAGATCCTCATGGGTGCGGGCCTCGTCTGCCACACCTGGCTCGCGGCTTCGAAGCTGCCAGATCTGTGGCGGTCCGTGGACATGTTACGCCACAAGGTTGTGGTCGAGTTTGAGCAAGCTCGTTATTGGTCAATGGAGCCAAAGATAAATGGTGATGTGCTGTGCGCCATGGCTAGGGTTGCCGTGGACCGATCCGGCGGCCAGATGGAGGAGTTTGGGGGGAAGCTGTTTGTTACAGACGAACTCTTAAAGTACATCTGGGATAGGTAGGTATCATTATCGTTCATAAAAAGCCTTTTTGTTGTTGAGTTGTGTTCAGAAAAGTTGAGCCATACATGATGCATTATCTTTCCTTTTCCAGATCGCCATCACTGAAGGTTGCGAGCCTGGTATCATGTGACGGCGTCACCAACGAAGGATTCTCCCAGCTGGTAGCCAAGTGCCCTATGCTGGTGTCCGTCCAGCTCTGGCGCTGTCTACACGTCGGCGGCCGTGACGTGTACGAGTCTACCGGCATGGCATGCCCTCAGCTCACGCGGTTCATGCTGCGCAAGGCGTTCTTCAACACCGGGGAGTCAAGTGGGGAAGCCCTCGGGTTGCGGTGATGCACGAGCTCAGAAGCCTAACCCTTCAAAACAGCGACGTCACCAACGACGAGCTCGTGGCCATACTCGACGGCTGCCCTCACCTAGAGCATCTCGACCTGAGGTTCTGCTCTAACATCGTCGATGACGACGCGCTCAGGGCTAGGTGTGCTGGGATCAGGTCGCTCATTCTACCCAAACCCAAACGACAATATTATTATGACGACGATGAAAAACTCAGCTCCCGTGATGTTGATGGAGATTATTATAATTCCGACTGAGATATGTCATCCTCGTGGATGCTATGGAGTATCCATCGTAGCATTCAATAAAGTGCTTACATATGCACTATCTGCATCGTCGGTCAGTGGGTCCTCGTGGTGATCTAAATTCGATTGGCTGGTGATTTCGTTTGATATGGTTAGTGTGTCCCTAAAATAATAAATTTCTGGGCTATTATCGTTTCAAATGGTGATGGTAATTGGACGCTTGTGTATCAGCTTAAGCTTATTATCGTTTCAAATGGTGATCAATACTTATATTAAGCAGAGAATTGCATGAATGACGTTATTTAATTGCTCTGCGAGACTAGCAGAACTGCAACTCCTAGTTCATTTACGGTTTATACTGGTTCGTGGTGGTTTTACAAACCAACCTGCAGGTGTGCGGTTTGACTAGGTTTGTCCCGTCACGGGTTACGCGTGATTTCCCACCGGGAACCGCGTCTCTCATGCGTTGAGCCACAAGGGAATTATGACGTCTGTTTGTACGCGTATAGTGTGAGTGAGGTGTGTGTGTTGGTAGGGTGTGTGTATACGTATATGAACATATACTGCAGCTGTACGAGATGAGAGACATAGAAAAATATCTTTGGATGAAAGGTCGCTTTGGTGAGTTGGGTTTGGATTGTGAGTTACTACACTGAACCTCTCGAGTGCTATCGAACAGTATTTTTCTTTTCATTTGGCCACCAATGGAAGGCAATACTCACCTACATCTCTTGCACTAGCTAAGAAACAGCCGAACTCAGTGGATCCGAGCGGAGCAAGAGGCGTTGGAACCCATGTCACAGACCGGATCGATTACCGGAAGTGACACGCCGACGGCGGGCCCTGATGGCAGCGGCGTTGATGTAGGCGGTAATCAGGGCGCTGCAGGCGGCTCTGGCGAGGTTGCCGGCGACTAGTAGTACAGGCGGCAATCGGGGTCGTGGGGAAGTCCTGGCGCGGGTGGCAATCGGGTTGCCGGAGAAGTCTAGTGCAGGCGGCAATCGTGGTTGTCGGGCCTGTTAGGGAAGAGGAAGAAGAGGAAGAGGGCGAAGGCGTGGGCGGCGGTGGCGGCGTCGCCTGGGTGGTGCGACGGCGGCGTAGCAATGATGTGCGGTGGTATGATGGCGACGCGAGCGCCAAGTAGGGATTAGGGGGGCGAGAGAGAGAGAGAGCCCAAGAGAGAAGCTGTTGGGTGTTACCCCTTTAATTTTTCTCATTGATCCCAACCGACATTACAGTCCCTTATATTAATAGTCCAGGAAGACTTGCATCTAAACAAATCCCTAATTTTATTTTCTATTTTATTTTTATCTTTATTCCCTAAATATCTATTATTTAATGACGAAGCCGATGACGGCGTGTGCGGCGGCGACGCTAGGGTCTGTAGCCCCCCATGGCGCTTGGCGCACGGCCCTATTGGGCTGGGTTGCCAATCACCTTGGGTGGCGCCCATCTTTGTTCTCTCGGTTGGAGCTTGATGGTTCCGGCGGTGCCATGTAGGTTGTCTTCGGTCGGTGTAGCAAGTTGAGGATGGATGAGGCCCGCGGGGGGTAGTGACGAGGCCGACGAGGAAGGGGAACGATGTGGGTGGCATGTACCTCATGTCGTAGTCCATGATCGAGGGAGCCAACTTATTTGGGCCTTGAGTCTTCTCGGCTACCATAGCCGAAGTTGCCGCCGATGATGTCATTGTCGATGTCATCATGTCCTTTGCCTGATGCTTAGTTGTGCGATGAATATGGCGGAGGGGCGTTGAGGATCTGAGCGAGGTGGATCATTGTGTCCTTCGTGCGGGCGTTTCCCATTGTAGGGCCTCCCTAGTAGGTTGTAGAGGCCGTTGGCGAACTTGGAAGCATAGATGTAGTCGTGCTTGGTCCTCATGCAGTCCTGTTGGTGCTATGTTGTTGAAGAGGTCGCCAGAACGGGCAGCTCGAAGCCGCAAGGGAGACACCGTATAGAAGTGTCCTAGTCCTCCTGTGGCACCTGGCTTGGCATGCTGATGAACCAGATAAGTACCACTATTATCGGGTGGATAGCGGCATACCTCATGCCTTTGTCCTGGCTGATGATGTTCCATTGATGTGCTGCTGATGGGGGCGCCTTCGCTTCCGAGCTGGTGCTGGTGTTATCAAGAAGTCGACCGCCGAGAGTGGGGTTGTTGATGAAGCACTTGTCGGTGTTGAAGCCATGATGAGATACATTGGTTAAACTTGTTAACGTTCTCCCGCCATAGTGGAAGTCCGAGGGACATCCAACGGTGTAGCGTATTGTTGTCATTGTCAAAGTTCGACGAAAGTGGACGAGTGCGTCGATGGCGGGGGTCATCATCGGCGTTGGCGTCCCGAGGGCGTCGTTGCCGTTCGTGGCGCCCATGGTAGCGTCGTCGTTGTTGGCAATGTCGTCGATGCCAAGGGTGTCGTGTGTAGCAACGTCGAAGGAGATGTCATGCTAGTCGGTGATGTCATTGGCGCTCACAAGGGCGATGTTGTTCCATCCTATGGCCGCGCCCGTAGAGGTGGCGTTGTTGTCATTGATGGTGCCGGTGTTAAGGACGTGATGGTTGGCGATGACGATGTCGAGTGTCGCCGTTGTAGCATGGGTGGTAGAAGTAGAGGCTCCATGTTGATTGGGATGGACTTGCCCGGTGATTCGGAGTGTGTGATGTCCCCGTCGGCGAAGGTGTTGACGCCGTTGTTGTTTATAGCGCTGGTGTTTTCTAGGATGTCGGGTCACGACGCCGATGTCGATGTCGGTTGACATCGTTGTGGCGCCCATAGTGACGTTGGCGTTCCCGATGTTTCGATGTCGATGATGTTGCTGGTGTTGTAGGAACTTATCTAGATGCTTTGGGTCTCGCGACGTTGACCTAGATGGGTAGGCTTTTCGTCGAGCAAGTGGTAAACGTCGGTGGTGACCTCCTCGATCGATCCGATCCGGACCGAGCAGCGGGGGCATCCTCGGGTAGACGTGTTCGTTGCTTGTAGCGTCGGTGATCGTGGAGGGGACGACGTCGGCGGTGCCCATGGGAGTACCATTGTTGTCGGTGGTGCCCATGGTGGGGCGGCGGCGTCAAGGAGGTCGACGAGCTCACCCGGTCTTCATGCGGGAGAAGTGGCTGCGAAGATGGCGTGGTGTAGGGATGAAAGGATGGAGCTGTCTTGACCATGATGTAGTTCTAGATCGCAGCTTTGTCGGTGTTGTTCTCGGGTCCAAGTCGTAGATGGCCTCCATGATCATCTCCGGGTATGGTGGCAAATGAGCGGGTCATCAAATCGACGGTGGCAGGCATCTGGGTCTCCGGATACCAGCCGGCCACAAACCGGATCGATGGGCTGTAGCGTGACGATTGACGGCGGGCCTAAAGGCAGCGGGCGTTGATGCAGCGACAATCGTGGTTGCCAGCGGCTCGTGCAGGCGGTAATCGGGTTGCCAGCGACTCTGTGCGGGCGACAATCGGGAATTCCGAGGAAGTCAGCGCAGCGGCAATCGAGGTTGCCGGAGAAGTCTGGTGCAGGCGGCAATTAGGGTTGTCGGGGCTCTTAGGGAAGAGGAAGCAGAGGAGGAGGGTGAAGGCATGGGCGGCGACCGCCCTGGGCAGCGTGACGGCGGTGTAGTAGCGGCGTGAGACGGTATGATGATGGCGCGCCGAGCTGTTAGTAGGGTCAGGGAGAGAGAGCCTGAAGACAAAAGTTGTTGGGTGTTACCCTTTAATTTTTCTTATTGATTCCAACTAATTAAAAGTCTCTTGTATTTATAGTCCGAAAAAGACTTGCACCCAAAGGAATTCCTGATTTTATTTAGTATTTTATTCCTATATCTTTATTCCCTAAATATCTATTAATTAATTAATAACAAAGCTGATGATGGCGCGTTCGGCGGCGGCGGCGCTAGGGCTGCAGCCCCCTAGCGTTTGCGCACGGCCCTATTGGGCTGGGTTGCCGGTCCATCTTTTTGGCATGTGTGACAACCAGCTTGGTCTACACAATACTAGTGAGAAGATTAAAACTGTGTAGTTCTCCTTAAAACCTTTGCATGATCAAGTTCGCTCTGGTGTAGTCACATCTTGCCATGTGAGTATGTTCTTTGCAGTCGCTACAAGGAAAACATTTTTTTTTTTTGCGAGAAAACAAACAAAATTTAATTTAATTTTGTGCCACTGCATCCTTCTCAACGGTTTGAAATAATATATATACCCACTTCAAAAACAAAAAACAAATTGAACCGTACATCCATGAGGCCGTGTCTATCTTTGAATAAATCATAGAAAAAAAACAGATTCATTCAACTTATTGTGGCAATGAAAGTAGAAATTAACAATAGTTCATATAAATAATAAATAACTGAACTTCATTTTGTAAATGTGAAAATCAAAACCAACCAAGCGTTCTTCAATCATCATTATCAAAGTTAAACTATTTTGACTTGCACAACTGCTATAGTTGCATTCTTCTTTTTCGACAGAGGGAGCCACATACTTTCTCCGGACTGGTATTAGAAGACATTTAGGACAGCGACACGGTCTCCAAAACACAACTTTGACCTTTTGTCATTATAAAAATATTTATGGAAATGTGATATATGTATACTTTTATCAAAGTATTTTTTATGACAAATCTATTTGTATAATTTTCATATTTACAAACAAAACAACGTAAAAGTTATTGATGATTTATATGTTCAATGTTTGACCAAAACCTTGTACAAAACGACTTCTAATACCAGCCCGGAGGGAGTATATACGTAAGGTATGATCTACCGTAGCCATACAATTTATTATTTTCACCTTAAAATTGTAATCAAGACACTGAAAATAATATGCATCCAATTGTTGGGAAATAATATTCAACCAGTTGTTGATGTAAAATAAGAGACCAAGAAAAGTACCGGAGCACCCAAACTGAAGCAAGGGGGGCTGATTTTGGTTCTGTTGTGCTCGAGTTGCTTTTAGAACATCTCAGATAGATCCATGATTTTAAGAAGAGGAAATAATTAAAAGTTGGGAGAATATTTGTTGACTTCCTCCAACAGTTTCCAAAACCCACTCCTAAAACATTATAAGACAATTTTGCATCAATATTACCAAATTATTTTTAAATCAATACAACTATTTTTATATTGACTTTCTCTCTTGTACATTTCCATTAATAACATGCCTTACTCTTTATTGTTCTCACATCCTTCCACCCTTAAAATGACATTGTTGATAGGCGTGGCAATATTTTTTGCGTAGTTGTCGCGAGTGTATTTTACAATTTTTTTTTTAAAAAAAAATCTAGTTGGATGAGTTTTGAAACTGCTTTTGGCCAAAAGTAGCTTTTGCTCCAATATAAATTGAAAAGCAACCCCCTGCTTTCATCTGCTTTTGGGGTAAAATATTCCTCACCTACTATTGATTACACTAGTCCATCAACCCGTGCTCTCGCACGGGTTAAAATCTTATACGGAGATCAACATTAGTTATTGTTTAATGTCTCTCGGTAATAATAAATTATTCATATTAAATTATGTTGCTTTCTCTTTGTTCATTTTGTAACAATATTTTCACAATGGATATTATGTAGTCTTTGTGATAAACAAACCTATTAGTATTTATGATGTCATGAATTAAATTTTTATTTCATTCATTACCTTATTGATTGCTAAAGTTTTTTAGCCCTGAAATTAAGAAGAAACCCTCATTTCTTATTATATCTTGTATTGGCATCTTGGCTACTTTCAAGAATAAAGACTTTAGATTGTAGACTGCACCCTTAGGTACAGTGATGCATGAATAGTCATTTAAACCTATACTATGTCGCATAAGATTACTTTAGAGCTTGATAGGAGATACTGGATTGATATTAATACTATCCTTAAGAGAATATTAATATTTAAGCCTTATAATTACTATTTTCACCAAAGCAATCTCAAATGCCACAAAGATATGGCCATTTGTAGTCCGCATTCTAACTATCTACTTCTGAAAGTGTTTGAATTTTATTATGAAAGATTGATTTGTGCAGTAATGGTTATACTATCAATAAATTGTGCCAAATGTTTTAGTTAATGTGTATAAATTTCTCAGCAAGAACCGTTTATATAGTATCAATAATTTTAATATTGTTTTAGTATTATTGATGTCAAAAATATTTTTCAAAGTTGTTGAAACATAATGTATTTATTTCTCTCATGCATGCATGTGGATTTTATACGTATGATGTCACAATATGTGTTTTCAATTTAAGTAAATTTAATATTATTATTAAAAGGTGTGGACGATATAGGAACATGTATATGCTTTATAGGTTGCTTTTTTTTGTAAATATTTGTTGAAAAAGTGGTTAGATGTAAATTTAAGGGTGGAGATGTTTAAGGGTGTAATAGCAGGAGGATAATTGGATGAAAAAAATTATATTTACTTTAGAAAATGTTTCTTAATGGCACAAGTGAGTAACTTAAAATAAAGATTCACATATTAACATAGAGTGATTGACACATTCACGTAGTATTGATAAAATAGCATAGATCCTATAGTTATTATTACCAACTGAAGGTCTGATGCTATATGATTTTTGTGAGAATTTATCTTTTTGTTTTTTCTAGCGGGTTCATTAGGATTGACATCAGCTCCATTCACGACCATTCTTTAAAATTTATCGAGTTTATATCTCTTCTTTGTGCAATACTTATTTAGCGAAATCTAGATTGTTGCACACCATTGTGTGCCACCATTTGTCTACATATTGAAATTCTCTTTGTTAAGTAGAAATTCCAATGCTTATTGTATATTTTATTCACAATTTCATCATTTATTTTAAAGATTATTGGTCCCAGGTTCTCTATAATAGTATAAATAGTCATTTCATCCGCACCACTACACTATCACATGATTTTTTTGTAGTAGCATTGTTTTATAAAATATAGAGTGCTTAAGATTTACTTACCAATAAAATTATTTAGAACAACTTTTGAAACTCGCGATATCATTAAGTATTAATATAAGTATAACTTAATATTAATTATTAGTGTTTTTGCTATATGATTTGGTAAGGGAACATGCTTATCATCACGCCCGGTTTTCCAAGGAAGACCAGACTCGCAATATGTGTGCCCGTGAAGTCCACACATATAACATGGAACAGATAATATCGTAAAAACAATGCATAAAGCGTAAATATAACTAAACAAACACTCACAATTATCGAGTAACGCGAAACGGTTGCTAAACTTCTCGGGCTCCATTATCTTGAGGGGACGGTTGACCTGGGGGCTCCGTGTATGCCAAGTACTAGTATCTTCATCCATTCTTCATGTTACCTTTGCCAACAGACCGAGGTGGGGAAATTGCAAGAGTGAGTCCATGTCGAACTCGGCAAATATAGCAAGATAAGTACTACCCAAAGATCATGATCGGTGTAACTTAAATAATGTAAATGATAAAACGATAAACCATAATCAAGTTAGCAACATTAGCCATCATCTTTAGTGCAAAGGTCCAAGGCCGCTCGTGTCCTTGAGCAAGGCTGATATATCGCTTTAATAAACTCTGCGAGGTGTACACTTTCACCGCGAGCCGTGAATTGCCCTACGTGTGAGGCCCGCCGACCTCTTGACCCTCTTCCTAGGGCGGTCGGGGGGTTCACTATGAAGCCTTTCGACGGGTTAGGTCTAATAAGTTGGGGCGCTATGTCGTCGATATAGGACCCACCCTTCCTATATGGCACATAACCGCAGCCTATACACATATATATATGGACGGGGGGCTAGCTATACTATACCCAATTCAGCACTTCCTCCAAACTCGCTAGAAAAGGTCCCGGTACTGAGCTAAAACCGAGCCATGTAGCCCTCACAGGTATCTTGTAAATCCCGGATGTTACATTTGCGCATACAATTTCTTATGTTGATAAAAGTCATGTTTTATGTTTCATGTCATAAATATTAAATAGGCCACATGATCATGAACTTAAAGCTAGTAGATCCCAAACTATACTTGCCTTTACTTTTGCTCCAACTTTCCCACACTCTGCTTACGCACACTTGTCGATCCTCAACTTCTGGTCTTCAACGCCAATGAACGGCTCTTCGCCTACTCGTAGCAAACACCACGCATACAAACAAGAATACAGAATAAACTAAGAACAATACACCAACAGTGATAAAACAAGATGAAAGGTGAATAAACCTGATCTACGTATCGCTACGATCGCATAGACATAAAGATCGCGAATTGAGCTAAAACAAATAAGTTATGGATTTTTACAAGATTTCCTATAGAAGAATAATTAGTTAATTAATTAATTCCAACTATGAAAATTAAATGTTCCAAACCTACTGAAAAGTGACACTAACGCGTAGAGGATCGAATTACGAATCTAACGCAAGTTGAACGGGTCAATTCTGAGTTAAATTGAGGAAGTTATGAGCATTTGAAGTCAGTGGCAAACTTGTGAATAGACTAAACTTATTTATTTTCGTGTTAAAACAAGGTCTAGGCTGTTTCTCAATTAACCCTAGACTACGGGGGCTAGCACGTAAGTATTTCGTGACTCGATGAACAATGAATCGATTAAGTAAAAGAGCGGGGCTAGATCGTAAAAGCACGATGGCGTGGCGGGATCGATCCCGCTGACTTCGGTCATTGCATGCGTGGCGGCAGCGTGGGCGGCGGCGTGGCGGTGATGTGGCCGCCACGTCGGGCCGAGCGACAGGACCGGTTGACTTGAGTTGACCGTGCACGCCCGGGGAAGATCCGGGCCATCCGTCTTGATTGACTACCGCGGGCGGCTTGGGGAGGGTTTGGTCGCCGTAGCGGGCACATCGCGGCGGCGCCGTTGGGCCGCCATGGCGGCATCGCCGGAGTTGGCCGGGTTGGCGCTCCGGCGTCGGCTAGTCAAGCGGAAGGCACGGAAAGGGAGCGGGTGGCCTCGCGAACGCCGTCTAGGTGGACGGGGGCGGCTGTCGTGGACCGGGAACGGCGGATTGCCACCGCGGGCGGCGGGCTCACGGTGTGGCGAGGTGGCGCCGCGGGACGCGGCGTGACCCGGCCGGGCATGGTTGCGACGCCGCGGCGCGGCGGCGGGCGCGATGCGCTCCTCGAGTGCGGCCGCTGAGGGGGCCGGGGCGCGCGGGCAATGGCGGCGGCGGCGCCATGGCTGCGATGGGCGACCTGAGAGGGAGAGACGGGACGGGCAGGGGGCCTGTCGGGTTTCTTACCACGCCGGCGGGCTCGGGGATGGGTTCTCGACGACGGGGTGTGCCGTGGGGATCAACGCGGGCGGCGCACCTTGATCATGGTGGCGGCGGGCGGCGTTTCGAGGTGCCGGCCAGTGCGAAGGAGGTGCGAGGGGCGGCGCGGTGGTCGAGTGTGCCCTGTGCGACGTTGGTGCTCGCCTTTTAAGTAGGACGGAGAGGAGGGGGTGACGGGGTGCTCGGCACATGCGGTGGCGGCGATGGCGGATCGGCACGGTATCCTCGGCTCGGCTCGAGGCGGCTTCAGTGGTGCGCAAAGGGGGGTGGTGTGCGACCGCGGTCGAGTCCGGGACGCCATGGGGGGCGTGGTCCGCTAAGGACGGCGAAGGCGTGAGCCGATGGTCGGATGGCATGGCGGCGAGCGACGGCCGCGACATGCTTTGGCGATGCCCGGGATCTTGATGGACGCTGGGGGCAAGGGCCGGTCGTGTGGTCGGACGGGCGGAGCCGGGCGTGTCGCGCCTCGGGCGACAGGGGACTCGGATCAAGTCCATGGGAAGAGGGGAAGCCGGGGGTAGGAGAGCGACTTCGTCGGGCGGGTCCCACCGGCAGACGACGAGAGGAGAGGCTAGGCTGCAGCTGCAGTACCGCCACCCGGTTGGCCGGGCGCTGCTTTGGTTTCTTTGGGCTGTGGTTTCGATTGGGGTAGGCCGCTCGGGAGAAAAAGGAGAGGGAGACAGGGTGCTTGAGGCCGGGCCGAGGCCAAAAAAGCCAAGGAGGGAGAGATTTTCCTTTTCTTTTCTTTTCAAATTGATTCAATTTCCAAATCCTTTTGAAATCCAAAAACTAAGTTTAAATCCTAATAAAATATAATTAATTATACTGAAGTATTTATGAGTTTATTTATTTTAGTTTGGTTTTATTTCCACAATAATTGTCCAAACTATTTCTTTATTAATTTATTCCATACCTATTTTGGAACCAAATAAATTATAGTAACACTTTTATATTATTTATTATGAGTAACACTTTTATATTATTTATGAGGTTTAGAAGATATAGATCTGGATTTTAATTAATAACAAAATTCATTTCATGACATTATAGATAGAGCAAAATTGGTTTAGGGTTAAATTGTACTTTTCATAAATTGTTTTGCACCCAACAAAAATAAATGCAAAGGCATGAATGCAACAAATATGTTTCTAGCCTTAGATAATTTTTATCTTAAATGAAAAACATTATTTTCCCTACATTTCATGAGCACAAAAATACATAATTAAATCAATTTGGCTCTATTTTCAAAAATCTAAAATTTCCGGGTGTTACACTTACACATCTAATAATGTGTAAAATTTAATACATATGTTTCCGTGACAGCTTGTTTTAGTATTTATATGAAAATTTAAGACATATGTTTACATTTTGTTTATTTGTAGGATGGGTAAGGTGGATAATTTAAATACATATTTAGCATGTTAATTTATATTTACAACATAATGCAATAATCTGAATGCCAATGTCTTACTTTGTATTATCTTTCCCAATGCTAGACGTTGGTATTTTATAAATAGTATCATGTAGTTATTTTAATTTTTATTGCAATGGCATATAGGTGTGTAGTTTTGATGCAACATTAGGGATTGTTTTGATGTGTTTTTCTATAATGGAAAAGGAGTGTAATTTAGATGCCAATTTGGTAGATTATTTTGAATAACTTTCATAATGGTGGAGGTGATAATTTAGATGCAAAATTAGTAGGTTACTTTATGCATTGTTTGTAGTGGCATAATTGGGTAATTTCATTTCATTTGTTAACAAATAGATTCAATGATTGTTATTGATGGCGGCGATGATGACTAAAGTCTACACTAAATAAAAGAACATATGTTTTACGATTATTGAAACTTATGAGAATTTCTAAAGTTATTATTTATTTTTTTTTTCTAATGCACCGATGACAATTGACGTGAAGGCTAGCAACTACATTTTGCTAAATGTAAATATTTTATTTGGGCTTATACTTTTTTTGCCAATTTTAGTGTTGATTTACTTGATATGTTATTTTTATATGTTATATTTTTACAAAATTCCTACTAATTAAATAGTTTAGAAACATGCTTACATAGTAGATGTATTACTAAATAATATATTTCATATAGTTTAAATGTGATTTCATCATCGGTTGAAAGTATTATTACAGAATGTGTTTATAAAATCTAGGTGCTAACAAAATATAGGCGTATGTATCATGGGCACGCAAGAAGTGGTGGCTGTGTGAAGCGCGGAGGCAGTGTGAGGTCATGGCACAACGCTAGTGGAGGGTAGTGGTGGGTCTTGCAGCCGCGGAGGTCAGGCCGGCGTTGCGTGGCGAAGCAAGGGCGATGCAAGGCCGGCAAAGGAAGCAGAGGGGGATTTTTTGGGCCGCGTGGTCTGCCGAGGATGGGCTGTGATTTCATTGCTTTGGGAAGGTAGACGCATGGACGGTTGTAGAGGCGAGCAAACCGGATCGGATGGTGGGGGAGAGTTACCATTCCAAGAATAGTGTTTTGAGTCTTGGGACGGAGGGAGAGTGATCTACGAAAATAAGGGTATAGTATAGATATGTAGATTAGTATTCTTTGCTCTTCTTCTTGAGATTGGTCACACCTTGTCTTACATTATCATCAATTTCCCATCTTCAATCCTATTAATATATTAACATGGGTTCATTTATTTATGTGTATACATGTGACATATTTGTTCTTTACTTTAATTTGCATAGGCATTGGCACGGGTGTAATAGTATGAGCGGGCAAGATTAGCATACCTGTAGCTCAGTGGTGACAGGGCACTCATCTATGCCACTAATGTAGACCGAGATGTTGGGCTTCTCTATGTCGGCCAAAGTTTGTGGCCTTGCGCCTGTCACAAGAGTTGTGTACCTGCAGCAAGAACCGCAGAGAATGGGGTTCATTTATTTGTATACAAGTGACATATTTGTTCTTTACTTTAATTTGCATAGATATTGGCATGGGTATAGTAGTATGAGTGGGCAAGATTAACATACCGGTAGCTTAGTGGTGACAGAGCACTCATCTATGCCACTAATGTAGATAGAGATGTCAGGCTTCTCTCTGTCGGCCAAAGTTTGTGGCCTTGCGCCTGTCGCAAGAGCTATGTAAACCGTTGAGAATGAGCGAGCAAGAGCGGCGTACATGCAGCAGGACACCGGGTTTAGCTGCAGCTATGGGATGTTTAGCACCAGCTTGTCCAGACCGTGATAACCCAGCATGCCATGTTTTCTCGGTCTCGGCTGGTCCCCTTGTGGTTTTTTAAAACATGTATGCAGTATGCCCAAGGTCAAATTGGAGATTGAATTAGCAATTGAAAGAACAACTAATATACTTGAAAGAAGCTCGCCAAGCCTATTCATCACCTAGGGCTGCAACTTGCAAAGAACCGGCAAGGCATGACCGAGATGAAAGCCCAGGCAATCAGTGACCGGGATTCAAGAAGAGGGAAGCCTGGCGTAACCTGTTGCAATATTGAGAAAAGTCAATTTACTTTCCCTGTTGATAGATTGAACTCCGTGACTTTGGCAGCCGGCGGCGGGAGCTTGTTAATACACGCAAGACTGGATGGGAAGACATATGTAGTTTCTATAGTTGTTTATCAATTAGAAGATTTGTTATTACGTACGTGTGAGAGGCGTGTTTTAATGGAAATGGTGGGTAATTAAGATATAAATTGAAGGGGTTACTGTAACACATTTTCATAATGGTAAAAGTGGGTAATTTTTTTAGAAAATAGGATAGATCTAATGGCTATTAAAATCAGCCGACTTCAATTGATGGCTAGATCTTTTTTGATTATTGTGAGAATTTCTTTAATTTTTCTTTTTTTCTAGCGCATTTGGTGAGAATTAACGCCTCCAATTAGTAATAGTAAGATAAGATTATTAGGTATGCGTGGTGAGTTTTCTTATTAACTAGAAAACATGTCCGTGCGTTGCTACGGGAGAAAATAATTACCAAACATTAATAAGAAATGTGAACAAAAGTTTTCATGCTTATTTATATTTTACCTATTTTGCAAATTTCATTTAAAAGGCTATATTTTCTATAGCCACTCTTTCTCCTCCGATTTCTCTTTCCCAAAGAAGTACGGAGTCTAACGACTCCGTGCTTGCTGCCTATACTTATCCGAAGTTTACCAACCGCAACACATTCCTTTGCTCTTCCTCCCTAATCTCCATCGCCGCTGCCAGAAAGTCAGACACTGCTCGGCTGATCTTCACAGGCACTCCTTCTCCTCCTCCTCCACAACCACGCCGAGATCGCATATCTTGACACCAGTCAAGCAAGGGCGAGTGTCTCTCATAGACCACGGGCCCGACACGGCGTCTCTAGCTTTCCCTTGTGAGGGGGGCCTACCTCTGGTGGCAGGGGATTTAGCATGGGCCATGCTCGGGTGGCAGCTAGCACATGGAGGGTGGAGCTCGCACGTGCCACGGCCCTTATGACGTTTGGCGAGGGCCCTTTTCCCGTTGGCTCGTTAGGGATCCGCAATTTTGCCAGCGGCAACCTAACTCTCACTTGGGCCTTGTTCGCCGTAGATATCGCTGGACTTTTGGGTATGAGAATAAGGATAAATGTATATGTGCGCGCATCCGGCCTGGGCTTTTAAGGTTGCTGGAGCTCTAGTGGCGGCTTCAACACAGACTCGTATACGTATGAAGGAGAGAGTCAGAGCGATACACGGGGGCACGGACTGCACCGGTAGACGGAAAAATAGGTGGACAAGAAATTTTCTCTTTTATTATAGAAGTATAGATATATATATGATGAATTATGGCAAGCATTCTCATTGTCTCTTGCATCATTTGTGTAGCATTTACAATATCTTTCCCTGCTTATATTTATTTAACTTTACGTTGATATCTATCTATTTCCAAGACTTGGTTTTGGCCTTTTGGTGCAAGCGGGCAAATGGAAACGATATAGAACATTCTCGACCCTTTTATTCTCGAGCCAGGAAAGATCGCCAAACCTCAAGTAGTGGGATATGTAGCAGTGGATTAATATATTCGGCACGATTCAAGATAAAAAACATATGCTAATTTTCCTGACAAAACTAAGCAGTGGAATTATCGAGTATATAAATAAAGTATTATAAAAGGCCAGAATTACTGCTATAAAGGACCTGATTAGTGCAAAAAAGGCCCAGGCGCCTTCGGTGACATTGCTGAGCGGCCAAGACTTCTTTGCGGCTGCTATTACAGATGATAGAGATATAGATTATTTTGATTGAACATCCGCCATCAGCATTATTGTTTAGCTAGGTAAATGCCCGTGCGTTGCAACGGGACGCATAATACCATGATAATGTGAAGCAACTTCAATTGTCCAATTGAAACATTAATATTAAGTGTCCGTGCGTTGCTACGGGTGTAAAACATCTCATGACATACGACCACACACACGTAGAATATTTGTAAAATATTATGCCATCACAAATAATTAACACCAAAACACATAATTGAAGTAAAAAAATCAATATAATGTTATTGCGACTCGAGTTGTTGCGATAGCATCAATGCCTTCTGTGACTGAAGTTGTAACCTTTTCAGAGAATAGTTGAAATCTGCATATAGTTAGTCATATTAGATTTCTCATTATTTTTTCACTTTTCCTATCATGCTGTTGAAAGAAATCTTCCACCTCTCTCTTGCGACCAGCGGCGAGCCGAGGATAGGTCCAAAGTTAGTGGCGGGTTCGATGTTGTATTGGGTTCGATGTTGTATTGGGTGTAGAAAGCACCCGTTAACACCACATGCCATATCGAGCAGCCCGTTCCCCTCTTTGTCTCACTCCCTCTCGGGGTTTTTTTTACCGGCCAGGAACCCTAAAACCGCCGGGGTCCTAAACGGTTTTTACCCGATTCTGGTCGGTAAACCGGCGATTCTGACGGTTTGGGTTTTGAATTCAAATGAATTCAAATTTTCCAGCGTTCGGTAAAAATCTTTTTACCGGTCGGATTGAGCGGTTTACCGGCCGTATAAACGGTTTATCGAGCGGTTTGAGAGGTTTTGAACGGTTTTTTCAAAATTCAAAATTTAATTTTTTTTATAAAATGCTAAAAAAATTCCTAAAAATACTTCATGATTTGTAGAATCCAATGATGTCAAAATTACTCAAATTTGAGTGTGTTTAGTATGTTTTTCGACCTTCATGATTTAATGGGCCTTAATGGGCGGTACTGTGTATTTTTCTTTTTCTTTTTTTTTCAAACTTAGATTTGAAATTTTTTTATACCAAAACGAACTCAAATTTGAAAAGTATTGCACCGTTGGCTTCTATAAATCGCAAACTATTTTACAGTATTTTTCCACGATTTTTTCAATTTTTGATTTTGAATTTGAATCTTTTATACCGGCGGCCGGTCCATTAACCTGGGGCCAGGACCGTCAGTCCCGAATAACCGCGGTTTACCAGATAACCGAGCGGTATAAAAACCCTGCTCCCTCTTTCCCACTGACCCATTTCCAGATCTCGCCGCTCTCCTCTATCTCCGGCGAGGTGGTGCTGCAGCATCCGCTTCTCCTCCCCTTCAGCATCAAAGTGGCCCCGGTGGAGGAGCGACGCACGCGCGGCCGCGTCAGTGGACCAGCGCGCAAGGGGCATCGGCGGTGGAGCAGTGCGCTCGGCGGCCCATCCCTCAGCGGCGACGGTGCCCGTCCCCAACTCCACACCCCTTGTCTGTGATTGGAGCTCGACGAGCTGCCCCCGTGGAGCCGCTGGTGATGGATGCCCTACCCCGCCGGTGGTGGACGCCCTCCTGTGCCCCTGCGGTGGTGTGGGAGCCCGAGGAGAAGTGGTTGAGAGGTGAACTTGGCGTGCGAGCCCTGGCTGGCGAGAAGGTTTGCCTTGAGCCGGGCGACTCGAGACGACGCGAGGCGACTTGAGTATTCCGCGCTAGGGTTCGTGATTTCTCTCTTGTTGTCTCCTTTTTATCCATGGATCTGAGTTGTTTGTGTTGTATGCATGTATTGAATGTCCTGTGTTGTTTCTTCGATTTGGTCGGATGCTGTTCTTCCCACCTCTGATCTAGTCATTTCGGTGTGTTGGTAAATCCAATCCAATTTGTGATTCACGCAGGCACATGTGCAGGTAAATCCAATCCAATTTCAATCAGATGTCACTGGGAATATTGGGAGGTGGGCTGGGCGTTGCTCTGACTGGTGATTTACTCTGCTATATTAGTGACAAATCTTCCCCTTCCCGTTTCCCTTGTTTTCACTGCCTATGCTGTGATCAATGTATCTATAGTGGCTAGTTCTAGCTAGGTTATGCCAATTTTGGTGTAGCTTTTCCTCTGTCTGAATCCTTCTCAAAAGAGAGGGTGCTAGACTGCTAGTGCTACAACTGTACTACAGTCGATTATGGCTCGTGCTATCAACTATAATCCCTATCTGAATCTTGTGTTCTCTTATTCTGCAGCACTGTATGTATTGGCTAATGGTCAGGGATCAGAATCATGGAAGGCATGGAGACAACAGTACCATATTTTGAAGGATCCGTGTACCATATTTTATTTCGTTCATGGCATGGAGCTTGTCGTGAGCCTAGCAAGGTAAAACAATTCAGCTTAGAGACTACTACCACTTAGTTACAAGTCTTTTTTAAAGGTTTGTGGTTTGTATATTTTGATAAACACAACTCTCTCTCTCTCTCTCTCTCTGTCTCATGTCTCTTGATTTCGTATACAGGGATGCAGGATGCGTCTCATGATGTGTTAGACTAGCATGGTGCTTGTCTAATGCTTGAATGCTGTCAAGTTCTTTTATCATTTTTCCCTTTCCATTTTCCGAATTAATTAGCTTCTGGCCCATGAGTTGCTACGATAAAAAATTTGGTCCGCCTTGTCTTGTTTCAGTGCACAAGGTAAATGATCAGGACTGACTAATTAAACTCCAGAAAATACTCAATGATAAAATTCATTTCTTCGTGTTGTAATATACCTATGCCAAGTTCCTATCAAGCAATTAGGAAGCAACTTCTCGTTTTCCAAATACAAAATGCTAAAGCTTGGATAGGCAAAGCAAATCAAAGGGAAATTGCAGGCTTTTGTTATCTTGCTTCAGTTCAGTCAGTATGCATTCCTAATTGCAGGCTTGCAGCATTTTATTTTAGATGATTGTAGCATGTTTCATACACACTTGCAAGCAACACTCAAATTAATCAACCAACATGCTTCATTATTTGTTTTGCTCAGATTTGAATGCACTGTTTTTATCGGTGCTGTTATTACTATATGCCTAGTTCAGTAAACATTACAATGGCTAATATGAAAATGACAGTTCCTAATAGCATCACAGTCTAGGAAACTATAATTGTAAAGCTTTACCAACTATTAGAACTTCCACTTTTTTTATGTTTCTGTAATCTGCTGGTCTGCTAGTCTGTAGATATCAGTACTCTTTGAGTTATCAATTCTCTTTATATTAGTAGCATTTCAGTTCTGTCAGTCTTTGGACCAGGTTTTCCAACTATCAGGTTTTCAAGTACACTACACTGGTTGCAACTGACTTATCTTGTACATTTAATGTATGGAATTAAAATCTTCTATAGTCCTCTTAATCTAGTTTGGAGATCCTGTACTGGTGACCAGCCATTTGTGCAAGCTTTTGTTAGTGTAGATTCTGATCTTCATTAACTCTGAATTTGCAGTTTGGCTCAAAAGTCAGAGATGCTCAAAATGGTTTGTTTGACTGATTGACTTATGAGTGTTTTTTTAGAACAAAATTTGTGCCAAGTTGCATTCTGCAGACACTTAGTCTCCTTATGACCACCTCACTTGTGAATGCTTGTTTTCAATTGCTTTCAGCGAATGAAACATATTTCCATTGTGTAGTGAGCTGTCTTTAGGTAATCAGGTTTGTATAGTGACTAGCTTTCTATGACTTTTTTGCTAACATTAGTAGGAGCATTTTTTCTTATGTTGAGGCCTTGAGGGTTGATTCTGTAATTTTGCTGAATATTTGTTCTCTATAGCTCTTTGTTTCTTTAGGCCTGAGAATTAAACACCAAGGTGCGTGTGCCAGCATGGGAGTTTACCAAACTTCCTGTAATTTCATTTTTCAATTCTAGAAATTGCACTATTTGATAAGTGCAATTTTATCATTATCTTTCTGTAATTTGTAATATGTTTTTATTTTTGTATATGTGTTCATCAGATATCATCAATTAAGAATGAAGAACAAGGATTACTGTAATTTAAGGAGCTAATGATTTGTTCTCTCTTCAGCTTCTAGATCGTCACCAACTGTTGGCTGAGGCTGCAACGCTCTTGAACTCAGAAGCTCCTGACTTGTACATAAGGCAGAATCCTGTTCCAAATGCTTACACCTTAGCAATCAATGTCAAAAAACCATTCATTGTCGTTCACATAAGCCTTGTGGAGCTGCTTACTCCAAAGGAATTGCAGGTAATGTTGTGTCTAAACAAACTCTTTTGCTATAAGATGGGACTTCACTAGACTATTTTCCTTATCATCTGTTTTGCGGTGGAATTTGTGCAAAGTAGCTCTATCCTATCGTAGTTTTTCTATTTTTTGCATGATCTTGTCATACTGTCATATATTGTGGTTATGCTTGAGTCAACTCCAGAAAAAGAATACAATGTTTTGATCTATTCGTTGTTAATTTCAGGTGTCAGCTACTATTTGGTTTGTATTAGATGGAGAAATGTCGCTCTATTTACTTGTGAAGGATTTGAATTCCCAAGTAAGCTTACAAGATTGGATATTGCATTTTTCAATAGTATAAATTTCAGTTGTTCAAACGTGCAATTTTTTCATTACTGTTTTGTAATTTGTAATACATTTTCATTTTTCTCAGTGTGTGTCTATTTAATCTGCAATGTCTATATCTCAGTGTGTCTAGAGTATTATAGGTGACATGTTGATATAGATAACATAAGTCTATGGCTGATAAGCCAATCCATCGTTGCCCAAGGTGAATGAACTTCCAAGTTCAATGTGTATAACTGGTTTTCTCTAGCTTGGTACCTGATTCTAGTTTTTTTATAACAAATATATAGCTCCATTGTCTTCTTTTGCACCAATATTGGGGCTGAAAGTGTTATAAGTATATGCTATAGTTCATCAGATTAGTTTCTATAATACATGCTTGTTTTTGTGAGTGGTTGATATTGGTGATATTCGAGTCTTTATGAGCAATGAGTAGCACTGCAGATTCGAGTCTTGGTGTAATATGGATGTTTTTTTCCCCCTGAGGAAACCTGTAACCATTTTGTTTAGGTTTCGTCATCTTTATGAGCAATGAATTTTTTCAGGTCTGTCCCATCATGGATGGTTTGAGTTTGAAGCCTTAATTTTGTCAGTATTTTCAGGGTGTAAACTAGTGAGATACTTGAGTGGATGCATTTTTTTAGTAATATTCAGTTTCTCGAACTAAAAATAATCTAGTCATCGCTTTTTCCATTAAAAATTAAATCTAATAAGAAAAACGACACATTTCTCAGCTAAGTTATCTAGTGATGATGGTTGTGTTAGTTCTATACAAGACCATGTAGTCCTGAAGCCTCAGGAACTTTGCAGCTCTTGTCTCGATTAGACGTTTAGATCCCTTTAATATGATGTTTGAAACATTAGTTTTTCGTTACAGTTCACATGGTTTTGGAAACAACCTGATCGATAACCGAATGAAGATGGACTCTTGAACTATTATGATTGACGTGGAGATATATGCTTCTGATGTCAAACTGGAGATCAGTTTTCTTTTGTATAGGCCTTTTTTTTAGAGAAATCTTCTTGGAAATAAGAGGCTTCTTCCCCGGAGGTGGCTTTGCTCCATCATCTCGAGGTCCAGTCTGGTAGCTCTCTCTTTCTGGTAGCTCTCCCTTGTGCTAGCAATGGGCATTCAGATTTGACGTTGCACAGTTTGTTTTGGTACATCATTCTAGTTTGTGCTAGCAATGGGCATTCAGATTTGACGTTGCACACAGTTTGTTTTTGTTCATCATTCTGGTTTGTGCTAGCAATGGGCATTCAGTGTACGGAAGTCCAGATCATGCATAGTAGCTGTTACTTGCAGTTATATATTCAAAATGTGCTAGCTATGACCATGTGTGGATTAGCTTTCTTGTTCTTCTCCCTGTTTTCTTTTCCTGTTCAGTTAGTACCGATGCAATTGACACCTTGTTAATACGTGAGTACAAGCCAATTTATACTCTTTCCAAATCCAAACTTATATGATGTGATTTTTATTGCACAATTGTAGATGGACGGCAGAGAGTTCAGAAAGAAAAAAATTATATTCATCATATCTGCTACAGCTACATAGCTGACTTAGATGACTGCAATCTTATAACAACTATAAGTTCTCTAGTTGCCATGTTCACTGTTCTATTACTGCTATCTCTAGTTGGCATTAAGCTATATAGATCTTGCTTTCCTAGTTATTGTTCTTTTTCTCAGGAAGTGAGTATGAGATTGATGTAGTTTTCTTGATGCCATGTTCTCCGTAAAACTCTGTTTATTCAGTCTGATGGTGTTTAACAGATGTAGAGCAATTCAGTCTAAAAATGATTTTATGTCTGGACATGGACTATTAGCTTGCTAGGTGCTGCCCTATTAAATTTCTTCACTGAATATTACAAGTTCAGTTAAATTTAATCTGTTTCAAACATAGAATTTCTTTTAATAAGGAAAAATATTTCATAGTATGCTGCATAGGAGTAGTAAGCACGCAAAAAAATATTTCTTTGTGTTAGTATGACTTAGTAGCTGAAAATGGATCTGTGTGCTACTTTCCAGTCCTTTGTGTTGAAAAGCCAAATGTAAAGACAGTTAACCAAGTTTCCTTTGATTACTGCTTTGTAGGGGCTGACGGTATGAAAGACTTTATGCAATATTGCCTAGGAAAAGAACGCAAGGTTGCAATATGTTTTAGCATCCGGTTTGAAGACCAACAAAGATATTTAATTTGGTATAAACCTAGTTTGTAACTTTGTATAAAATGTTATATTAAATTGTTGATGAGATGAGTCTGCACAGATTTAAATCATGCAATATCACTTGTTTGCAGCTGTTTTTTTTTTCAGATTTTCTAAAAAAAAATCTCAGTTATTTTATCCATTTTTTATTTCACAAAAAAATTGTTTGGCTGCTCTATCTTTCTGTTTCTTTTTTTCAAACTTTAGAAATAAATGCTAGGACTCTAGCTCAGCTTTTGGACAGTATTTTTCAATTTCTCTCTGCCCCCGTCCGTCGAATCAGCAGCGATCCAAACCAAATTTAAAAAAAGTGCATGGGAGGGGATCGGGTGGGGGCTGTCAAGGGGATTGGGTGGGCACGCTGGGATCACCCAACACCGACGTGGTGTTCTTCACATGTGAGTTCGGTCCCCAGCAGCCAAACGAGGCCTAAGTGATTTTTTATCCTCCTAGTCCAATGTTTTGCTTGTTGGGGGAGTGGAGTGGAGGGGGGGGAGGGTCAGTAGCATTTTATGATTGGTTTTCAATTGCTAGTGTTATAATACACTAAAAATTGTGAACTCTGTAACCTTGTTTATGTCTGATGTTTTATCCCTGTATTGTCCCTTGTAATAAAAACAAATTGTTTAAAAACAAGCCGGGACCCTGCGATACAAGACAACAAAGTACAAAATGACATCGCTTGATTCCCTATATAAACCTTGCGCTGAAGGCGCCTTTTGAAAGTAACACTTTCGCTTCGAGGCCGAGTGGGCCGTTAGGCCCTCGAGGCTGAGACGCGAAGTCATCACAGGGACCTGCATATTGTGTTTGGATTGTCCCTTGTCTTGTACTTTTTATTGTATTGTAATGTTGATTGTACTGTATAGTCCCTTGTCTTGTCCCTTGTATTGTGCCTTTTATTATATTGTCCCTTGTATTGTATTGTATTGCTCCTTGTATTGTCCCCTACCCACTGTCTTTATCTTGTATTTTGTCCTTTGTGCTAGGTCATGACTCTCTTATTTGTTCTAGAACATGTCAAACATGGATGGCTTTTAGCTTGTGGATCTTGTTTGTCTTGAAATGGACCTCCCTGACATTAGTAAGTACAAAATGTTGTATTTACTTACTTGTGGCAGAGTAGCTGTTGTTGATTGTAAAATGATCTATCTTCCATTTCAAGGTTCTACCATTGCCTTCAGTCAAAGATTTTGAGGAGTAGCAAGTGCAGAGTCATTGGTTTGTTATCCTAGATGTTGGCTACTGCTCACAGGTAATTCATTCATTACCTTACTTGATATTGAGACGACAAATGAAATTTCTTAGGCTGAGCTAGTAGCCTTGTTTCTGGCCACAATGCACTATCGATGAGACTGAATGGCTCTCTTTCCAAAAAAAATTCTACTTTGCATATTTTATTGAGTAAGCATGCGGCCATGCTCTGTAGTTTTTCTACTGTAAGAAAGATATGATTTTTGGCACAATTTCTGGGTGGGTGTAATATGAACAATTTTCTCTGATCTATTGGCATCAGGTGTTTGGTGAAGGCAAATCATTTCTTTGTTGAATTACCTGACAAGGATCTTCATCAGTATGATGTACGTTGGTCTATCCCTTTGAACATTCTCTTGAATCTTTATAGCCTTGCCTAAATGTTTTCTACTCTGAATTTTAATGATGTGGTGCATCCTATCAGGTTTCAATCACCCCGGAAGCTACATCCCGCATTGTGAACCGTTCTGTCATGGAAGAGCTGGTGAAGCTGCACAAGATGTCATACTTAGGAGGGCGGCTTCCAGCTATGATGGTAGAAGGAGCCTATACACGGCTGGTCCACTGCCATTCACTTCAAAAGAATTTCACATCACTCTACTTGAGGAAGATGATGGTTCTAGAGTCGAGAGGTATCCTTGAGCCACTTTTGTCAATGTTTTCTTCACCTATAAAATAGCATATTCGGTTTGACAATTCCTATTGTCTTTTATGTCTAGGCGTAAGAAAACATACAAGGTAGTCATTAAATTTGCTGCAAGGGCTGATCTCCATCGTCTGGAGCATTTATTAGCTAGAAGGCAGGCTGAGGCTCCTCAAGAAGCCTTTCAAGTTCTCGATATTGTTCTGCGGGAGCTACCAATAGCAAGGTAATTAAATTGGCCTCTAGTTTTCAACCAACAAGGTAATCTATAGAAACCAACTACCACTTAGCTCGCGGTTTAGAATGATGTTTGAAACTGAAGAATCTGCAACAAGAAGGTATAAATTTCCAGCTCTAGTTAATATTTGGACTGTTTAGCTGTCCTGTCAACACTTTTAGAAAAATATAAGTGGATCCTCTTGGGTACAATTAGCTAATCTAGAATTTAGCATTTTGTTGCATCTAGAATGCCTGTGTATCACGTTATGAACTACATGTGTTTTTCTCTACCTAGATATTTACATTTCTTTCTGAGAACTAGGATATTTTGTCAACTTTCTGCAAGTACATGGTATGAGTAGCCAGCTATGGTGAGATGGTGGCATGCGAGAATACTAACGTATGTGACCCTCACATCCTTTGTTTACTGCTGTATTCCAGTTTGACGAGTTCCATTTTCATGCCCGTGCTTATTTTATTTTATTATCACTGTTTCACTGCAGTGCAAATCGAGTGGTATCACTATGGGTGTGTGGGTGTCAAGGAGCAGCCCAAGGGAAAATGGTATTGCCCAAATTGCATCAGATTCCAGAAGAAGCGAAAAGGCAAGTGATATGCAGTCCACATGCTGCTGTGATAGTGTCCTTGCTTGTTAATTGTTGTTGATGTTGGGTAACAAATCGAGTAGTTTTTGTGACAGTGCATACCGTTGTTAATCTAGTGTTCTGTACATGTTACTCCTATGTCTGACATAGCTTCCCAGCATTTTTGGGTTGGTTTTGGAGGAGGGACTCACTGAGGCCATCGATGAGTGCTTTGTGATAGTCCACACCCAAATTGCAACTGTAGATTGATTTTATAACTAGAACAACAAGCCTAATTGTGTAGGATTTTGATTGCAAATTATAATACTCTAAATTGCAAATATAGTTAACTGCAATTTTATTGATGAGTATATAAAATTTTGATTCCTACATATCCTACATTGCCTAACAACAAGGAACGATGGGCATGTGTGTTCAGAGATGGCCCTCGACCTGAAGATAAAGACAGATCGTACAGAGGACAAGGAGGACTAACAAGGATAGAAGCAACCAACTGGAGGGCAAGAAGGAATGGTGGGCAGTGTTCAGAGATGGCTGTTCATGAGGATGAAGACAGATACAACAGAGGACAACAGAGGAGAAACAATGACAAAGGCAACCAATTCAAGGTCACATACCTTTCCAGTAGCTTGATCCGCTTTTCCAGTCTTCTAGTTCATCTTCTTGTGTTTTTTATCTATTTTTCACCCTTTTCTACACTCTAAATCTCCACTAGATCAAGGTTTGATTGAGGGGTGGAGTTTCTTTCTTGTTGGAGGGTGCATTGGCACAACTATAATTTTTGTGTATTCTAATTGGTCCCGTGGCTGTATCGTGACTCAAATGGTGCATTGGCACAACTGTAATTTTTGTGTATTAATTTAATTGGTCTCGTGGCTGCATCGTGACTCAAATGGGCACAGACTTGGGTTAATGGGTAGATCTGATACCCGCTACTGTAGGCGGGTCCGTTAAGAAGTAGTCCTTGCACTGCACGTTGCTTTGTCAAGTCCAGTCAATTGTAAGTCAATTAATCTGATGACTAGTCCCACCCTTGGATGATGATCCAAGGGGTCCAGCTTTGTTGCAAGAAATCTTGTTCAAATTTCTTGTGAAAGAGATATAGCAACTCCCTTATTTTTTATTATTAAAAATAATCAATGGAACAAAACAATCGAGTTGATGCAGTAGGAACCAATCGTGGATGTACCAGTTACTGAATTAGTCCATTTGTATTCCCTTACTCCAAAGTCCAAACTGATAGGTGCCAACAGTGGCGAAGCTAGAATAAATTAGAGAGTGGTGCACATAGCTTGTGGGTGCATAACCATTTTTCATGGGAGGTGCGTATATGGTGAAATTTTGAACATAATCATTGTTTTTGCATTTTTTGGGTGGTGCATTTGCACCCCTAATGTGTATGTACCTTCGCCCCTGGGTGCCAAACCCTTTTAACATTTAAGTTCTTTTGAGACACCAGATATTTTATACTCAAAATGCACACGACCAAAATTAGATTAAAGCAGACATGCTATTTCAGAAGATGCCTAATTTTTTAATCCAAAGATGGAAAATGTTGTAAATATCTTATGCTACATCACATGATACCACGGCATCGAAATATCCCTCGAAACCTTTCCAAGTAGATCAACTGACACTTTCATTTCTATCTCAAGCCACTTAAATATAACCAGACTCGGTACTCAGATAAATCATTAGAACCAAGTGTATCATTTCTCATGAAGTTCTTTATTAGATTCACCAAACACAAGTAGTTTGTAAGGATGTTACTTGTTACAGATTGTATACCAATGCAAAGATGAAGCAACCGGAACAAACTAACCTTGATTATTTGGCCAACAGCCTTGAAAGTTGCATAAGCTGGACCTGTTTCAACTGAGCATGCATGCTATTTTCTCTGTACTTTGGCTGATGATATCTCATATCTCTGAATACTTATCAAACGAAAATGATGCCTAATTTCATTAGAACCACTTTTGTAATATTATATTATAAAAATAAGTGTTTCGAAGAACAAGGCAATGTGCAGAATTTCTAGAATTGTAAACAATCTATACATCTGAAGTCACAAACGTCCTGACATCAAAGATGATAACCATCAACCAAGAAACATGGCATCAATCCAAGTATTAGACTTGATCAATCGATATTATGGTGAATCCTACATGTATTTGGTGGAGCTATGTCCTGTATGCTCACGAAGGTCAGAACCACCATCAGCAACATCGAACCATGTCAACATGGTTGTTCTGTTTAGGCCATCAGCTTGTATTTGTCTGTGCCTGAGAAGTGTGCCATTGGCTGCACACCGAATAACTGGGACTGTAAAATTTCCACACATTCACTGAGGTGCTTGATCAAATGCATTGAAGCTCTTAAACATATACTTTATTTGGTCTGCAAAAAGTTTCAACCAGTCCTTGAGTCTGAAAAAAGAATGAATCATACTGTAAGTTGACGAAAGTATGAACTGAAACCATGACGCGATACAACAATCTGACATCGCACCTGAATTTGCTCGAGCTTCTCAGATGTGAAACACGGCATACTGCTGAAACAGCATTACTCACACCTAATTCAGAATCCGAGTACACACGAAAGGATGGATGGTGCTGTAATCGGTAATCCAAATTCAGATTTCAGAGGAGGTATGAACTCATACCTGTTCGCTGTTGACTCAGAGCACGAGAGCAGAGAACCACCGCCCGTGTAGGATAGACCCGCCCGCCCATCCGGCGGCGGCGTACATGTACAGACTCGCGAGGGATCCCGGGTGCCAGGGCAGAGTCAGGGACGATGCAGACGACTCTAGATCTCGAGGGGCATAGCGGAGCGGAGTGGAGTGTGGACTCCGGCACGGAGCTGCTCAGCGAGGGCGGGGCTTGGAGTCCAGCCTGCTCGCACCGGATGACGCAGTAGAAAGGTAGCTGGGCGGCGGCGCCGTCGCGGGCGCCATGCGGGTCGGGCCGCCGCTGCCAGGGACGCCTACTGCACTGGCTGGCAGTGTAGTGGGCGTGGGGATGGTCGTGCCGCCGGAGTGCGCCTGCTGCGATGTCGTCGGAGCGGGGCCGGCGTCGGAGCGGTGGCGTCGTCGGCCCATGGATCCGCCGCCTGACCGTGCCGGTCAATGGATCCGCGCCTGGCCGAGACGTGGGAGCGCGGGCGGGAGGGAAGGTGCTGCCTGCTGCGTGGACGGCAGTTCCGCGAGGACGTGAGGGAAGTCTTGTGCGGCCGGCAATTTCGCGAGGACGGGAGGGAAGGTGTTGCGCGCGGCGGTTTCGCGAGGAAGGAGCGGAACCTATTGCGCCGGCAGACGGGATTAGCGGGGGCGGGGTCATTAGCGCCCGGCGACGATTCCGTTTGAGTTTTTTTTAGTAGTAAGATAAGAGTTTGTCCTGGGCCGCATGTAGCAACATTGCTTTACGTTCTGGTTATGCGCTTATGGATCATGAAAACGAAGCGATACGGCCTGGATCTAGGTGGGCCTCCATTAGCCTTTCTCTCGTAGGGCTCTTGCCTTGTTTAGTTTGGACTCCTGATCGGCAAATTCGGCAGGCTATCTCTCGATAGCGTGCGACGATCCACCTCGATACAACGTCATCGGCAGATTAATAGCGAATACGGACTCGGTTGGGCAGAAAACGGTGGCAGAAAAATTGGAAAAAAAAAAGAGATGGGACTGAAATTTTCTCTCTTTATTAGTAAGGTATAGAATAATAGCATTATGTTTTATAATGGCAAAAGTGGGTAATTAAGATATAAGTTTAGGGGTTACTTTAGACATTACGTAATGGCATGGTGGGTAATTTTTTAGAAGAATATAATATAGATCCGACGGCTATTAATATTAGTTGTCATTAGTGTCCACCAAATGGATGGCCGGATCTTTCTAATTTTTGTGAGAATTTTGAAGGATTTATCTTTTTTCTAGCGCTTCGTGAGAATTAACGTGGTGTTCCGTTGTAGCCTCTAATTAGTAATAGTAAGATACATACCAGTTTGCGAATTGGCTTGTACTCCAATGGTAGGACGGTCCAAAGGGGGCCGCTACCACCGTGGTTCAAATCCTCGTGCTCGCACCTTTTCCGGATTTTCCTAGAATTTTCCCGGCGTTATGCATTAAGTGGTAAGCGACGTTCCCGGGCCGACCGACGAGGCGCCAATGGTGACTTCGAGAATCTCCCGGTCCGGCCGGTGCTCGGTCCTTCTGAGGTGCTCATAGGGATAGGGTTTGCGCGTGCGTGTGTTCATAGGGATGAGTGTGCGTGTTGTTGTGAGTGTCTGCGTTGTACTGTGTCATTCTCAAAAAAAAAAAAAAGATACATACCAGTTTGTTCCCGCAACCTTGGCCCGACGCCCCCAACCACCTCCTTCTCCGCCGCCTTCACAGGCTTCTCCCCGCCCATCCACGGCACATGCCGCTCTATGGCATAGGCCTCCATCCCACACCCTTGTCCGGTAGAAGCGGCTTCGTGGGCCCGTGCAGCCATGACACATGCCGCTCTACGGATAGGCCTCCATCGCACTCCCCTGTCTGGAACACATGGCTCCGTGGCGAAGGCTTCTCCATCCCCCGCCCCTCCCTGGCACACATCAGCTGCGCGGCCAGCCAGGCCCTTCCCAGCGCGGCAAGCACATCCTGGCTCTTCCATGGCGTGGTTGCTCAGGAAGGACGGGCGAGCTTGCCATGGGACCTTTGCTTCGCATGGGCCATTGCCCCAGCCCCGCACGCGGCTACTCGAGAAGGACGGTCGGGCATGCAGTGGCGGAGGGAGGGATGGGCTGGAGGGGGCCAGGCACCCCCTAACATTTTTTTTGTTTGCATTATAGCCTATGTTTAGTAACTAATCATGTTAATTAGTACATGCAGTTTGCTCTTGTAAACTTTATTATAGTCTGCATGGGTGCGTTTGTCCATTTACATGGCTTTTTACATGCAACTTCATTTTATTCACTAATTAAAACACCACACCCATGGTTGTATAAATCTATACCTTGAAATTTTTCTTCATTGGATAAATGTACTTTTTGGAATGACTATGTAGCTAAGTAGCATTTATTTAACTTGTCATACTTTATAACTTTTATGGTGTCTATTTGACGTGGCTATGTTATGATTCTTTAGTTAGCAAATAACTGAAGATTATTGGTTATGAGCCTCTAAAAATCACTATGAATACCTTGGCTCCCATGTTTTGAATTCTAAATTTTGAGGACACCATGCCCCCCTCCCCCCCTAATGTTTGAATCCTGGCTCCGCCCCTGCGGGCATGCGAAATTTGTCGTAGGTACGCGAGCTCCGCCCCAAGCTCTGGCGAGTGGACGCCGATGAGCCTCCTCAATCCGCGGGCAGCCGGTGAGCGTGCGACATCCGCCCATTGTTGCAGTGGACGGATGACCATTGAACCCCTCCTATGAAGCACAAGAACCAAGAAAGTTTGTGCTGAGATAAGGTGGGCTATATGTTAGCTGTGAAGAGTTAACTATATATTATATGGATGAGCTTAGAGAAGCTTGTAAGGAATCTTAGAGCCGGCTTGCCGACTGGATTATTAGCATTGCTTTGAAGCGGCTGGCTGTACCGCTTTATTTTTTATAACAGTGTACCATTGATCCACTAGTAGAGAACTGAGCGCTTTAGTCCCGGTTTCCAAACTTTAATACAACCGAGACTAAATGTGTGTATCGAAAGTCGTTTCTCTATAAGTGATCTGAGCAAGTAACATGCCGGAGTCTACATAAGAATATTAAAGAATTTTTTCAGGAATGTGCACATGTATTGAGAAGGAGAAATGTTATGTACAAGAAAATGACGCTTGGCCAGGCAACAAATAATGGTTACATGATGAAAACATAACAACGAGAACAACACCGGGAGAAGAAGCTATGGCTGAGCAAGTACTCGAAACGCACTCACTCCCGCTTCAATCCACCACTCAGCCTCTGCACGGATGACTCGCGGGAGTTCAAATGTCGTTGTTGCAGCCCCTCCGAAGCATCGAGCATTGCGCTCTTTCCAAATCTCCCATGAGACCAGTGTGAAAAGCAAGTCCATGCCTGCATGCTTGAATTAGGTGATGGCGCATATATAGTGGCAGCAGTTTTGCTCCGTGGCTTTTAATTATTCTGGCCATTGTTCTTGTACTTCTTAGGTGAAGGAAGTATTAATGATTCTAGGCTATCCATGCTTGCGAGGAGAGAAACGTCCAAGGTATTGCGGCTGCTCGACCACACCATGCAAATTCATGGGTTTGTGAAGGGGGCAAGGAACGGTCATATATGGGGGAGGCGCGCTGAACGATGAGGTGAATGAAAATAGCCCAAACTCCTCGTCTTCTCCTATGGAAAACGCATTCCCATCCTCAGTTGGTGAGAAAACGCATGCATTCAGCCGTCCTGAGTCGGTATAGTTCAAACGCGCAGTTTTTAATCTTCACAAGATACGAGGAGTTCAGTTATCAAAAAAAAAAAAAAAAAAAAAAAAAAAAAAAAGATACGAGGAGTTCATCACTAATTAAGACGGCACCGAAAAGCCTCTATAAATTGCACACTGGGACGTGGAGACCAATGTAAGGGCGTTTCAATGGTTCCAAATCGCTAGCTAGAAATAATTCTATTGGCTATCAATGTCACTTTTTACAAATCGCTAGCTAGATGAGACATCTAAATAAGAAAAAATAAACACTATAGTTGAGAGTTATGTGAGAGAGATGTTTCTAGAGAGCGGGCTAGATTAGATATTTATTAGTCGCTAGCTATTTGAGAGTCGCTAGCTATTTGGTCTCTCTCCTCGATAGCCAATCAACATGTTACTTTTATATTATTTTTATACCTCATCTAGCTAGCTATTTGTAAAGTGTCTTTGATAGCCAATAGAATTCCTCCTAGCTAGCTATTTGGTCACCATTGAGACGCCCCAACAGGTATTCGATCTCTTGGTCTTTCTGAAGTTGAAGTGTTGAAGCATCTTAATAATTTTCCTTTTTAACCGAGAACAGTAATTTGAACAATGTAACAGGTCGCCAGCTCTGAAGACCGTGAGCCTCATATCATGCGGCGACGTCAATAATAAAGGATTCACCCAACTGGTTACCAAGTGCCCCATGCTGGAGGACCTCAGCCTTCTCATCAAAGTTAGAGCATCTCCAAGAGGCTACCTAAAAAGACTACCTAAAATGTCTATTTAGGTAGCTACCAATTCTCATTCTACCTATATTTCACTTCCAACTCCAGCAAAGCACCACCTAAAACACACTACCCAAACTCATCCCAGCTGAGAATGACACATGGGTCCCACACGCCATCCTCTATTCTTTCTTCTTCCACACATCCCGTAGTCGTGGAGGGCTGCCGGCGTCGCCGAGGCCGGATTCGCCCCCCAACGACCGAGCAGACGGCAGGGCAGGGGTGCTACCGACCCGCGGCTACTGGGATTGCGCCCCCCACGCCGGGCGAGGGTCGCCGCGAGCCAGCGCTGGGAAGGACGCCGCGACGCTGGGACGGGAGGTCCGGTCCGCCCTCGTGGCCGCCAAGCGACGACGCCGTCCGCCCGCCTGCGCAGGCGGCCGGATCCGCATCCCGCGGCCGGGTGGTAGGCGGAGGAGGCCGGGGGGGTGGGTCGACGATACTCGCGCCACCGCCATGGAGGTCTGCGGCGCCGGGATCCCGCCGGTGGAGGCCCGTCGGAGGAGCCGCCGCCACGGAGGCTCCATCGGGAGGAGCCGAGCGCCGGGGTCGAGCTCCGGCTGGGAGGAGTGGCGCGCCGTGGGGAACGAGCACCCGCCGAGAGCCCGGTGTGGGGGAGGAAAACGCGATGAAGGGAGAGGCGCGTGGGGAAAGGGAAACGAGGAGAGAGTGTTTGGGTAGTCCGGCTTGGCCCAACGGGAATAGGTAGGATGGAGGAGGATTTAGGTAGACCACGATTTGTTGGGTCCGATAGGTAGTCTCGCCGGAGTTGATTTTTTACCCTCCACTACCTAAATTGGGGATAGGTAGGCTGTTTGGGTAATCTGGCCGGAGGTGCTCTTACAATGTCACCGGCCGTGATATTTACCAAGCTACCCGCAACGGCAAGGCATTTGCTCTCCTCGCGATTCACGCTGCGCAATTCACCTCGCATCAACATCATCCCCAGTATGTCAAGTGGGGAGGAAGCAATCGGAGTTGCGGCGATGCACGAGCTGCGAAGCCTCACCCTAGACAACTACCCTGTCACTAACGATGGCGTCGCGGCCATCCTTGACGGCTGCCCTAACCTGGAGTTTCTCGACCTGCGTAATTGCTTTAGCATCGTCGTGGACGATGCGCTCGAGGCTAGGTGCGCTGCGATCAAGTCGCTAATGCTTCGATGCACCTACGTTGAAGTGGCTAATGGCCCTTGGGCGTCGAATCAAGATGACTGCTTATTACCCGTGGATGCAGTTTTTTCCCTTTTACTAGGTAAATGCCCGTGCGTTGCACCGGGAAAAAAATATTATTCATCTTTTTTCTTTCTCCGTGATCAACAATTCTCATTTCTTTTGGGTTTCAATATGTTCGCCATATAATAAATCCTCAACAAGTGGTTCGATCATGAAGACAAATTTAAGTACCAGAATGTTGAAGTTGTTTAGAATTTTCATTGCGAAATAAGGCCAACAACGCTCCTATCTGAAATTGCATAAAAACCTTACAAAATAAATATTTTAACCCAAAGCTTAGAGTGCACATGTATTTGTCCCATGCAAAGCCAACAAAGCTTCGAGGTCATAGGTGCTTTGTTGATCGGTTCATTATTATAGGTGTTGAAGGTAGTAAGCAATACAAGGCTAGCACATTTTCAAGTTACATGCATTGCATTAAAAATTAAGTTAGAAAAACGGATGGTACAAGCATCCTCCCATCGCAGGTCTTATACGGGGATAAGAACACATGCTCCTATCCCATCTCGTACAAATGCTTCACATAGTGATGGGAGTACAACTCACAAGGGAAAAAGCTAGCAAGGGTTATATCGGCAACTATATCCTTCGCCACCTCCGTTACTATCTCTTCGGTTAGCACCCTCCACAAAGGTTAGCACCTCCACGAGGCAAAGGTGACATTATACCGAAGTTGTTGCCCTATCAACAACAAAACATGTTGTCACAAAGTGCATGATATTGCAAATATTTCGACATGGCATAGTCAAGGTGATCATTGTGAAGCACCATTAGCATCATTCTCATTCTTGCCGCCTGGTCGCCTATCATATATCATTGGCTCGCCAATAAATTACCCTTACCATGCGTTGCAACATGAGCAAGAAAAAATCATAAAAAAATACATGTTTTGATTTTAAAAAGCAAGATCTTGAAAGAAAAGGCAAAAAAACATTTTACAAAATGAACACAAAAAGTTTGCACTTAATCAAAACCCATATTTGTAAATCCATCTAGAAAACATAACAATCGCAATTATAGGTGCTATTTTTGTGGGGAGATATTACTAATTTAATATTCAAGAATTAAATTTTATTTTCAACTGGGCGCGGACGGCATACGGCGGTTTGGTAGATCAAGCCCTTAATCACGTGAGCGGGTGAAACGGTTGGTAGATCTGCGCCCTTAATCACAGGAGCGGGGTGAAAAATTTCTATTTTTAGCTTGGCCGTGTTTCATGCGAGGGGGTGAGTCTGCCGGGCGGACGATTGGAGCGGGGTGAAAATTTCTATTTTAGCCGGGTCATGTTTCATGCGGAGGCGGGGTGAGTCTGTCGGGCGGACGATTGCTTTTCACTCTTTTTAGTAGTAAGATTATGCCCACAACATACTGAGCTGTCATCCCAGCAATGTAATTTGAGCTCAAGCTCAACTAGAGTCCCACAACAGTATAGGTAAGCGTGTCGAGCTGAGCGCTGAATTAACGTTATGCCTACCTGTTTTGTACGTACCTGTGTGCTGGTTTGACAGTGTTGGTGGGTCCATTTCTCGATAGTGGCCGACCATGGCAACAAACACCGTGGAAGACATTTTCATCAGTACATAGTACACTGGGCCTCGCCAGTGCTATCGAACCGTATTTTCCTTCTAGTTCAGCCAAGTCAAAGCTCACACTCTCAGCTTGTTTGTGTTCGCCTGGCTGGTTCAGCACCAATTAGGGTGGCGGTTGGCGGTCCAAAACTAGTTCCCATAGCCCTGCCCTGCAGCGGAGCCTTGACTCCTTTGTGCTGCTCGTGTGTGGAAGGAAAGGAACCGCTGGACTTTCAATCATCACGCATCGGCGATGACGCAGCTTATTGCCTTATTGCCCGGCGTGGAAATCAGGTGCCGCACCGCTTTGGCAGCTTAGAAGCCACCTGTGAGCCCCTCTGTAAATTGGTGGCGATTTGTGTTATGTGTGTGATTTTGTGGCAATTTGTGTTATGTGTGCCCTACAGGATAGACAGTGCCCCTCGCGGTAACTATCCCGGGATATTTAAAATTACCCCATTTTCATTTAATGAAGCATATGCGAAGTCATGTCTTAGGAGTAAAGGGTTTTTTAATCCCGGGTGGCCTTGTGAACCGGGAATAAAGGGGTAGGGGATATAAGCACCACTCGCTCGTTCCCCTTCCTCAGAGCAAAGTGAATCTCGATCCGCCGCCAGCTCCGTCGTCGTCACCAATCAGCTCCCCGTCGGGATGTGGATGACCTCCCGCACGCTCTGTTTGGCGCGCTTGTCCTCGTCCCCGGAGGAAACGTAGACGCGGACATGCTTTGCCCCGCGCCCGTGCTCGCCCGAGGAGGTCGGCCATGGAGGAGCGGATCCCGCCGAAGCACCGGCCCGCGCCGCGCATCGGTGGTGGCGAGGGCGCCACTGCGCGCAATTGGTGGATGGGGCACCACTACGAGCAGGTGGGAGCCGCGCCCGAGGAGGTCGGCCATGGAGGAGCGGATCCTGCCGGAGCACTGGCCCGCGCCACGCATCGGTGGTGGTGAGGGCGCCGCCGCGCACAATTGGTGGATGGGGCACCACTACGAGCAGGCAGGAGCCGTGCGAGCCTCTAGCCGCTACGCTGCAGTCCGCCGGGGCGCCGCCAGCCTAGGGTCCTCTGCCTACGAGCGCGAGTCCCTCAGCCACCAAGTGACGAGCAGAGCTGGTGAGACAGTGAGATCTGAGCAATTCGTTCCTCTCCATTCTCTTCCTCTGCAAGTTTCCCAAATCTTTAACCTAACATTCCTCCCATCTAATTTAGTTAGCTATTTGCTTTTTTTTTTTTTGGGAAACAGGAGGGGCAGAGCGCCCCTACTGTGCTTTTATTGAACTTTTAAACGAACAAAAGTTCAGGAAACAAAGAAAGAAACAAAAAAGATTAAAAAAAAATTACACAAAGTTGTTAACCATTGGGTAAATAAAAGCTTTGAAGAAGGCTTTTGCTCTGTGGATAACCAAGGCAAATTCTGACTTGAAGATCAACTTGCAACGAAGAACAAAAGCACTGATGCCTTTAGAAATGAGGTCATTTCTTAGCATCCAAATGGACCAGCACATGGTGATAACAACTTCCATGAAGAAGGGTAGCTTTAATTGAATTTAAAAGCTTCCAAGATTTCAACGGTCGAGCAGTTTGGAGGTACTAGCAGACCCAAAGTGTTCCAACAGGCCAAAGCAAGGGGGCAATCAAAGAAAAGGTAATACAAGGACTCATCCCAATGTTGTATACAATGAGCACAAGAATAGTCTGGAAGAGTCATATTTCTTCTTCTAAGAAGATCTCGAGTGCTCAGTCTGTCCTTTAGCAAAAGCCAGAAGAAGAATTTCCTTTTATTCTGGCAAGCAGATTTCCAAAGCCATCTGAAGATAGGGTGAGCTTGTGAAGAGCCAATTAACTTTCAAATCTTTCTAGAAGAAAAGTTCTGATCTCCCCAAAAGTAGTTCCAGATATCATATTCCTGAGTCAAATCAAGATTGTGTAGAAGGGTTGATAATTGTTGATACTGATCATAAGCTTCAGCTGAAAGAGGAAGATGGAACGTAGATGTGAGTGTTGTTGTAGCAGCTTGCCCTCCCGACCGACAGGATGAATTCATTTTTGGCATAAGAGAATAACTGTGGAAAATCTGATAAAAAAGGGGTGAGTTTCTCGATTATCCAACCATAGAAAACAGGTGCTCCCATCCCGCAAATTGACTCGAGGTCAAATCTTTGAATTTTGAAGCAATTTTAAAGCATCACGCCACCAAAAGGAGCCCCCGTTCTTGCGCAATCTTGGCAGCGTATTGTTGCTATAATACCTGCTCCATACCAAATGAACCTAAGGTACATCAACTTTATTGAAAAACTTGTGCAGCTGCTTCATCAGTAAACTGTCATTTTGTGTTTGCAGATCCAGAACACCTAAACCTCCATCTTCTTTTGGGATGGTAACCATTGGCCAAGCAGCCTTTTGGTGGTTTCTTGTCATTAGCATCGAGCCACGCCACAAGGAATGTTTCCTCGTACTTATGCACCGCTTGATGATCATTTTTGGCGGACTGAATATACACATAGCAAAAAGTAGGAAGGGCTGTAAAGACTGCATTAGTTAGCTCTAGTCTTCCAGCTTGATTGAGGTGAATAGAAATATCGACAAGTCTTTGTTCACATTTGTTAACCGCAGGCTAAAAATCTGCCACTCGTTGGTTTAGTAATGCTCAAAACCCAAATAAGTAAAGGGTAGAGTACCTTTCTGATAGCCAAAAAAAGCCCCAGCTAGTTCATCAAAAGAATGTCATCCAGATTTATTGCCAGCATATTAGATTTGTCATAATTAACCTTCAATCCTGTGATTTATTGTCAACTTTCCATCAAAATAGTCAATTGATAATCTAGCTTTATAGTTGTATATGCCTTAGAAATTAGGGATGTATTAGTTTATTACTTTACATTATACTAGGTAAATGCCCGCGTGCCAGTTAACGGAACACATAATATCATAATAACATATGTATAAGCATGTGTTGTTATGTTACCTAAAATAGATACTGCAATCATGATGTTCCAATCAATATTACATAACCTCAAGAAAGATAGTAGTTAACTCTCACTTCGAATGCGAAACTAAAACATCACTCTGACGGAAACCCTACTCTAATTCGATGTCGTGGTTCAGATTAAGAGCCTATGCCTCACTTCAAGCGAAGAAGAAATCTATTTTAATTCATGCTCAGTTTTGAGCATGGCTGCATGCATCTAAACGGGCTATAGCCTCTTTATATCTCAGCCATTTAGAAATTGCTCGCTGCATTGGCCTCAGTTACTTTCCAGCAGTGGGCTTACCAAGCACACTTTTATCCTCGAGATAGCACAAGATGTGATGACCGCCAATGTTCCTTTTCAAAAAAAAAGACCTCCAGTGTTCTCCAGGACCTATATGACGTCTCGTTACTTGAGACACTCCTTATTGGCAACTATCCTGAGATTGAAAGCTTCCAGAAGGTCTTCCCATGAGAGGCAAGGAGCTCTATATCAAAAAGTGCCCCTAATAAAGCAATAGTGCTAAGGTGGGCCGAATTGCAGCAAAATAGCTCATAATATCACGTGATTACCATTGCTTAGTGCCTCTAGTCACGAAGGAGGAACGGACTGATTCCATTCTCTGGCAACATATTCCTGCAGCTTGTGTTTCATTGGAAAATAATGACTGCATATAGGTAAAATATTATCATGCATCATCTATTCAGATTGTGAGATCATGAATTTCCAATACAAAATAATGCATTACGGTTAAACGAATGAAAACTCCCTATTCCCTATATAGACTGTTGATATCAACACAGTTGTTTGTAAATCAACAAGTTCCATAATGATTATTATGGCTAAACCAACACAGAATTAAAAGAAACGTTTCGAAGGACAAATAAACAGATTATAGATTCCATCACAGTTCTAACAGTTCAGCATGCACCAAAATCATGTAGAAGAGTGATGAAGATAGTACATTCGTTACGAGAAAGCCACCTCAGTTCGAGTCAATGCTGCTACTCCAATATATGTAGAATCTGTCATCACAAATAATTAACATTAAAACACATCCCTCTGAACTTTTGTTCAGCAAATGCATCTATTCTTTCATCAAAACGATGGCAGAAAATAGACATTCAGCTCATGGTAAATGTTACAATCTGCAGAGGTTAAATCAGACATGGATTTTGAACACAACTACATTGTTCATGTTTTCATCCAATTTGAAATGCTTTCCCATGAAAAAAAGTAAAAAAAAAAACATCCAACTGCAACTGTAATGCAGATATATTAAGTTTCCCTGGAGGTTTTCTTATCCAAACTACACATTACTACTACACAATCTATCACACTCCTCGGTATCTTCTGAGCATCCTCTACTTACTGACTTTCACGATGTGAAGCCATATCATGAAAGAGGAAGGCAGGAAAAATTACATGATAGATGATGCAGTTAGTAGCTTCATGAATGTAAAGCTTCAAAGAATGACCATAAGGATAATACTGAAGATTTATACTGCATTATGGGCAAAGGCACACAACAGGGTCATTCAGAGAATGTAATGACATATATTGGGCACGTGCTCCATGGGAATGTTATCGTGTGAAAAAAAAACCTAGGTCATATATGCTTAAATAAGTAGGTACAAGCTACATATCCGTTCGAAATGGGTGTGTACTACATCATGCCAAATGGTTCAAAGTAAACTGACAAGAGCATACCTTATGATGGTAGATTATCTCAATGCAGTGGTGAGCTATATAGATTTAATTACCTGCAGCAGTCCATAAAATAATTTAATTCATGACAGACATTTGATGGTAGAGGTACTGACCAATTTATGAGTAATACATGAGCTGCGTCAGCTCGCTGACACAAATGAGATCAGAGCTGAAGTAGAGAAACCCTGAAATAGAAATGGCAAACAGATTGAGGTGAAATGGTGGAGGTATTGCACTTAGCTGGCTATTATTTGAATCCTTCATTTTACTATGGTACTTCTTTACCCAGAATCACACAAGTGTCGGTTCTAATTTTGGTTTTTGATATTATCTTGTAGCCAAGAAACTACACTTGTAGGACAGAATAGCTGTTCACTCAAGTTTCAAGACATTGGTCAGGCTAGACTTTCATTGAGAATAAGCAATTAACAAACTCAATCACCTAATTAACACGACGAAGTTGATGAACTTGGGGCCCGATTGACGACGAGCCGATGAACCTACAACTGGCAAGAAACCAAATCAAGAAAAGTAAAAATAGAACACAAAATCAAGAACATGGCCAAACCAACACCCACTGATTCGTATGCCCCTCACCTTGTGCTTCTCCGAGTCCTTGAGCAGGACGAAGTACTTGGCTAGCCGCATCTTCCCCTGCCGTTTCAGAACAAAATGAAGTGGATCTGCACCGCACAGACCAATTTCCCGCTATGCCGACAGGATCCTAAGGCAGTGCGCGACATGTAGGAAAAGGAGGCGGCGGCGGGCACCAGCACACACGGCGAGGTCGACGGCGCGGTTGCTAGATGGCCACCAGTCGTGCCTTCCTCGTCGTCGCCACGTCGGAGATGTGAAAGCCGCAGCAACCAAATGTCCGCCCCACGCCACCACTTCCCTGCCGAGGCCACGGGCGGCAGCGTGACAAGGCAGGGATAGGCCGCCGGTGTCAGCAGGGAGATTGGGGAGGCAGCCGGGAAGGGCAAGGAGGAGCATGGTGGTCCGGACTCCGATGGCGGCTGGACAAGGGCGGCCTCGACCGATTTGGTCGGGAGGTTGGGGCTCCGACGAGATGAGCGCGTGGTTGGTTGTGGGAGAGCCGAGAGCGGGATCGTGATCATGCGTGGAAGTTCCGGGCGGGACCGAGCGAGCGAAGGAGAAGCGGTTAGCTCCGGGCGGACGGGATTAGAGGGAGCGGACGGATTAGCCCGGTGTAGATAACATTTGAGTCTTTTTAGTAGTAAGATATGCGATTGGGTTGTAGTATTTGTGAATTATGAAGAGGGATGAAGACATAGCTTCTTTTTTTTTTTTTTTTTTGAGGCAAAAGACATAGCTTCTCTGTTGAGAGGCATTTTTCTGGAATGAATTTATAGTGGAAGAAATAAAAATCTCTTCATAAGTCGGTATAGGTACAACCCCTGACATGTAAATATAATGATTTTGCATTGAAGACCTTTACCGACCAAATTCTACCTCCCAAAGGAGGGTATCCACGTCACCTGAATTATTTGATTGGCTCCCCAGTTCGTTCGACGACTGTTGATTAGCTGAGGCAGCGTATGGATGTCGCCCTGATTCTTTTGATTGGTCCGTTCTTTTGCAAAAACCCTTCGTTTTCTCAAAATCGTATGCCAGTCCACCGAGGCCCCTCATTAACAAAAATGTGTTTTACTTTTTAACCCTCCGCTTATGAGAATCCTACGTTCAAGAAGAGAAAATTTCGATTTCGTGGTGTTTTTACATTTACCCGACCGCCAGTAACTTTGCAAAAAAAGCCTCACCGATCCCCACCAAATATATACACCACGTCCTCCTTTCAACAAAAAAAAAAAGAACCCCGCTGCTCCCTCTCTCCCTCCGTTTCTCTCTTGTTCTCTCGTCTCTCCCGACGTGGCACCGTCGCGGGAGGGCTCCAGGTCGCCGCCGCCGCTCCCGCGCCCCGCCCCGCTTCCCCCCCCTCTTCCTCCCTCCTCTTCGGCGGCGCCCGGCTGAAGGGATACGGATGCCGGCACGCATTGTCCGCCCCCACCGTCGTCGTCCCCGACCACAAAGACGGCGAAGCGGCGCCGCCGGTGCCCGCCGGCCGCACCACCCCTCCCCACCACGCGTCCCCGGTTCTCGCTCTTAGTTCTTCGTCGCGTCGTGCGACCTAGGTTTGGTGTTTTTCCCTTTCCTCTCTCTCCTTCTTACTCCTCCCTACGGGATCTCTCTCCCAAGTGTTTGCGAGGCTTGCTCCCCCTCCCTCGCTCATGCGATCTATCTCGCAGATGGACTCGCTTGCCTATGCCGGATGAAACCCTAGCCGCCTGCCCTCATTTTTTTTTTGACACGATTTTGTTTTTTTATTACAATTGGGCTAGCTTTGGCCGCCTCGAGGGCATCCACGGTAGCAAAATTAATTTTGACCGCCTCGATTCATACCCCTGCTCGCCTGTGATTGCATATGTGAGTTGGTCGTTTATGCCCATGATGAAATTGTTCAAACACTTTTATTATGTGAAATCAACCGATGATCAATATCTTGTGAGAGATTTGGCATTTTCCAACTATTTTGATGCCTTCATATTCCGGATCATGATCAAATGACGATTGACTTATTTCTCGAGGCCTCTAAAAATTTAATGGTTTCCTTTCGAGACTACCCAGGTGTTATGGTATAGATCCGAGGACATGACCATGCCAATGATATTTGATTTAGTGCAATCGCAGTTGCTCATGATTTTGTAAAATATATTGGAGCAGAACGCCATATGAGGTGTATTTGTTTCCTTTGTTGGTGCACTGTAGTGCTTATGATCTTGACCATGTCCAGTGATGAGTATACACTCCTCTTGCTGCTAGATTAGTGTGAGGGAATAGGGTGCTGCTGTGATGAATACACGATATAAATGTTTAATGTTTCATGTAGTGATCATGGGCCAGCCTTCCTCATTTTACTCCTCTTTATTTTTCTACTGAGGCAATGCTTATGAGCTATGATGATTCTTCCTTTCACATCTGTCCAGTGTTCTTATAAATGAGGCAGTGATCATGAGAATGTTGATTTTATTTTTGCCGTCTTTGTAACTGAGGCACTAATTCATTTTTTTGCAGTTCTTTAGCTGAGGCAAGGATCAGTTGCTTGCTTCAGTTTTTTGTTCCTTTGTATCTATTCTCCCAAGTGAGGCTATCCACGTCTCCGTAATTATTTGATTGGCTCCGAAGTTCGCTCGTCCCACCGCTGATTGGCACTAATTCATTTTTTGGCAGTCCTTTAGCTGAGGCAGTGATCAGTTGCTTGCTTCAGTTTTTGTTCCTTTGTATCTATTCTATTTTGTGTGCTTTGGAGCCTTTCGCTTCTTTTGTGATAGCTGAAGCAATGGCACACCATTAATCCGATTATTGCCTTTGCTCTCGCACTTATACTTTTTTATGATCATTGCCTATGGTATCAACGGTGCATTATTATGCGGTCTGAGCTTTTGCTTATTAACCATGAAGTGATAGATATATTCTTCTTAATTCTAGACCTCTGATCACTGTATGCCATCAATGCTTGTGCAGTTAGATTGTGCAGTTAGATTATATACTTTTGTTTCGAAAGCACACATCCTATTCCCAGAGATAGTTTATCAAAGGTCCAAAATAATTGGATTTTTTTTGGTTGTTGTATCGGTTTGTTTTTGCGTGAAACAAATTTTGGTTTCATCTTTAAAATAAAAAAGTTGCCAGTTGATTGTGTCCCAAAGGTGAAGTGAAATCATGAAATGAGAGGTACTCCCTCCGGGATGGTATTAGAAGTTGTTTAGGACACAATGACACACGGTCTCCAAAACACAACTTTGACCTCTTATTATTATAAAAAAATATTTATAGAGAAGTGATATATGTATACTTTTATCAAAGTATTTTTTTAAGACAAATCTACTCATATAATTTTTACATTTACAAACTCAACAATTTAAAAGTTATTGATGATTTATATTCCCGATGTTTGACCCAAACCTTGTCCGTAATCGACTTCTAATACCATCCCTGAGGGAGTATGTACTTCTCTCCAATTAATGCAAAGTGATATGTTGTGAACTTAAAATAGATGATCTTACTTCTCTTCATTTAATGCAATGATATGTTGTGAGATAAAAAAACGATGATCTTCTCTGTTTCTTCGTCCCTGAACTTGGTTTGCCTTGGTCCACTCACCTAAAAAAATAGTGTTAGTAAGTCCACGCTTTCCTAACAGTTTTCTAAAAAAAAACTCAACATGCTTTTAAAGAACAGTTCATCACTATGACCTTATTTCTCTGTATGATTGTATAAATAATAAATATGGATAGTGGTACTTAGATGTATATTAGTGTTTTCCTTTTTCGCCATTACAATTACTTGAGACAATAGTCATCTAATATTGTTTGTTTCTACATTCAGATTCGAGAGAAACTTCGATTTGCCGTCTTCCATCATGTCAGCCTTGGGATTCTGTTCACAAACATGACATGGATTTGGTAAGTAGTTCCTATAAGGTTGTTACAGCATCTTTGTTGACCACGAGCACTAATTAGATCAAATATGTTGTGGACAGAGTTAATAGGCATTGGTCTTTCTTAGATTAATTTGCACAGCAATTAGAAAAAACAAAGGCATGCTTCTGTCTTAGTAGGACAGCCAATTGGCCTAATTTTTTTCCTGATCCAAGAAACAATGAGAACATCATACCTGAGGTTAATGGCCTAATTTTATAAAGCTGCTAGAGAATTTAATTCATCAAAGAAGCATTAACAAGATAACTCATATGTTCTTTCCATATGGTACTGCCTGCTACTGTCGTACCGCCTTTTCTTTTATGTAACGTGCGGTGGCCTTCAGTTCGAGGCATTCTTGCGCAATTGCAAAACAATATATTCATCATTTCACATCTCTAAATATAGTGGTTTAACCTCGCAGGTCCGTGGTACCAGGCAGTAGGTATGCAGGCAGTTATTCTTATGCTAAGTTATCACCCAGGTTTTTGTTCTCTGCTTCCTGTTCCTAGAAGTGGCAGATTCATGAATGACCCCTATATAGCTGCTTAAATTATAACTTTAAATAACTTTTACTGATTTGTGGGCACTGTAAACTCCCTCTTTAGTCTTTTACTGTCCTCGCGCCTTATATGAATACTCTATTGAAAGGCACATATTTTTTCTGTCGTTGGCCCAGCTCGACATATTGCCTGTTTTCGCATAGATTTCAGTTCACTCTTTAGGTTAAAATAATCCCTATATCTCCTTTGCCACCTTATATCTCTGAGTCTTTGATTTCATTTTCTATATGTATGGATTTTTTTTGGCGAATCTATTATGAAGATATAGTGTCTGATTCAAACTTCCATTGTACAATAGCTCCACGTAGCAATGTACAGCTGAGTGCAAGAGAAATTTTCACCAGTATATAAATTAACCACATGATCTATTATTTTTCTGATGCACTCTCTAAAAAAGATAGATCCCGTGTGCCTATATATATACCATCCAGTGCCTATCAAATGCATAGGCAAACATACACTACCTCTGCAAATTTATATGAAAAAAATTGTTTAGTTAATGCCATCATCCTAACCTGGTAGTGATAGATGCAGATTATTGTGTTCAGTGTTAGTCTTGCTTTGAAGAATGTATTATTCTTTTTCCTATCTGGTTCACTCTGGCACACGACTACAATGTAAGTGTCTAATTAGCGATGGCTTTTGTATTTCGCATAGTGGTTTCCTTCAGGTTGATGTTAGCTACTATAGTAGGATTATTCTTACCTTGCTTGATTAATTTAATGTTGGGATTCTATGGTTCAGATTTAGGCCTGCCAAGTCTCAGATTTTCATAATAAAAAAGGGGTCTCTGACTTCATCCTTGTAACTGGTCTGAAAACTTGGCTTTGGTTTCCCTCATTAGTTGACCTAGACCAGGTTCATCTTTGCCTTGCTGATAAAAGAATTAGTTGACCTAGACCAGGTTCATCTTTGCCTTGCTGGTAAATCTCTTTACCCCGAGGCTTGTTGAGACTCATTGGATTTTCACGGTTCCTATTTTAGTTGATTTTCAAACTTAGAAGTTGCTTTTATTTCGCCATGTCATTATGCTCGTGCATTTGTCATTTGGGCATCATCTTTTTTGCCTGAAGCTATAGGACACTAATCGCCATGCCTGTTCTAGGCCTACATTGTGCCAACTGAATTAAAAATTATGGCAGTTAGGCCCTCTGGTTCTTTTTAGATTTAGATTCATATATATGTACCTAATGGAGGTGCTAGTTTAGCACTCACCTACAGTTCTCATGTTTTTAGTCCCTTATACTTAGGCTTCTACCATGTGGGTTCCTTATGAAAAAAAACATGTATTCCATGACTTCATCATGATTTATTTTTAATATTCATGCGGCCTGGAAGTAGATACGTTCTCTCTTGTATGTTGGTTGCTACAAAGTGCATTGATCCTCCCATTACTGAATTGAAAATTATGGTAGTTAGAGGTCAAAGCTGCATGCTACTTCTTATCTGAAGAATCTTCCGGCTTTGGTTATTGCAGATAGAGGTTGATGACCAATTAAGCGCTCTGTCCAGATTAACTCAGCCGGCAAACCCATCTTAGAATGCTTGTTAGAATGTTTCTGGCCGTTGCTACATCCTACCATTTCAGCTCTCAGGCTTTGGGCTTCACTAGGATCAATCATGCAGATGCGTTGCAACAGGAGTTCCCATGATAATGCACTGTTTTGAGTCCATCGATCCATCCATACACCAAATTGCATGCTTATTTTTTTTGCACAACGGTCTCGCAAAAGCATCACAAACTGAATGTTCTAGCATTCCAGTTATATAGCAAACCATTGAGCGCCAAAATATAGCATATTGCACATATCACCAATGAGGAATATTTTGAGTTCTTCTTATGAATTCCAAACATGCAGATGGCAAACATATTCCCTAGATAAATGAAGTTCTACAAATGTTGAAAAATCCTGCTGACAGCTAACAACAAGGGCTAGAGCATCTTGTCACTTCATTTCTTTTGATCTTGCATTGCATCCTTTTTCTAAACAATGCCCTTCGGTCGCATGTAATAAACTGTGGCAAAAGCTATGGTTTCCATTCGAAACAATAACATTGCCAGATAAAAAGAATTCTCCATGCAAGTACATGAACATTTTTTGTCATGATAATGGTGCACTAATAATCAGAGGGGGCAAGGCACATGTTTACCTGAGAACTCTGGAGTAAGCACTCCAACTTTGCTATTTGTGTCTTCTATTTCTAAAGGCTCCCATTCACAATACTATTTTACTGATCCTGATCGACCTTACTGCACCTGAACCTAGAGGTTAGAAAAGCAAAGGGATATTGATGGATACAACCTTCATTAAGTTGAGCAGAAAAATAAATGGAATCTGTGAGCAGTTCCTTCTATTAGATTATATAACCAAAGTTCATCCATGTGCTTTTGAACTTTTAGGTGACCTTTTTTTTTGACAAATGTCAAAATATCAAGAATAGGTTATGTGACTCAGCAATGAGGCATCTTTGGGGATATACTGCTATTAAGGAAATTAAAGCTCCAAGGAAACACGTTCAGGTATTGCTCCCTTTCCCCTTCTTTTTCTTTGGTGCGTCGTTCCAAGTTTGAAGTACCTCATTACTAAGCCTGACAAGGAAAAAGATTTGGTTTGGGGACTTTTTAGTCCTTGGGACTAAAAAGTCCCTTTTAGTCCCTTTACCAAACAGGGAGAGAGCTTTTTTCAGACTTTTCTTCTATTAGTCCAAAGACTCTCTTGGATCTCTTTTTTTATTAGTCCTAGGGACTAAAAAAGTTTAGTCACCGTCAACCAAACAGCACCGTTGCAGTCACAATGCAACTTGACCGGATATTATTTCTTATACATTTCTTAGGTGTTGTTTGGTTGACAAGTGACTAAACTTTTTTTAGTCCCGGGACTAATAAAAAAGTCCCTCCAAGAGAGTCTTTTAGGGACTAATAGAGGAAAAGTCTGAAAAAGTCCCTCCTGTTTGGTTTAATAGGGATTAAAAGGGACTTTTTTTAGTCCCAAGGACTAAAAAGTCCCTAAACCAAACATGCCCATGGCTCCAGCGTTACAGGTTTTATCAGCATGCAGTGGTGTCCTCATGTGCATAGGCTACATCAGTAATTAGTAATCTTGGTGTGCAATTGAGGGGTTGTTTGGTTTTGTAGGGACTAGACTTTTTTTAGTTGGGACTAAAAGGTTTTTAGTCCCTACAACCAAACAGGTAAGGACTATTGTAGGGACTAAAAGTCAATGATGCTAAAAACAATTTTTAACAGTTTCTACCATCTGAACCCAGCTGCATGTTTTCAGATTATTAGTTTGTGGCATCAAACGTGCACTGCAGCAGGCAATATTCAGGGCACGATAACACAGGCCGATTAGCTAGCATGCACCGCATAACCAAAATACATAAATATTACACAGCTTGCTGCATAACCGAAATATTACAATTTACACACATGAGCTAGCACCGGATCAACCAAAAACACAGATTGAGATCTAACATAGAAGCAGAAGTCACAACTGAATGGAAACATATCCAGCTTGCTGCCCAGTTTGCTCCAAAGAATATTACAACTGAGATACACAACAACCTGTTTGCACAAGCACGGTTTCAACTGAGGCCAATCTCTTTGCCACCTTACTTTTTTCCCACGCTAAGCCACTGCATTCAGCATGAAGGCCAAGTGATCTACGTAGCTAGGTAGCAAAAACTGAAAGTAACCTTTTTCCTGAAATAGAACAGAATGACCATTTTATTTTTCACATCCTGCAGAAATGGTACCAACAGCCAATTAGAAAGTATCATCAGAATCATCTATTATCGAGCAAATGAAGTGTAATCTTTCATCAATAAAAAAAATGCACTGTATATTAGAATATGAAGGTGCCACAATGAAAGGGGCTGAACAAACTTCTAGTCCATTACAGAGATCCACATGCAAATTAGCAACCTGTTTGTACAGGCACAGTTTCAACTGAGGCCAATCAATGCTCTTCGCCACCTTACTACACATATAGACAGTTTCAACTATTTTCACACATTCAAGCTACATCAAAATCAAGTTGCCATATATTAAACCATATGTACAAATCACTTGAACTACTTGTAGGCAATTTACAGGTATCTGTACATATGAACTGAATATATTGCAGGAAAAAAATTTGCTGGATTCAAAATCATTTGTACTAAACTATCTGTTACTAGGTTCTATCAAGAGGAAATAAGAATAGCTTAGTGAAGTAAAGCACAAGAAGCTCATGGCCAAAAGTTCAATATATGTGTTATACAGTTCTATTCAGTAGCAGTGGGAAAAGCCACAATGATTGGGAATGACTAGATAGGAATTACCTTCATGGCCAAAAGTACATCTAAACTGCTGCTTCCACTTCCATCACCAATGTTGTCAGCAACAAAATTAGTAGTTAAAAGATATTTTCCATTCCTTATCGGTGAAGAATGTGGATAGCATAACTGTTACTACTTAACGGACTCCCAAAGCAATGTAAGCAGACAAGCTTGCTACTGCTCTATGTATGCATCATGAATCCCACACAGGGCATTTGCACATTGCAAAGACGAAGCTGGGCAGCCATAGTACTAGAGTATACGTATACTGGCAGCAGAATTAAGAACATTGCAGAGTGGGTCTATGGACAGTAGCGAGGGAAACCACGGGGACCTAGCTAGCTGGCTGCCTGTACCTGAGAGGAACTCGACGGGGAGCTGCAGGCCCGGAGGTAGAAGGCGAGTGCGATGAGCCCGAGCATGGCCTAGGCGATGGCCAACACGACCACCAGCCGCGCGGCGCCCTCCGGGGCACCACCCGAAAATCGCCGCCGCGACCGCCTTAGATGCCGCCTCCGTGACGATGCCGCTGCTTGAGACAGAACGGAACCGAGACATCAGATCCGATCAGGGGTCAGTTGGCTGTGTGGTGCGGGTGTGGCGCGAAGAGAAGAGAGGGTGGCTGCCATGGCGTGAGGCAGCAGCAGGAGGAGACAGCCACGACGGGGCTGTGGCGGGACGGTGGCCGGTAGCACGGCGGTGGGGCGGCGGCGGCGGCGGCGGGGGTGGGGCGACATCGCCTGGAAAGAAAGAGCGGTGGAACAAAATAGTCCCAAAAAGACCCTCCAAAGGGTCTTCTTCATTTTTAGTCCCAAATAACATTTTTTAGTCCAAAAAAGTCCCTCCTGTTTAGTTGTTTAGGGACTATAAAATGGACTATTTTTAGTCCCATAGACTAAAAAGTCCCTAAACCAAACAGAGCCTGATTATTGTAAGATTGAGCTTGAGTCGAATGAAAATGAAAGCCAGATCACTGAAAGTCAATGTGGAGTTTGAGATTAGAAAAACAATAACACATTGCACAGGCATAAACCTTTTAAAAAAAAATGAGATGTAGGCACTGCATAGATATATATACATAGTTTTTTATGTCAGTCTAACAGACTTGAACGTGATTGTCAATCTTTGCATATCACTCCACTGCTTTGGACTGAATGGGGATCCATTGATAAATCTGAAAAATGGTTTGGCTTTCTTAGGTCAATTCTTACACTTATTATCAGTACTACTATAGTCAGAAATCATCACATGCAAAGATTTCTAGAGCTCTCAACAAGTCAAAATTCAATCAGTTTTCTTAGTTATTGAATTCTATCCAAATTCACTCGGCCAACCACTTTCAGTGAGTCAGATGACCTCACTTCAGTGAGAGGGTAAATGCAGGCATAATAATAGCTAAAGGTTACTTTCATTTATTTTTTTTGGGTGTAGGTCTCTCTGAGTGAAGTTGGTAACAACCGTACAAGTAACAACAAGGTTGTTTGCTGTCACTTCTCTTCACATGGAAAGTTACTACCTACAACGAATATGACAAGGTAAAATGTTCTAACTTGGGATATCTATATCTGGTAGTTTCCCATGCAAAAAGGTGATGATTAGTTTCAGGTGTGACCACTTCATTTTTAATATAAAATGCATTTCAACCTAGTATTTGGTTTCATCAAGGTCATCTCTGCTATCTATATATTGGTCACATCAGACGTGGCCGTGATTGGCTTACCTTCTCAGCCCTATGTACATCGTACCAGCTCCTGTGAAATGCATATCAGCCTGTTTACAAATTTCATACTGTCACTATGGTTACCAAATATGTTTAGTCTACTATGTTTCTGTAATATTAGCAACTGCACTACAGAATCCGCTTCTTTGCGAGTGCAAAGAAGTTTGCCGAAAGTGGCAAAAGTCGGGCACTCGCAAAGATGATCTAAGATGATCTTTGCCGAGTGCCAAACCGGAAAGTTACTCGACAAAGACTACTTTGCCGAGTGCCCGGCGTCGGGCGGCACAACACTCGAAAAACAATATATTTGCCGGTGCGTGGCCGTCGGGTAACAATACACTCGCAAAGGATAACCGAGGATCAAACAGCCACGCCCTCCGTCACCTTTGCCGAGTGTCCAACGTTAGACACTCGGCAAACTAGGGCACACTTTGCCGAGTGCCACACGTATAAGCACTCGGTAAATAGGGTCTTTTGCCAAGTGTCGGCCCCACTCGGCAAACCATTAATTTTTTTGATTTTTCGTCCCATATTTTTTTGTGTGGCATTAGTACAGTAGTTACATGTCATGTGGAGAATTTGGGACAATTTGAAGTTGTTTTGCTATATTTCATGAATTATTTCTATTTCCTTGCATTTTTTGGACCACTCAAATTTGAACTGCAGCTACATGAAATAATAGAATGCGCCGATTCAAAAATGTTATTCATGATGTTTGGTGTATGTTTAGGCTCAATCCGGGGGACTCGCGTGAAATTAAGAACATTTATGTGTCGGAACATGACGAGTTACGTGCGGGAAAAAATGTTTTTAAATTCTATAAAATCGAAACGAAGTTTAAAAATCACGAAAACTTGGCGAGGTGTCTTGTCAACTCATGAGAAAGCCGTGGAAAAAATTTGAAAAAGTTTCGAGCAAGTTGTGACGTCGGATGCCTAAAACCCAGACATCTCCACAAAAGTTTCGAGCAAGTTGTGATGTCGGATGCCTAAAACCCAGACATCTCCACACTTGATCACATGTGACAAGTGTGGAGATGTCCGGTTTTAGGCATCCTACGTCACAACTTGCTTGAAACTTTTTCAAATTTTTACCACGGCCTCCCTCATGAGATGACAAGACACCTCGCCAAGTTTCGTGATTTTTAAACTTCGTTTTCGATTTTATAGAATTTAAAAACACTTCTCCCGCACGTAACTCGTTATGTTCCGACACATAAATGTTCTTAATTTCACGCGAGTCCCCTGGATTGAGCCTAAACATACGCCAAACATCATGAATAACATTTTTGAATCAATCGCATTCCATTATTTCATGTAGTCAGCTTCAAATTTGGAGTGGTCCAAAAAATGCAAGGAAATAGAAATAATTCATGAAATATAGCAAAACAACTTCAAATTGTCCCAAATTTTCCACAGGACATGTAACTACCGTACCAAGGCCACACAAAAATATTGGACGAAAAATTAAAAAAAGCATAATTTGCCGAAAGTGCCGCGTTAACACTTGGCAAAACCGTTTGCCGAAAGTGCCCCGCACACCCGACACTCGGCAAAGTTTGGTTTTTTTAAAAATTACGGGACCTTTGCCGAGTGCCACATTTCGGGCACTTTCAAAGCCGATAATATCCGGACCCGAGGACCCATTTCCTCATTCTTCCCCACGCGCCGCCACGCCCCGCTCGACGGAAACCGCCGCCCAACCGCCGATTCCGCCGCCGGGGCCGCCGCCGCCCGTCCTCGGGCGGATCCGCCCCGCCACTCGCCGCCGACCCCGCCCCCACACCGAGCCCGCCGTCCGCCGCCCGCCGCCCTCGCCGACTCAAGGCCGCCCGTGCTCCGCCGGATCCGCCTGCAATACCGGGCGTCGAACAACGCCGCCGGCGCCCCCGGCCCGCCCTCGCCCCCTCGTCCCATTTCGGCAAAGTGAGGAAGGGAAGGGAAAGAGGAGGAAGTGGGAGGAAGGGAAGGGGAGAAGAGGAAGGGAAGGGAAGAAGAGGAAGAGGGAGGAAGGGAAGGGAAGAAGAAGAGGAAGGAGAGGAGGAAGGGAAGAAGAGGAAGGAGGGAAGAAGAGGAAGGAGAGGAGGAAGAAGAAACCGCCCCTCTGACCGGTCGTCGTTCTTCGTGGTGCCGCGCGTGATCCACGCCCGTCGTCGCCGACCGCTGCTCTTGCCGCTCCCGCGGCCAAGGTAAGCCCTATCCTTCTAGTAGTGGTTAGTAGTAGATGTTAGTAGTGGTTAGTAGTGGTTAAGTAGTAGTGTTAGTTGTAGGGTTAGTAATAGTAGTAGTGGTTTAGGAGTAGTGTTATTGGTGCTTGGTTAGTAGTTATTGGTCTAGTAGATGGTTTCGAGAAGTAAAGTAAATGGCTCTTGTTGATATATTGGTGCTTGGTGGCCGTCGTGCCTATATTCGGTATATGTATGTGGTTGTGGCCTTCGTGCCATGTTTATTTGCAGGTTTGGGAACCTCCCCGTGCATGGGAGGTGTTCCGAAATTTTGAGTCGCCACTAAATATTTTTTTGCCCTTGTTTTGTAGGAGGACCTGTGGGAGGGACTCGGCGACCCCGGCCGTCCTCGTGGGCGCTACGGGTCTTGCTTTTCCGCGTCTCCACCGACCCGTAGGTATGAATCACCTCCGTCCCGCCCTTGTAGTTGTCTTACATAGCGCGACCCGTTAGGCGTCTCCCCGTCCGAAAGAGATAAAGGCGTTGGTATGCGCATCAGCATATCCGCGACCGTATCCAAGTTTCGGATTGTCCACGTTTTTGGACGGCCCATGGATGCGTAGATGGGTTAGCATCCATGCTCGGCTCCCGTCCGGAGCCGGATTTTCGGCAAGACCTCCCCGTTGTTCTCTGGATACACACTCTCCCCGCTAGGACGTGTATCGGGAGAACGACGGGAGGTGTCGCCCGGCTGGACGGAGCCGAGCATGGATGCTAACCTTGTCTACGCATCCTCGGGTGGGATTAGGACCTATCCCTTACCTATTAAATGGTACGAACGCCGTGTAGATGCAATTGCTTTGGTTATGTGGCTCACGACATGGGCATATAACAGAGGATGGATAACCGTGAGAGTGGATGTACACGGGCTTCGCAAGTAAGAGCCTTGAATGGGTTAGGGGGACCGATGCTTTCCTAGAGCATGCATTTGGCCCAAATGCTAAAGGGTCTATTCGGATGCCGTGTCCCTCGCAAAATGTAAGAACAAGAAAAAAAAAAAATCGAAAGGTTGAAATGGGCAAACATATTTATAACAACGGATTCGTCCCAAACTATAGCCGCCGGATCTTCCACGGTGAAGTCGATCGTATTAGAGAGGACGTGGTGAGGCCCCCTCCCGAGGAGTATGATGCGTATGTCGGGATGGCGGACATGATGGCGCACTTTCACGATGCACGTTCAATGGAGGATTGAGGAGGAACCCGAGGAGACCTCAAGGAAGCAACACACCGTCCAAAGTGCAAAGCCTCTAGGTTTGTGGAGGTAGAATGTAGTGATGGCAGGAAGAAACAGTCCAAGATCCCCGAGATGGTCCTACGACACCTTCCTTTCGTCGCACCGAGGCTCCAACGGTTGTACATGACGAGGAGTCCGCGAAAAACAAATGACATGGCACAAGAAGGGCAAAAGATACGATCCCGAGAAGTTGGTACACCCATCGGATGGTGATGCATGGAAGCACTTCGATAATATGCATCCCGAAAAAGCTATGGAGGCTCGAAATGTACGCCAGAGCGCTCGCGAATGAATGGGTTCAACCCGTACGGTCAACCCGCCCCGTACACTTGTTGGCCCGTGTTCGTGATCCCTCTCAATCTTCCCCTGGTGTCATGTTTGAGCTCAAGCACCTGTTCTTGACGCCGATAATACCCGGCACCCGGCAACAATATGGGTGTGTTCATGCGGTCGGTGTGGGATGAATTGCAAGATGCTTGGCAAAATGGGGTACCGACGCATTTACCGAGCTACAAAGACGAACTTTACAATGCATGTGTGGTACCTATATTCAATGCATGACTTCCTGGCTTATGGCATATTCAGCGCATGGTGTGTTCATGGGAGGTTCCCTTGCCCAACATGCAAGGCGTACCGTGCGATTCACCTGGCTTCTAAGGGTGGCAAGTATTCTTCGTTTGACAAACATCGTCAATTCCTGCCCGAGAACCATGAATTCAGACTAGACAAAAAAGCACTTCACGAAAGGTGTTGAAGTCACCGACCCCATCCCAAAGTTTATGACCGGTGAAGAGGTCCTTGCCGAGCTAGTCGGTCTCAAAATCGATGAAAAGAAAGGTGGTTTTGTTGGATATGGTACCACACACATGTGGACTTATATATTGGGCTTGACTAATCTCCCCTACTACAAGGATCTTCTTCTTCCACACAACATCGATGTAATGCACACGAAAAAGAATATCTCCGAGGCACTCACTCTTCGCAACAACCATGGACCTTAAGAAGTCAAAGGACAACGTTAAGGCTAGACTTGACATAGAGATGATGATGTCGATAGACCAAAGCTAGTGATAGAGAACCCTAGCCCCGGGAGGAGATGGAAAAAGGGTCCGGCCGACTACATCATCAAAAGGGCCGATAGGAAGGAAGTACTACAAAGGATGAAGACGTTATTGTTCCCCGATGGGTATGCGGCGAATCTGAGTAGGGGAGTGAACTTGCGCACTATGAAAGTCTTAGGGATGAAGAGTCATGACTTCCACATATGGATTGAGCGGATCCTTCCTGCGATGACTTCGGGGATACCTCTCCGAGCCATTAGGCGCGTCCCCGGCGAGTTGAGCTTTTCTTCCGCCAGCTTTGTGTTAAGGAGTTATCTCGGGATGCGATTGCTGATCCGGGAGCGTCTTTTTGTGTTGATCCGCAAGTTGGAGATGATATTTCCACCCGGCTTCTTCCCCTGTCGATGCAAAGACCTGATTTTGCACCTGCCCTACCTAGCGAGGCACGGTTGGGGGGGGCCGTGCGATTCCGTTGGTGCTATCCAATCGAGAGGGCTCTCAAGGTACTTTGGAGAAAATGCAGGAATAAAGCCAAAATTGAGCCTTCCGAGGCGTAGGAATACATTCTAGAGGAGGTGTCGACCTTCACACAAAGCGTACTATACCGAGAAACTTCCCAAATGGTCCACAATCCTACCCCTCGTTACAACGCCGACGAGAGTTCATCGAACCTCAGCCTTTTCGCAGGGCAAGTCGGAAGACGAAGTGCGCCTACCCACAAGCACTTGTCCTTTGATGAGTGGCGCGCTATCATGCTCTATGTGTTGTTGAACCTTGACGAACCGCTCCTTATCGCCAGCAAGTTCTCAATGAGCTTGTTCCATACGCCGTCACTATCCTCCACCTATCGATCCGACCCACTTGCCTTGTTTTTCAAGGAATTTATTGGTCAACACCGGAGAGGAATGGGGCTCCTACCTTGCAACAAGAAGACAATCTTCTAAAACATGGGCGGCCCGATTTTATTTCCCTGGTTACGCTCAAAGGTACCATCCAACTAACCTCGTTCGACTTTGATATTCCACTTTGGTCCTAGTAACATATAATGTAACGATCTACGTGGCCTCACCTTGCGAGGCCTGCACGGATGCCGAAAATGTGCGAAGATTTAAAACAGTGGGCAATGGCTTCCCCGTAGGGTCAACTCGTTCACCGTTTATGATGTGAATGGCTATCGCTTTCGCACGAGAAGCTACGAGGAGAGTCGGCCCAACCGCAAAACAACGTGCACCGGAGTTCGTACGCCCGGCTTGGATAAGAAGGACTATTATGGCATAGTCGAAGAAATATATGAGCTCAACTTCGGGGTCCTAAAGAGCTCAAGCTAGTGGTATTCAAATGCCATTGGTTCGATCCCCGATGACACGAAAGTGGACCCTACGATTGGGCAAGTCGAAATTCAGCGTGATTTCGTATATGGAGGAGAGGATGTCTATATTGTGGCTAATATACACGCCACACAAGTTTATTACCTCCCATGGGCGTGCCAAAAACACGAGGACCTTGCGGGTTGGTACCTTGTGCAGCAGGTATCGCCGCACGGTAAAGCGCCTGTTCCGAACGATGATGATTACAACCTTGACCCAAACACTGAAGAGTTCTATCAACCTGAGGGGCTAGAAGGACGTTTGGAGATAGACATTAATTCGCTGATGGGCATGGAAGTAGACAACGCCATCGATGAGGACGAGGGTGATGAGGTGCAGGATGCTAAGGACTTGCAAATTCTTGAACGATGGAGGATGGTGCGCGAAGGAGTTGTGGAGGGCGATGCACATGCTGAGGGCGATACAGATGATGAGGATGGTGACATTGATGATTACAATAGTGATAGTGATAGTGATGACTACATGCTAGCCTTAGGCATTCGGGGAGATAATTTCTAAATCATGTAATACTATTTTGTTATTATTGTTACCTTTCAATTATGTTTCGTTCATTTTGCAATACTAATTGGTTTACTCTTTGTCTTTGCAGGGACTCGACAAAATGCCAGGCGGAAGGCGGCAACGTCGACAGGGGGGTCCAAATCCGTCTGCGCGAGGCCCCCCCTCTCCCCACGACGACGACGAGGAGGCCGACGAGGAGGAGGCCGCCGAAGCAGCACCCTCGACGGCGGTGGAGACGTCGGCGCGGCCCGACGTCGCCCGTCCCACGAGGAGGCTTGAGTTTGTGTCTCCGTCGAGCCCGGCCAGGCCGCCGTCGGCCCGGCCCGGGGCCGTCGTCGGGCCACACCACTTCGCAGACTCGGACTCCGGTGCCGAAAGAGACACCCGAGGCGTCTTCCTCGAGTGCCCGGCCAAGGTCTACCAGCGCGGGGCCTCGGAGCCTCCCACGGGGCCGATCCCTTTCGGCCGCCCGGGTGATTCGACCCCACGGTGAAAAGTAAGTAGCCATTGATATTTTCACTACTTGTTCATATGACATGTTGAAAATCGAACTTCGGACTAACAATTCGCCTTAATGGCTCGTCAAGAATCGGAAGATTGTAAGCGGAGGGGCGGTTCGCGCCATATCAATGGCATCTAGAGCCTCGCTGATTAAAGAGAACTACCCTGGCCTCGGTGACCGTCGGGGGACGTGAGGGAGCCGCCCTATATGTGGGCGCGACGATGCGGCGCGTGGAGGAGGGCGCTCTTGCTAGGAAGATCAAGGCGGACTTCTGGGTGAGTCTGTATGCAGGATTACTTCATGTCGTTTAAATACTATGTTTTTTAAATAATAGAATGTTACATGTTGTCTGTATGCAGAACTACTTCACGTGCGAGGCGGGGCAAGAGGCGGTGGCCGCTAGAGTGCAGGACAGGGTCTGCCGAGACCGACTCAAGGACCTGTACCACGAGGCCCGTGTCCAGTGCATCGTCTCCTTCAACGCCGACGTGCTTGGCAAGGTGGTGAGGAAGAATGAAGCAAGGGAGATGATGCTCCAGAGGGAGACCGACCTCACCAGGGACCAGTACATCCAGGTTCGTAGAACGCATTTATTCTGATTCCTTCAATGCAAAATAAGCAGGCTTCCATTCATCCTCTGCTATGTCATGCAGATGTGTCCGGAGTGGTGCAGCAAGTACAAGGATTGCTTTGGATGGCCATTGTGGACAAGTGGCTCTTGGGCGAGACGTGCGAGACTAAGAGACTCCGTCGCGGATGTCGCTTGAGATGGAAGGGAAGCCACACCACCAAGGGAGCATGCCCCTCCCAAAGTATATGGACAGATGGGTGCGATTCGGTTGATTTTTTTATTCAAGCGCTCAAATCTCTTCACTTCTAACCATCTACGTGTTCTCCTCGCAGTCCGCTTCGCATGAAGGCCAGCACATCAGCCGAGTACGCGGGGTTCGCCTTGACTCACGGCAGCGGAAGCGATCGACCCGGCCAACGCCTACGACCCGACGAAGGGGCCCGAGGCGTACACCAACGCCAGCGTCTACCCCAAGCTTACCCAAGACGCCGAGGCGGCAAAGCGGCGCTATGGGGATGACCGATCCAGCCACCGCGCCCCGGACACGCACACGGTGATGAGGTTGGGAGGAGGCGGCGGGCCTACGGATGGCCAACAGCGCGATCAACCCGTCCTTCGTTGGGATGGGCCGAGCGTGATTCGCTCAAGGAGCACGACCTCCACCGACATCCCCATAGCACCTCGGCAGCCAGAGCTCCATGCGGATGATGCAGGGAGTTTCGTAATTTCAGTTTCATTCGCCGTTCACTGGTTTTACACATGTCCGCTGCCTATGCATTGTTTCAACGTTATGGGTGTAATATTGCAGGCCCGGATGGCAGACTTGGAGGCCAAGCAAGCGGCCCAGGCGGCAGAGTTTGAGGCCAGGCAGGCGGCCAGGCAGAGGCCCATCGGCGGGAGTTGGAGGCAATCCAAAGAATACTCGGCGCGCCAGCTGCGGGGCGTGGCGAGCTACTTCGGGCCTCCAAATCCCGGGTGTGACCCCGCCTCCGTTGCCTAGCTTCATTGTTCGCTCCACCCCCCGCCGTTCCTCCTCTGTAGGGACTCCGGTGAGTGTATGTTGTTGTTTATTTATTTGGCCTGTGCAGCTCACCTGGAGGTACTAATGAGATCGCCTCTCCTTTGTGCAGCCACAGTCGGCGGGTTCGAACCCGACTCCTCCGGTGGCCCTTCTCCACCCCATCCGGCCTATCCGGTCGGTCCGACTCCACGCACACGTGGCGGGTGGCATTCCTCCTCCGGGCACGCAGCGAGCCACACTACGGGCTTCCACACGTCCCTCCTACACACCACAGGTGGACGTACCAATCGGCGCCACGGCATGGGTGGTATCCGGGGCAAGGTGAGGGCCCCTCACACTCTTCGCACCGGGGGAGGCCACGGGTCGGGGTAGTGATGGATTTATTTTGGATGTTCGACATGTTGCACTTTGTGATGGATCTAGTTTCGATGTTGGACATGTTAAATTTCGTTTGGATGTTGGACATGTTGAATTTCGTTTGGATGTTGGACTATATGTGTGAATTTGTGATATATGTGGATTATATCTGTGAATTTGTGATATATGTGCAATATATATGTGAATTGGTGATATATGTGGTTTATGTGTATATATGAATGCTTATGGGTATATGTATGTGTTGATTTGCAGCAACAATCAACGAAAACAAAAAAAAAAAAAATTCCCAGCTTTGCCGAGTGCGGCCTTTCGGCAAAGCTGGGGACCCCGCAGCAAAATTGGCGGGTTTGCCGAGTGCGCAGGTGGCACTCGGCAAAATGACTATAACTTTGCCGAGTGCCATCTGTATCGCACTCGGCAAAGTTTATTATTTTTTTGGTAAAATTAATATTTTGCCGAAAGTGCTGACATTAGGCACTTTCGGCAAAGGTTTTAAAATATTCAAATCTTTGCCGAGTGCCCAACGTTTGGCACTCGGCAAAGAGGCGCCATATGTAACGTTGGGCGTCCGCGATCGCCGAGCACCGACATGGCACTCGGCGACGCCTTTGCCAAGTGCCCGGCGTTTGGCACTCGGCAAAGAATGCTTTGCCGAGTCATTCTTTGCCGAGTGCGCTTTCCAGTTTGGCACTCGGCAAAGGGCTTCGCCCGAGTGCGTTCAAGCCTTTGCCGAGTGCGCTCCGCACTCGGCAAATCAGCCGATTCCTGTAGTGCTGCATACCTGTTTACTTCCTGCATTGAAGGAACCAATATATATGTTTGCAGATATGAGCTTCCATGTTTCTGCTGCACCCAAGGGCTTCATCATCCTATGTATGTCGTCTATGTAATCATCTGTACATGAGCATCCAGGTCGGCCCCAAAAACTTGGCGCACAAATGGTTCCAAGTTCCAAGTCCTCCATGGACATCTCGGGTGACAGCGATGAGAGCTCCCACACCTACTGAGCATTCCTATGTTACCTAAATTAACCTCTTGTTTACCATGTGTACAGGCACTAATCATCGATGAAGTAACCATGTCAAAACCCAACATACCTTTCAATAAGTTTGGAACCGGTGTCCTCATATATCAATTAGTATAAGGCAGTGCCTACTCTGTACAATTATCTAACCATAGTACTTTATGGCCACTATTATGACACCTGATTCAGTGTAAATATTCGTGCTTACGCATAACCTATGTACAGAATTATAGTACCTATCACACTATGAATGGTCATGGCTAAATCCATGACCTTTTTTTTTTATTGTACTCTATCATCATTCCAGCAAGGTAGAGCTCCGGACAATATCTACATCCAGCGCTCTACCTTGGTGTGCATTCCACGTCTTTCATTACTTCTACTTCATACTTGCTTCTACGAAACGTGTGTTGAACATAAGCTCTAAACAACCTTTGACAACTACTTTTACAGATATTTGCTCCCTGTAGATAGCTAAACACATTTGTATCTAGCTCTTTGAATGGGCGCGCAAAGGCGCGCCTTCTACTAGTTTTTACTATGGTGGAGTATGTGCCTAGATGAGTCTGTTCTTTAGCTCCCTGGCTCCGCCGTCCTTTTGTACCTCATCCAATGGCTGGATTGCGGCTGTTAGTTCACTGTCAACTATGAAAGGCGGAAGAGCCTCAGAGAATTCTGTGGTAATATCCAGCCTATATGAGCATTTCCAAAGCTCCGTGATGCTATCTGTGAATCCAGGCTCAAAAATTGTAACTTAAGAGCTGGACAACATATGAAAGAGACCAAGTGAGGTGCATCAGTCTGGGCACTACTCTCATATTTACTTCCATGCTTTGTTGCAACCAAATAGTTATGCTTTATGGAAATTCTTAGATAGAGAACCTTTATGAGATATAGAGGCTTCCTCTATTAAAGCACGAGTTCTGTTGTTCAACACTTGAATCTTATTTTCATGGCTAATTTATTGATGTTGATTGTGTTTCTGAATTTCTACTTCCTAACTGGTGTTCAGGTGCCAGGTACAAGTGCAGGCTTAGCGCCTCAAGGGATGATGAGGGTCACAGACTAGGTACAAATGCATGCCTAAATGTTTTAGAATCCATAAAAATATTTAAAACTAGCTTATTTCAACTGTTTCAGTATACAATATTTGCTGGTAACCTTTGCGTGCTTTCCAAAATGTTTAAACCAAATCAGTAAAAGCTACGTACCTAGACCAATATTGCTTTAATGCTGATTGGAAGGAGATTAAGCAGTTCAAGATATGCACATTTAAACATTTTGTAGCTTCTCCACGATCCCCGCCACCAGTCATCCATCATCATAGTTGTAGATGGTATTTCCATTCTCCATTAGTCTTCAATTTGTGCTGGATTTGTGGCGTGTGTTCATCAATTTCTAATACCCTCCTGTTCTGCTGCTCTTGCGTGTTTTCTACAGACTTAATGGCATGAGACTCAGAGCTATGCAGGTGTGTCCACAAGGCACCCAAGCAGCAGGGACGAAATTGAATTAATTTGTAATATTGATATATCAAACATCATGCTTATTTTGTTTTATGTAACAATATAACATTCGAATTATTTTTTTCTCCGTTGAATGCGCGGGCATTTACCTAGTGGACATAAGTTTGAAGTATATATAGTTGTGATGCTTTGTAAATGCAGTCTTCGAAAGTTTGTAATATATATTGTGTAATTTTAAACATGTGTACTCTAATTTTTAGTTAATATATATTGTGTACATTCAAAAAATACAAGTTTGTGATGACAACAGGAGCATGTTTGCATATATTATTGGCACAACAAAATGCATATTCGAAAACATAGTTAATAAACAAAACAAATTAGGAATTAAAATAAAATCAGGAATTGAAATCAAAAAAAAAAAACAACCCTTTACTCCCGGTTGGTGGCACCAATGGGAAATAAAGGTCTATGGCGGCCACGTGCCTGGCAGGACCTTTACTCTCCGTTGGTACCCCCAACCGGGAGTAAAGGTACTAACTTTACTCCCCAGTTCATTTACCTTTACTTCCCAACCCATACTCCCGGTTCTACAACCGGGAGTAAAAACCAAATGAACTGGGAGCACAGGTCGTATGTGTACTAGTGAAAAACACCCAGCTAGCCTAAGCCGAGTGCCCGATATTTGACACTTGGCTTAGGTCTTCTATGCCGAGAAAACGTCGCGGTGTGTTACACTCGGCTTAGCCTAAGCCGAGTGTAATTCGGTCTAAGCTGAGTGCCCCAGGCACACGGCTTAGCCGGCGGATCCGGTAGTGCATGGAGCAACTGAGGAAGCAGTGAAAATCAACTTGCTCAGAATCGAATGATCATTCCAGTTCGAAAACTATAATTCAGGTACAAAGTTTCTATGTAGTATCATAACGTAAGATGATAATCCTAGTGAAAAGTCACCGTGAGATGGTAACTAGCTAGCTACAAATGACGAAAATTCAATTGCACAAGCAACAACACAATGCCCCTACTACTCCAAGAGATCCAGTCCGACATAAACAATCGGCAGTTTGACCACATCCACCACCTTCACGATCATGGCTTTATTGAAGAGGTCCTCAGTGATGTCAGCTGATGTGAGGCCCTCGCTGACATTAACACTGTATACAAGGAACATGTCATGGCATTGCATATTCGGCGGTGCCTCCTCCTGTGCTCGCAACGTCACAGAGATATAGCGCTTGGAACAGGGTGGCATAATTCCTTTGCTTGGTTTCGTGCAGTACTTGGTTTGGTTGGTCTTTATATTATATGCAATGAAGCCATCAGTCTTGTTTGTTAGCTGCAGGCAGCATGATATGTCCTTCCTTGGCTCAAACAGGAAGCGGAGCTCCAGGCTCGGATCGACAGCAACAACATTGGAGTCAGAGCTCGTCCTCTGCAACAATGAAAGCGATTAATTTGACGTAGTCGTTTAACCTTTTTCACAATCGTCCATGCATGCATTCCCTTGCCCGAACTACTGTTGAAGTTCTGCGGGCGTTGTTTGATCGATAGATTTTCTAGAGCACAAACTAACATAAGATATATCAGCAGTTCAGCATCATCGCTTATATGGGACTATAGTTTGATGCCTAAGGGTAACCTATAGTCGTATAATTGTCTTATTGGTCATGAAAGAGTAAAACAAAATTTATAAGAGAAAGAGGCAGAAACTTGACATGAAAGTACACTTTATAATGATCCACTTAACCCAAATGATTCCTTCATACTCACAAATATTCTCTTACGCTTGTGAGGGTAAATAATATATAAGTCATTGAAAACTTGTAACAACATGGCTTCTGTATTATAAAGAACACTAGCAAAGGGCTTAGTTCTTTTACTGTCATTTCCCACAAAATAATCCATCCTTTTCTGCTTATAGTTTACTTCAAGTTTATCCTAACAAGTCAATTTTTTTAATCTTGACCTACGTTTATTGAGAACAGACATTAACATCTGTAATATCTAATTTGTTGAATTGAAGTTACATGTACATTTATTTGAATTTCAGATGTATATTTCTAGAAAATTGGACAAAGATAAAGACATTTGACTTATATGACAAAGGTATATAAGGCCACTATAATTTGGAATAAAGGCAGTACTATATACGCTTCTTCAGGGATAAGAGGTCCACGCATTGCGATTGTGTACCTGGCCAGCTAGATCATTTGGCAGGTCATAGAGCGACATTTTCCTGATCTCAGCTTCTAGTTTTTCCAGTTCATTGATAATGTCCTTCATAGAAGGCCTTCTATCTCGGTCATTCTCCACACACTTCAGTGCTATTTGAACACACGTCTTCACTCTTAGGATGTCTAATTCTTGTTGTGCATACCTGGACGCGCCATGCAGCCTTTTCTTCCAGTTTTCAGTTACCTGCGAAAATAGCGCATTTGTACATAATAGAGTTTAACGATGTGATGCATTTGAGAAAAAAACAATACTTATATCATGTGAAAAAAAAAGGTGCTTATGTTCATGATACAAAATAGATAGCAGGATAGTTTCCCTTACGAGCTCAATAAACTGCTTTTGAGGAATTTTGTCATGGTCAAAGTAGCCTCTGTTTCCTGACATTATTTTGATAATTATGACTCCCAAACTGAACACGTCAAACTTCTTCGTTACAGCGCCATTATTTATGTATTCTGGTGGCATGTACCCACTTCATTGATATCAATGTACGGTTAGAGAACACGAAAGGCGACCATGCCTGGAAGCAAATTATCAAATTAACTAAGTGGCTTGAAACATGATCGGCATCTATCGACTTACTGTGTTCCTTTCAGATTCTCGGTTTTATAGGTTTCCGTTGAAGCAACAAGTTTGGACAAACCAAGATCGGCAATTTTTGCGTTCATGTCCTTATCCAGCAATATATTAGCAGGCTTTAAGTCCATGTGGTAAATGTGTTTTCCCTGTGCACTATGCAGGTGGTTTATGCCCTCACAGGTTCCTTGAATTATTTTGTAACATGTTGGCCAGTCAAGAGCACAAGGTTCATCTTCTGCAAATAAAAATTGAAAGGAAGAACAGATAAGGCCAGGTACTGAAGCATTATCTTCGCATTCTAGGGGCAAGTTTGGATCCTAGGTAATGCTAAAAATTGGCACTATGTTTGGATGCTAACTAGAAACATGAACTAATTTCAAAACTAATTGCATAAGCGGTGACTATTTGGTGAGAGCGAATCTATTAATCCCAATTAGGTCCGTAATTGGCGTCTTTACTGTAGCACCATGTGACTAATAATGGCCTAATTAGGATTAATAGATTCTTCTGTTCAATTAGTCACCACTTGTACAATTAGTTTTGAAATTAGTTCCCATTTAATCCTTCTAATTAGCATCGTGCTAATTTTTAGATACTATCTAAACGTGCCAAATACTAGTAGTCAAGAAAATAGTATATACCTAATATGTGCTCATCAAGGCTGCCTCCTTCCACAAATTCGAAGCAGAGAACTCTTTCCTTTTCCATAGCAGTAATATTATGCCCATTATGAGTAAGGAACTTACGTTGTGTGTCATGGCAGTAGCCAATTAATCGAACGACGTTTGGATGGTTTTTATCTTGCAAAGGTTAAGATACTCGTTGTCAAACTCCTTATCGTCAAGTCCTTGCAGGGAATATAGCTTCTTCACGGCAATTACTTGCCCATTATACTCGGCCTGCAGTTGTCGTCGGCCAGACTGTTAGTATAGATGCATCCGCTGTGGTACTAAATCTGCTGGTATCAGTTAAAAAAAGATCTGCTGGTATCGTTTGAAACCTATAGGTTTACTTTCGCATACCTTATAAACGTCTCCATACCCGCCACTGCCAACCTTCAAATCTCCTGCGAAATTTTTTGTAATTGTTTGAAGTATGCTGAAACTAAAGTGCATTTTCTCCCCACATGACTCATATTGGATATTGTTCCTGAGACAGAAAACGCCTTTTTCACGTAAGGCAGGAAGATATATGTTGAGGGCCTTTTCATGCTAGGCAGAAGCCAGGCCGCACCACCATGGGGCTCTACTGGCGTAGAATCGACTTATCAAGCACAAAAGGATGATTTGTTGAAGACTCACATAAAATACATGAACTTCGACTAACCTGGAGAACGGACGAACGGGGAACACCGGTTTAGTTTGCTCCTTGGCGATGAGGATCCCAGCCGCCAGCATTTAAGTCCATGGGAGGTAATCCTTGCTTGGTCAGACTAGCATATATTAGAGCAACTCTAGTGAGGCCTGCAAATTCGTATCTCAAAATTCGATTTGCATGCCAATCTGTACAAAAATATGGGTCTAAATTGACTCCCAACTCCACTCAAAGGACTATCCTATTAATAGGAGCTTAAGACTATAATTTGAAAGAGCATAAAAAATTAATTGGAGCCTATTTAGCAGCACCCACCCCTGAAGTTGGATTTTTGTCTAAGATCCTAAAATTTAGAGCAGGGACCTAAGTAAAGATTTAGGATGGAGATGCTCTTAAAAAAGATGATTATATTTTTTTCCCTCAAGTTGACCAATATAGAAGTAGGGAACAACTTGCGTGGCCAGTGGGATGTACAACTTGCGTGGCCAGTGGATGTGGATCACATGGACGTTGGACAAAAGTAGCGACTGGATCTTTTATAAAAAGGTTATTAAGGCCGAGTCTGTTGTTTGATCCGACGGTGATAAGCATCTCATGATCGCCGAGTGACCTCCTATGGTAGGTGGGTCCCACCCTTCAGCGTCAGTCCTTTGATATCCTCTAGAACCTTCCTTCTTCGGTGCCAAGTCTTGATTCGTCCGGGACATGTGGTCTTGAGATATTTATTGTTCTTTTCCTGTTTAATCCGTGCTAACTTACAGATTCACCAAAAATGTGGAATTCTATCAGGTAAACCCCTAAATCTATGTTGGATGTTTATTTTAGCCCTTGTCTCATGTTTAGTTGATGGTTTAAAGTAGGAGTTATCTACCATCAACAGTAGCCACGCGTGGCGCCGTCATTCTGTCGGTGACGGGGCTCGTGGTCGTCTTTGCAAGGTCGGGAGCTCTGTGGTTTTTTACGGGGTGCCCCCATCTTAGAACTTTTTTAGTGTGTAAAAAAAGGATATTCTAATCATATAAGAACGACCCTTATTAGAAAATAAATAAATATTGCTTATAAAAGGTATTAGAATAGGCAATTTTATAGAGATTGCTTAGATTACAAGTCCCACTAGCCAGGCTATATAAACAAGGGTATGTAATCTCTTTGGGGAACAAGCAATAAAGTTCTAAGAAGGAGCTCCTACACCGCCCCCCTACAAGGGTATGTAATCTCTTTGGGGAACAAGTCCCACTAGCCACCGCCCCCTACACCGCCGTCCTCGCCGCGGAAGCTTGGCCGGTGACGTGTCACGGCCGCCCAATAATCTAACCGGTTTGTGACGGGTGATATCCGGAGACCAGGATGATTCCCACCACCGATGGCTTCCGAGATGCAAGCGTTCACCAAGGCGCTGAAGGAGCTCCTCGGCGACAACTACACCAAGATCTGCCGCCGCCGGCGAGGTCGAGACGCGTCTTCGTCGCGTGGATGCGTGCCCGCACCACCCCGAGGATTCCCCCCTACCTCCCTCCGCCCGACGGCGACCACGATGACGGTGTTGGAGGAGCAGCCCGGCGGCGGCTACCGCCGCCAACGCACACGGGGCGCCCCGAGCGCCGGCCGTAGCCGCCGCCCCACCTGCGAGACCGTCGACGGCGCCGACCACCTGCCATCCTCCGGCTGGAAGAGGATGACGACGTTGTCCGGGGCGCGCCGGTCGTCACCGACATCGTCATCGGCGACACTGCAGCACCGTCGCCTCCTCCTTTCCAGAGACACCTCACGACCGTGCGGGATTCTCCGGCGGCGGCGTCACCCGCGGTGCCCGGCCCTACGTGCCACACAGCCGCCCCTTGCAAGAGGCGCCACCCGCGGCACCCGGCCCTAGGTCACCGGACCTAACCCCCTCCCCTACGTCCACGCGCTGGAGATCGATAACCCCGACCTCTGGATTCGCATGATGGAGCTGTTGTTCGAGCTGAAGGATGACATCGACCTCGACTTCCTACGCTCACCAGGCTGTCGGAGGAGGCCCTTGGTCGAGTGGGACGCGTTCAACCACTACCTGCGGGTATAGATTTCCATGCGGCCCGCGGCCCGACGGCCCGCACGAGGCACACTGTTTTGGCCCGGCCCGAGCACGGCCACGGCCCGGTGGTCAACGGGCCGGACGCGGCGCACGCGGCAGCAAGATGCGGGCTTGGGCCGACCCTCAAGCACGGGGGCACGCGACGCGCCCGACACGTTAAGAAAGGGAGGCCCGATGGCAAATATACTAGTGATAATATTATACATATTTGGTATATTAATCCCGATATTTCCATACTTGGTATAATATTATACATATATTTGGTATAATATTGTACAAATATCTTGAAATCGTATAAAAAATGATCATGTTTGAGTGTTTTTAAAAATCGGCCCGTGGGCCGCACGACGTACGACATGGCACGGCGGGCACGATTTGGCCCGTGGGGACGGGCCTGGGCCGACCCCCGTGCACGAAGCCCGTAGAGGCATGGCCCGTGAGGCACGGTGGCCCGTGGCGGCACGGCGCTGGGCCAAAGACGGCACGGCACGACGCCCGGCGGCCGGGCGGCCCGCACGACGCACGTTGGAAATCTATACCGCGGGGTGACTTCGGCCCCCCATCATCAACTGACATTACGGGAAAATGCGCCCCCCTCTCGGGAGCGCAAGTTGGGCGACTACATCACCGCCTTTGAGAGCTATGCGATTCGCATGGATCTTGAAGGGTAAGCGCCAACCACATCGGCCTCTTCGTCGGTAGACTACGCAACACCCTTCCGTGCGGACTTCGAGTGGTTCGAGCCTCGTTCGATGAAGGAGGCCATCGACCTCGCCGTCGTTCTGACGACGAGCTGCCACGACGTCGCCGACATCGACACAACACGAGCCGACCGGGTGCCAGGACGGCAGCGCCTGGCTGCCGCCATGGAGGCAATCGATGAGCTGACGTCGCGCGACCTCCTCACCGAGCTACACCTGGGCACCACATCGAACAAGGAGCTCGAGATCATCGCCAATGCCATCGAGCTCGAGCAACTGCACGAGTGGAACCTCTACTACGGCATTGTGAGGTATTTCCACCGCTACTACATTCCGGCAGCATCGGACCTCCTGCACAACTTCACGCTAGAGGGCGTCGCCTCGCGCTGCATGGCGTCACAAAGGGCTTCCACCTCCCCAACCGCCCACGTGAAGATCGGGTATTCCCGACGAGTGTGCCTCTCCTACGCATGCCCGAGCGTCGGGCTCGAGGGCGTCATGGTCCTCCTCTTCGACAACAACAACAACATCTTCCTCCGCGCGACAACGTCATCGCCGACGCGCCTTCAGCCCCGACGCCCCAGGTCGTGCCGCTGTCAAGACGCCTTACAGCGACCTGCTCTGACGGCCGTCTCCTGCGATTTTCCTCGTCGCCCCTTTTGTTGCTTTGACATGTGTTTTGCAAGCACATTCATGCGAAGGTACATGTGACGACGACCCACCTTCCAGACCCCTCCAGCTACTGATAATTTTGACGGTGCACTGATAAGTAAATATTATTTTGATCTATTTATTCATCTTGATATTTTTTTTTTGTTTATTACTCGGTCCACATAAGTTACTTTGCCTATTATTGGGTTGGTTTTGCCCTTTTCTCTTTCTGTTCGGTGTTGTACTATTCGAAGAATTTCGGGTTTGCAATAGTGGTCCTGTCTCCGCCTATTGACTCCACTATTCCGCCACATGTTTCGATGATGCTTCACGCGTTTCCAGAATAAATAATGACAGGTCGGCGGAGGCTCCGCGTCTCCCGTAACAGCAACGAAGGAGCCGAGAAACTGCATCAAATGAGCCACGCGACCCGCGTCGTCCGATCTCTCGCACGCAATCCAGAGGGGGAGAGCACCGAGGCGTCGGTGTGCCAGGGCTCACCCAATTTTTTCCGACAAATTGCGCTGGCTACCAACTGCTACCGGACTAGGTCAACTGATCCCCACTTGACCAAATTGCGCTGGCTACCAACTGCTACGATAGGGACAAAAATATTGCGGCAAGTATACCTACTGACTACTAGCACTAGAAAATGTACTACTAGTATATGCGTGCTGCAATTAAACGCCTGCACGGACGGGCGCGCCTTTTACTGTTTTAATTGCATCAAGACGAGGGCCCACACTATAGCCGTCCAGTCTGTCGCCATGGATTCGATGTCGAGCGCTCCGTCGCCTTCTCCAACGCCCATGCTCTCGGAACCGCTATCTCCGCATCTATCACGGACGGGCTTACAAGCGGCACTGCATTGGTCCTTGCAAATTAACGTAGTACATCTTGTTCCACATCTCAACGTTATGATGTGATTTGACTTTCGACCATGACCGTCTATTCCTACTTCCTCTGTCCCTAAATGTTTGTCTCTACAAAACCGTATTTCCCTCACAAACACGTTTTTCTCTAGAGACAAACAAAAAAAACGGAGAAATACATGTGTAGCATTTGGACCGTACCATTTGTTTGACACGTCTTGAAATCAAACTCTGTATCATTGTTAGATCGTTGTTTCTATGTAAACTCGTATGAACACGGGTTGTACAAACATAGTGAGGGCGTGAGGGCATTGAACAATGTAAACAAAAAAAGTAGTTTTGGAGAATACCCTTTCGCTCTAATATTTGATATAAATAAAAACCTCTAATCGTTACAAAAAATTCGAAGGTTGTCTGGTAAGAGCAACTCCATCCGTACCTCAAAACAAGAAGCAAACAAAAATTTAAAGGATTAGCTGAAATCACAGCTTCAACATGGTCCTTATACTTTTTTTTTTTTCGAACCGGCAATTTAGCCCGTTCTGCATTAAGAGAAGGAGTTTAAGCACAACCTCGCGAGTTCCCTAGCGAGGTGCACGGAACACTGCGAGGCGGGCACACTAACACAAATCACCGGCTACAACGGTGGAGCTTAGAGTGGTGTAACTGGTAAGGAAACTAAATGAGGCGACTAAAAGCGGCGGTGGGGTGGGCGAGCGGTGGTCACCGGCGCCTGGGCGACGAGCGGCGAGCACCCGCCGAGCACCGCGCACGGGGAAGAAGATGCGCACAGCCCGGCGTTTGTAGTCCGCACGTGTCCCCTGAAGTGTCAAGCGATCGCTCGGTCACCGCGTCGTCGGGTGTGGAGGAGCCGGCATTGTCTCGGCGCCCCTCCCACTTGTTGAGCAGGACGCGCTGTGCGCGCCGCTCCGCCTCGGGTCCCGGTAGACCGATTTGGCCGCGGCCACTAGGGAACACATCACCTCGGGCATTAACCGCGGCCTGTATCGTCCGTTTGTTTACCTCTAGAGCCTGATCATCTCTTCCGTTACAGTCAACAGACTCACAACGCACTTTCACGCCACGCCCAAAGCCCTGCACACCCGTCTCCTAGCCGTGATCGATGCCCCTCCCTTCCAGGCTCTACCTCCATCGTGAGCAGCTGCCCATTTGCCCCTTTCCTGACCGTGATGCGCCTCCATGCCGCAAACAAAACTGCCCTATAGGCACCCTTCTTCCCACCACAATGTATCTTCCCGTCACATTAATGCCACAGACAGCTGCCCTATACGCCCCCTTCTCCCCCACCATCCCCACCACAATGTATCTCTCCCTGCCGCACTATCCCTCCACCATGGGCAGCCATGTGTAGTTTAGTTGGTCCTAGCACGGTACTGCACCCCTCCACGCTCCCTCTCTCTCGGAGCGGGTGGCCATACCTGACGTTGCACTGTGTCCCCTCTGGTACACATAACATTATATTGGCGGTTTCAAAACAATTTTTACGGGCATCTCTGGCTTCCACCAAGTGTGAAAGGCTAGCGAAAATTGCGAACCATTGATAAAAAAAAAATGCGAACTCCATCGGTGTCTTCTAGAGAACTCCCCATGTTGAATGAAAATCCAGATGAAACTTTCGAAGCCTTGAGCCACACACATATATCATGTTTCTCATCTAGGTTGAGGTTGTACCACCTCATGTTTCTCCTGAATTGCGAACTGCATCGGCGTCTTCCACCACGGTTTTGCCAAGGCATACTACACGATCAACCTTTCCTTTGAACTACCCGATAAGGAAAAGAGACTCGAGTAATGATTGATGGTAACAAAAATAATTGCTCTTAGCGAGAATGGATTTTTGTAAAACTCATCCCACATGGCCACACCCACTTCCCATAGTGTTTGCATGTCCTTTGTTAAGGGCTCTAAAAATACATCCATATCAATTCCAGGTTGTGTAGGTAAGGATTTTTCCTAGAACTAGCAACAACTCGTTTTGAAGGACTTTTCCTAGAACTCGCAACGACTCGTTGAAGCTAGCATTAGACCAACCAATCCAGCTTTTAGAATCAACATCTAAAAAATAGGTCACAATGTTTTTCGAAAGCGTACCCATTGGCATGTGCTGCATTAAGGGAAAATAGAGTTTTACACGTCGCGCACTTTAGCCAAAATAATTGACGAAGCGCACGAAAGCACACAGACAAGAATCACCGGCTTAAACGGTGGTGCGGTATGGTTGTACTAAAAGTTAAGCTAATGCGCGACGAGGGTGGGTGAAGGAAGCGTCTGCGGCTACGGCTCTAGATCAGAATCTTCCACCGATGCCGCCAGGCCGCATCAAGGGGAAGATATCGCGCAGACGCTGACGCTTGCTGGATGGTCCGACGTCACGAAAGTGCTCCCGGAACTTGCTCGCTAGCTCGGGTGCTGGCGCCACCTTGACCGGGTGTCCCTCAAGCTTGCTGAGCAGCACCAACAACACCGTCCATTCCAGAAGTGGATCGTGCTTCTCATGTTTCGCAATGGCGGGCACGTCCAACGATCCGTTCTTCATCGGGGATCTTGGACGGCGGAGGGTGGGCTGGCCGCTGAGGACGGGCTCGTCGGCGACGCGGTGGCGACGCCGGGGGAAGTCTGGGCGGAAGCCGTAGTGGGCACGACTGCGTGCTCCCCAACAGATCCCCCGGTGGTGACTGGTTCCAGGGGCTCGTGTGGACCAGAGGCGGTGGGTAGCGTCGTAGTGGCTCCTGTGTCGGGAACTCCCAAGTCTTCCCTCGCGAAGCGGACGCCGAGTAGGGGAAGGATCTTGATCACGTTCTCCGACCTAGAGGATGTCACAACATCCCCGAAGGTTCCATAGAACCTCATGGTGAACGAGGGGCCTGGGGTAGGCAACACGAGCACGGGACACTTGGCCCAATTGGTTGGCCCGGACGTGCCGTGCTCGCTTCTCCGGGCGATGATCGCGGAAGGTAGATTTGGCAGCCAACCCGGTCGCTGCGACGCGGTACCTAGTCGTCGTCGACAACCCTTGCTCTTCGCTTGCGAGGTGGAGCCTTGGCAAGTTACGCCAATAGCAAAGTCGACGAGTCTAAGAAGGCCGGTACCGAAGGCTGCAGCGGCGCGGGGCGGAGGCCGGTGGAACGTCTTATTGGGAAGCCGACGGAGGAGTGTGAGGAGCCATAGAGCTCACATCGCCCCGACACATCGGGCGCCCGGCGATCTAAACATGTCGGTGGCATGTTGGACGCCAACGCAGCGTCGGCCGCGGACCCATCCGGCACCTCCGGCAAGGGGTTGGCTGTAGGAAGCCCCCACCCCGAACATCAAGGGGCTGGGTAGGGTAGCATGATGTGGCAAAAGCGGCATCGCCCACACCGCGAGATCCTTCGAAGCCTCGGCCTCTGCGAAACGAGAGCGCGACCATGCGCTGGAGGCGTCGGTGGCTCCAACCGCCTTGGTAGGGGTGACGCCGAGGTGGACGGTTGCGCGACGAGAGAGGCCACGAGCTCGTCAAGCATCGGGTCCACCCGAGTGAAAGGCAAAGTAGCCACCCGCGACGCAAGCCCGAGCAGGTCCGAGGAGGCATCGGCTATGTCGACAAAGCCGGCAGCCACAACGATCGCGCAGCACACGACGGCCTCCTAAGCTGGGTCACCAGCGAAGATCCGGTGGAGGCCACACGAAACCTCCACCACAAGTGCCCACGCCAAGCCCAACAACAGCGGAAGGTGGCGTAGGGCGCAATCGATGACACCCCACGCTGCGCGGCGGAGGCTCCTCGCGCGGTGGCGGTGAAGAGGGTGTCTAGCAAACAGTGCCCCGCGTCCGAGGAGGCAAGCAACGGCGGGCGTAGTGGCGTGATCCTTCGGCGAGACGGTTGAAGCACATACCTACAAGATAGGCCGGTACACGGTGGTGACAAGCGTGAGGCGAGGTTGGCCATCGCAGACCGGGGTTGAGCAGAACGCGCGGCGTGCTTGAAGTGGTGGAGGAAGCGCTGCCAGCCCGCCGCATTCGGTAGGGTTACACGGCGTCACGGTCCAAACCTTTGGTGGGCGGAGACGCGGCGCGGGCCAAGCCATAGGTGGCGAGACACGCTCCGGCGCCGTTGGCGCCGGCCGGACCGTCGCAAGCCCGCCAAGGGCCCCGAGGTGCGCCGCTGGGGACGGTGCCGCGCCTGCGCGGCTCTTGCGCGTCTTGGTGGAGACACGATGTCGGCGTCGTCCACCAAGATGATAGTGGCTCGTGCGGACTCGGCGCCCGTGGCGGAGTCAACGAGCACGGAGCCGCTCGGCCACGGCCGATTGTTGAGGCGGGCGAGTTGGAGAGGCGTCGATGAGACGCGCCGAAGGTGGTGCGTGTCTGCCGCCCCACCCACATCGGCGTCATCATCATTGTCCCGCCGGAGACGACGCCCTCAACCCACCGCATCGCCTTCGACCTGCCTAAGGAGGATGGGAAGACAGGGGTAGCGTCGGGGGAGAGAGACGTGTGGGAGTAATAAAACTCATGAAACTCATGAAATCATGCATAGACTAATAAAACTCATGAAACCAACTAAATGAATACATATATATAAAGCATAAGCATCAAAACAGCCAACTTCGCATAAGCTGTGGGATATGTATAATTGAGCATGGCAAAATCCTTCGCTACAACTGATCAAATGTGTATGTTTAACCGGCTACCACAACTTATCTTAACATTGTGAATGAGACGATTCCATGAATATGAACATATATGAGGAATATCCGAGCAATCTCGTCCCAGATATAACAGATAACACATTTATATCTCTCTGATCAAAACAACAAACAAACGGAGATTCGTCGTGACTTGTCTAAAAGGCTGGTGGTCTCAACTAGCCCTTTTAAGCTAAACATGCCAAATCTACGTTTACCTGGTCTAACGGCCAGCGGGCTTCAGTAAACTCAATACATAAAGCTAGTTCATCTGAGGTCTTGATAGATCTATATCCTTGCACTGATCGTTAATTATCTAAAAAAGGTATAAAAGATGGAACACACGCATGTGTTGTTCGATGCCCAAACATTGTGAATCCACGGATCTACCCCAACCGACTGACAAACGCTTGGCTGTTGTAAACCTCTGGCGCATCCAAGCTGGACGGTCGGCGACATGCATGCGTTACTTGTGAAAGCATATCGTGTCGGCTAAAACAGCCAATTGGGGGTACATGAAGCAGGAACAAACGCATCTAAGCATGACTTACATGGCTAAACAAACCGGGTAATCCAACGGTTATCTACTAACGTCCACCCTAACCATATATAGATGAATTGGAACCCACAATACGTAACGATCTAGATTGATAGACTCCGGCCAATAAGCACGTGAAAATGACCATCAATGATAATAGTAAACAAGACATGCATAAAGACGGTCATGATCAATATAAATCTAAGGCCAAAGAACTTATCAATCTCGTCGGGCAAATGGTGTGTTCATATGGTAATCGTAAGCAAATCTGAGCATGCACATCACAGGTAACTTAATGAATCTACTAGACTTTATCATGTCCAATAGAACCGATAACCCAATGTTAAAGCTGGTCTAGAAGGCCAGCGGCCCTAGCAAAGCTACCTCGCCATCGATTAGGTGAGATATAACAGGGGTTGTCGAGGAACTTACGAGCGATGCGGAGCGGATCACGAAAAGCTATAGAAAAACTTCGGCGACTCTACTAAAGGACTCGACAAGGTGGCCGAAGCCTGTTTATTGTTGTATTGATTGATTGAATGTCCTTTACAATAGCTGGGGCTTACATATTTATAGCCCATGGCTTAGCATGAGTCCGAGTAGGATACGACTCTAATTTACAAGGAAAACAAACCCTAGTGGAAGAAGATAACTTGGCCTCCAATCTTTCCCTTATGTATGGAGACCGAACGTGGTTTCCTTAAATCGTCGGGGCCTCAAGATTTGCACAATATTAGCCTTGCTGACAGGCTGAATCTTTTAGCTGATCCTCTCTGAGTTTAGCCGAATCCTGGTGATGTCATCTTCAGCCGATGCTCCCTTCCCAATTCTCTGGCAAAACATACTCCCTTTGAACCAGCCATTCTGTTCACCATGATTTCTGGGTCGAATGGTCCTTGACCAAAATCCAGTGTTAACAGATAATCTGTAATTAAATATGTATGTTACTAATACTACTATTATTTGAATAAACTTAAAAACCTTCTATCTTATCTAGATAGCGTTATTACAGAGAATCTAGCAATAACTTCAGAAAATTAAACAACTATGTTTTTATCCTACAAATGTATATTTTGATCTCTTCTAGTATCAACAACCATTATAATCACTAACAAAAATTTTACATATCCGTATGAATAACTAGATTATCTACTTAAAGAACATATTCACACAATCAAAATCTAGATAACAATATTTCCCATTATTTTTCATTTACATGGATACGTAAATTAAGAAATTGATGATTGATGAGAAATGTATATGATGACAAGAAACATAATAAGCCAACTTATCTAATTTTTTTTTGAGACAATCATGAAACCCTAGATCTAAAATTACTACCATTCTTTCTCTTTCTCTATTCAAACACAACCATAAAAGCTTAGATCTAATTCTGCCTCAAAATGAAAAGGATTCATGCAAAAAGAGATATGAGAGGCATTACCTAACTTTTTGAGCCACCACCTTCAAAGAAACAAAAAACAAAACCTCCTCTCCCTTTTTTTGAGAGGAAAGGAACAATTATATTCTATAATAGATTGGTATATCATCATGTTACATAGAAACTGATTTTTATTGTACCCACAATGTGAAAAGCTTGAATTCTCAAATCTAAATCTATATGACGCTTTGTACGGATAGCGACACAAGAAAACACTTGGCAAAATACTTGAGAACATATGCCCAACAAACGACGGCCAACATTCCAAAGAGGCGGCGAGTTGATAAATTTCTTTCTGGTGTCTTCCCTCTTCTTCTTTGTGCCACTAAAGAATGACAAAGACTAGTCTCAAGCTTATTCTCCCTAGTCCTTCATCATGGTCATATCTAACCACAACAAAAAATTAATCCATAGCGGCGACATCATCTTTGTCTCTATGTCGCTGTTCAAAAGAAAAGTCTTTATGTCGTCATGCCGATGAAGTTCTTTGGCGGTTGTTGTCACCCTCATCTTCTTTAATCAAGCCACCATGAAGAAAATGGTTCCCACCTTGCCCACCGTCGACGAAGGGAGGAGGAAATAAATCACCAAAGCTAAGGAACTTGGCATGGAGAGACCCTAACCCTAAGTACTCAATATACTAGAAAAACTTATTAAAAACAATGGATCCCCACTTCCTCTGGTCTCCGGCGATCTTTGGAGGGGAAGGGAGGGGTGCCGATGGTGGTTGAAAGTGGAGGCCATTGGGGTGCAAGGCATGAGGGGTGAGGTGAGTCGCGAGCCTCGAATGCTCTGAGTCCCGGTTATGTGGCCAACTTCCCCTTGTATGTTGTAGACCCCGCTTTGGGCCGGCTGTTGACCGGGCCGATCTTTGTGAGAGAAAGTACTGGCCGCTGGCCGTTGGCTGGCTGATCTTTGTGAGAGAAAGTACTGGCTGGGGCTTGGCTGCGAACAGGCTCGTAGTTTTTGGACCTCCAAGTTCACCACCAATGGAAGCTGGCTTGGCGGTACAATTTTGGTCGGGGGAGGAAGAAACAACATTTATAACCTTTTTTTGCTGGCGATTCATCAAGCCAGGCGCCAGCGTAAAACATTTATAGCCTTTTTTGCTGACTTATTAGAGGTTTGCTTAATGAGCCATCGGTGTAAATATGCTATTTACACGGGCAATTTGCATAATTAAGTAAACCACTAGTGTAAATCCATTTACTCCAGCAATTATTAGCTTGGGCCCACATATTTTTTTTATACTAGCTCCTGCACCTTATAAATATACCTGAGCATTTTGCGGGCCGGGTCAGGTTCGGGCCGGGCAAAAAAAAGCCCAGTTATTTCGGGCTGTGAAAATTCTACCCATGACCGTCCCATTGGATATGTCGGGCCTTAATTTTCAGGCCGGGCCCAGGCTTGGGCGGGCCGTCGGTGCATTTTATAGTCTAAAATAGCTAAAAACAACATTTTGGGTCGGCTCGGGGCAAGATTTTTTTTGGGGGTTGCAAGATCTGTGTCTAGGCCCATCTAGTAAGGTCCGTGGGCGGGTCGGGTTCGGGCTGGGCTTAGGATGGGCTAGTAGGCCCGGGTCGGGCCAGCTAAAAAATGCTCAGGTATACTTTGAACCGCTAGTGAAGAAAATCACTTGCATCAAAAAAAATTGATTATGTATTGTGCTCCTCCTGTCTCTGAGCAAAGTGTATAGGAAATTGGGAGTGGAGGGCTGGAGGCACGGGCGAAGACATGGAGATGGGGGTGGGCCGGGATGACATAGGAAGGAGGATTAGGTCGTCCGCAATGGTTAGCTTTTTGACCATCTAGATGTGACGTGACAAGGAAAAAAAGTTGGAGAGAGAGAGTAGTCAGCGGCTACATGCAAATAGCTGAAGTATTTCACATAGCCTAAGAACATGTGAGAGAAGCATGTGAGTCCAATAGTATAAAATAGTCTTTGTTGTTGTCTCTCACCTCCACGTCAGGCGACTACGTAGCTAGCACTAGCTATTACCATTGTGGGCGCCATTATAGATGAAGGAGTTAAAAAGACAACAATGAGTGGGTCCCATTTCCAAGTATCTAGCGCCTTCGACCTAAAACAAGTGACATTATGGTATTCGTGCGGTCAAACATAGACATGTAGAAAATATTAGTAACATTTGTATCTCAAAATAAGTTTAATATAAAAATAAATTTAACAATCTATCTAATGATACTAACTATGTACTACAAATATTAATATTTTCTTGTATATAATAGTCAAAGTTAAAAGTGTTCGATTTTCAAAAGTAGGAGCTTAGGGACCTGCTGCTGCGCTCGACGGGCTCTTCAGGATCTCACGGAGGCAGACGCACGTAACTACCTGCAGCAGTTAGTACACATGCAAGCGTTTGACCCGTTATAGATTGAGCACCCATAGAGATGCTTGCTGACCAGAAAATATTCTCTCTCCCTCTAAGCGGCGCTATAGGAGCCTTTCCATTGTACATGGCCTAAGGCTGTACACATTTGCATTAAATTTGACAAGTCAACTTTCGTCCCTTCCCATTTGACAAGTCAACTTTCGTCCCTTGCCGTGTGAATCTTTGCTTACAACAAAATAAGCGACTGATAAATATCTCCTATTCAGCCTTCCATGTATCTTCTTCTTCTTCTTCTTACTGGGTCATGGTTCTCTAGTTGTTAATCCCTATATCCTTCAACTAGCAAGGTCCTCAAGTCTTTTTCGCCTGCAGGTTAGAACTAATCGACGCTAATGGAATTTTTTCTGCTTTCCTCTTATGATTTTTGTGGTCATTGTGGACTCATCCTTCTTAGCGTTATATGATATTTCCCTTCACAAAATTACTAATATGTGCTGTTTGAACTAAACTTCTTGTTTGATTTCATGTTCTTGTTAGCGTTAAGCGAAAATTGCCTCTCAAACTTACCGATGTGGCCTTTTTTTTTTTTTTTTTTTTTTTTTTGGAACCAATAGGATGTACCCTTGATACCCGCCGTACACCGCCTATGAATCTGCTCATTTTCACATCTCGGAGGTAAATTGGTTCGTACTGCTCTTGATCCAGTTTCCTTATTGCGCCATGTTATTCAAAAATAATGATCTATTGAACCTCTACTGAACGATCTGCTTCCATTCAGATCCAGCTGGGAGTTTAGCTTTAAACACTAAGATCTGCACTTGTTGTCTTACTTTGGTTGACGTCTTAAATCCTATGCTTAATACAGGGCTTGAGCACATCTTATGCTTAAACAGAAACGTCTACAAAGTCATGGATAACACAGATATGGACGATGTCCTTGACCGTATACTTGCCGGAATCGAGGAGCCGAAACATCTCCCGCTTAGAGTTTTGCAAAAATCACAAATGGATTCTCGGCTCAGAGAAATATTGGCTCAGGAGGATTCGGAGTGGTTTACAAGGTAAATGGTTTCTGCACTAAAAATGGTGAAATATAGGCATATAGTTGGATAATAGAAATACTTAATGAAGATATCAACTTGAGAAGAAATATACATATTAGACCTTGAAAAAGGTCGTCTCGATCTGTTTTCCTGATATTTGCCAAGCCAGATTCTCTGGGTGGTACATCCTTAATTTATTCAATTCACGCGACATGTTTTTTCCTGCAACATTTTATTTTCTGAGGACGATATGGTAGAACATGCTGACCAAAAAGAAGTGCAATTAACAGGGTGTTGTCACAAACGGGCACGTTGCCGTGAAGAAGATACATCTAAATAGTTACACTGTGGACGACAAAATGTTCATTCGTGAGGTTACAAACCTGTTGAAGTTTAACCATCCAAATGTAGTCCGATTTCTTGGCTTCTGTTCTTATACAGAAATGATAAGAGACCCTGAGGAGCCTCTTTTGGCTGATGTAAGAGAAAGATTACTCTGTTTCGAGTATATTAGCAATGGGAGCCTTGATAAATATATTACAGGTATGATAACATTGCATTTGATCAAGTTTCTCTGAATATACTTCACTAGTAGTTTTGATGTCATCTTCAACGTATTATTAGAGAAAAAAACTTGTACTAAAATTCTTCTATCGTCACTACGTAGAAGACTATTTGTACCAACACCACCTTTGTTTAGAGGCGGTTCTATATGGAGCCGTACCTATACAAATGGTTTCTCAAACAAGACGCCCCCTACAAATAGTGTCTATTTAGGGGACGGCTCAATATCCAGCCACATCTACAAATCAATTTATAGGGGCGACTGTTATATTGACGCTGAATATTTTAAAAGAATTATTAAAATTTAAATTTTTCAAAATAACCTTGGAGGGACAAATGACCAAAATAAAAGTTGTAGATCTCGAAAAGCTATGAATCTTTGTTGTTTATTATTTTTCCATTTGATTTCATTTGATGCTTCAAAATATTTTTGGAAATTTATTTTTTAATTCTCATGCAAAACTACATTTGAATTTCTAAAATTTAAAATTTGAATTTTTTCAAATGACCTTGGATGGAGAAACAACCAAAATAAAATTTGTGGATGTTGAGAAGTTATGAATCTCTTTGTAGTTGACAAGTTTTTGATTTGAAATCATCTTGCCATGCAAAACTACATTTGAATTTCCAAATTTCTAAATTTTTCTTTTTTTTCAAACAACCTTGGATGAAGAAACAACTATAACAAAAATTATAGATCTTGACAAGTTATAAATCTGTAATTGATAATGCGTTAATTTGAAATCATCTTGTCATGCAAGATTACGTTTGAATTATTAAGATTTTAAATTCAAATTCTGTAAAACGACCACAAGTTTTTTATTTGAATTCGTTTTAGGGTAGTCGAGAGAGGGGGGAGGGTAAGCGCTAGGTGAGGTCGCATGTTCGAACCCCCGTGGCCAAGAAGTCTTGCGATTTACGTATCGAAAAAAATACAAACGACTTGGGACTTCTGAAAATATAAATGATTTGTAGGGGTGGCTGAACAGCGGGTGCCTCCCCGGATTAAAATAATTTCTTTTTGCTACTTATTTTAGCATTATTAATGTCTAAAATCGTGTTTTTTAAAATGATTTATACCGGCGGCTGGATATTGAGCCACCTCTAGCAAATCGATTTGTAGGGGCGGCTGAGAAACTGTCCCTACAACAAACAATGAATTTTTAAGAACGGTTGCTTAGGAGCATCTAGAACCCCGATAATGTATTCTATAATAGTGTGTTCCATGTGCACTTTAGCATTCATCGTAAGCTAATTGTTTCATGACTTAATTGTTACTATAATTTTTTTGGTCATTTCTCCTTCTACATGCAGATGAATTACAAGGACTTGAATGGAATACACGTTATCAAATAATCAAGGGAATCTGTGAAGGTTTGCGATATCTTCATGTAGAAAAGCACATTATTCACATGGATCTCAAACCGGCAAATATAATGATAGATAGTGACATGATGCCCAAAATTACGGATTTTGGTCTATCTAGGCCAGATGAAAAATCGCATACCACTGGCTACCGTTTTGGATCTAGGTAACCAATGCATCGAGAAAACCATTTCAATAATTATTGCTAGTTCCTCTTAGATTTTGTTGATACAACAACGGATGAAATGGCAAATTTTCTTGCAGCGGATATTGTGCTCCAGAATACAAGGAAATGGGCAAAACAAAATTCACGTGTGATATATATAGTTTGGGAGTGATAATTGGAGAGCTGGTAACAGGGCGTAAGGGCAGACCTCGTATAAAGAAGGCAAAGGTAAAACTGATTTATCTCATGATATAGATGGACCTTTACTGTAGTAAATTTCATTGTTTCCAAATAAAAGTGGTTTAGGACTTTGACATGGTTTATACAGGGTTAAACTCGGACAGCAACTCCTATAAAATATTCAGACATATTATGACATTACTTTTTATGGCGAATCTGGTACCACCAACATTATGTTGCAAGAATATTCAGATTTGTAGGCATTTGTGGTCAAAACTAAACATATCGACTTATGTGAGACATAGAATGTCGAAAACCGGTTAGATTGAGCCGGCTGTGACACGTCGGCAATGAACTCCGAGGCGGCGGGCATAGGGGGCGGTGGGTGTGGCGGCGTCCGGCCTGGTGGCGGGCCGGGGGCGGCGGCAACAGTAGGGGGAGGCGGCGCTGCTACCGGGCGCCGGCGGTCGGCCGCGGCGCTGCGGTCGGTGGCGGGCGGCATGGCGGCGGCGGCGTGTGGGGTAGGGGCGGTGGCGGCGGTGGAGAGAGAGGGGCACAGGCACGAAATTATTTTCATTATTGCTTGTCTCCCCAAAGATTACAGACCCTTACTTATATAGCCCGACTAGTGGGTCTTGTAATCTAAGCAATCTCTTTAAGTTTTCCTTATATGATTGGAATACCTTTTACAAGCAATCTTATTTATTTCCTAATAAGGGGTTTCCTTATATGATTGGAATATCCCTTGCACACCAAAAGTCCTAAGATAATGCTAACTTGATGACGAAGCGGAGACGGAGACGGGTAAGGTGGAGGCGGCGGCGGTGTAGGAGGCGCCGGCCCCACTCTTCCCCGCGCCGCCCCCCCAATCCTAGGCCGGTTGTGGCCGGTTGGGCCCTCCTAGCCCACCCATGGCTTGCCCAATTCTAGCACACGACATCTCCCCACGGTTCGACGAGGCGGCGCGTCCACGTGTCGCCCAACCCACCAGGTGGGCGCGAAGGCGATGCCGATCGGTGATGTCGCTGATGCCGGGTCCGGGGCGAGGATGAGGGGACCTGACTTGTCATTGTCGTCGTTGCATATGTTGGCATCCTCATCGGCGAAGGAGAACTCGAAGTGCAGGTTCCCGAAGTAGATGCTGAACTTATGGCTCAGCGGGGGCTGCACGAAGGGGCGGTCCATCCATGTTTGCCGCATGATGGAGGCGCTGAGGATGTCAGAGAGCTCCAGTGTCTGGCGAGTAGCAGGTGGAGCCTGGAATGTGTAGGTGGTTGGCACATGTACCTTAGCATGTATGTGCCTGCGAGAACACATGGTGAATCGACGTGACCGCGCCGGGGAGAGTCGTAGTAGGCGGCCGTAGAGCGGGTCACTAGCCGTCTTGACGGGCGGCCCAACCTGTGGCGCCGGGGCTGTCGACACGTCAATGATGACGTTGTCGATGCGGGGAGGAACTTCGTTGCCGTGGTTGTCGAAGAGGAGGGTCGTGGACGCCCTTGAGCTTGACGTTCGGGTGCCTGCTGGAGGAGGAGCACGCTTGCCGGGAACGCCTGATCTTCGCGCGGGCGGTTCGGGAGGTGGAAGCCCACTCACGACACCATGCAGGGGGCGCCACCTTCCAAGAGGAAGTCGTGCGAGAGCTCGAGCGAGGGGGATGTAGTAGCGGTGGAAGTGCCTCATGATGCCGTAGAAGAGGCTCCACTCGGTGCGATCGCTTGAAGCTCGATTGCACTAGCGATGATGCCGAGCTCCTGGTTCGACGTAGTACCTAGGTGAAGCTCGGTGAGGAGGTCGCCCGAAGCGCCGTCGTCGACGCCCCATGGAAGCTGCCAGGTGCTGCCGCCCCGCGCGCCCGCGTCTGGCTGGCGGCATCGGCAACTCGTCGTCATAGTGGCGAGCAAGGTCGATGGCCTCCTCCATCGAACGAGGCTCGAACCATTCGAGCACCGATACAAAGCGTGTCGCGCGTGTGTAAGCCACCGACGGCAGGTCGATCGCGATGGCACCGGCTCTCAAGGTCCATGTGAATCGCGACAGCCCTCAAAAGCAAAGATATAGTCGCCCGACTTGCACTCTTGACCAGGAGGCGCGTACTTCCCCGTGGTGTCAGTGATGATGGGGGGTCCGAAGTCGCGTCGTAGGTAGTGGGTGAACACGTCCCACTCGACCAACGGCCTCCTTCAGGATAGCCTGTGGAACCGTAAATGCGGCGGGACCTGTTAGATGGAAGGTAGCAAACCGGCGTAGAAGTCGGGATCGATGTCGTCCTTCAGCTCGAACAACACCTCCATGTTGTGTATCCAGAGGGCAGGGTTGTCGCTGCCATCGTATTCCATGTCATCCAGGCGAGCGGCGTAGAGAGGGGGGTAGGTCCGGTGACACTGAATGGGGCACCGCGGTGGCGCCACGGGAAGGGCGCCACGGGTGGCGCCATCTTTACCGTCGGAGAGTCTCCGCGCGGTTGCGGGTGTCGGTGGAGAGGAAGAAGCAACCGATGCTTTGTGGTGTCGCCGATGACGATGTCGGTGGTGTCCAGTGCATCATCTGAACGACGTGGCCACCCTCGTCCCGCTAGAGGAGAGTAGGGTCGGAGTCATCGCCAATGTCGCAGGCAGGGGCGGTGGCGGTGCCTAGGGCAGCGCAAGGGGGTGGCCCCAATCCAGTGGTGGCGGCTGCCGCTGGGCTCAGTCCTCCAGCGCGGTCATCATGGTCGTCGAGCGGAGGGAGGTAGCTGAATCTTCGGGGCGTTGTAGACGTACTCCACATGTGGCGAAGATGCATCTCGATCTTGTCGGCGGCGGCTGATCTTGGTGCAGTTGTCATCGAGGAGCACCTTCAACGCCTTGGTGAATGCTAGCATCTCGGAAGCCATCGGGTGGTAGGAATCGCCCTGGTCTCTCGGATACCGGCTGTCACAAACCGCTTAGATTGGGCCGGCTATGACACGTCGGTGACGAATTCCGTGGTGGCGGCGACGGCGTCGGCCTGGTGGCCGGTGGTGGCGGCGGCGGCGCAAAGAGGGGGGAGGCGGGGCGGCGGGCGGCGTGGCGGGGCGACAACGCGTGGGGCGGGCGGTGGAGAGAGGGGTAGAGGCACAAGATTATTTTCTTTATTGCTTGTTTCTCCAAGAGATTACAGACCCCTTACTTATATAGTCCGGCTAGTGGGACTTGTAATCTAAGCAATCTCTCTAAGGTTTCCTTATACGATTGGAATACATTTTACAAGCCATCTTATTTATTTTCTAATAAGGGGTTTCCTTATATGATTGGAATATCCCTTGCACACAAAAATTCCTAACCCGCCCATGGCTGGCTCAATTACGGCACATGACATAGAACAACAAAAAATTATACTTGGATGCAGTATGGAAAGTTATGCAATTTTGATCCTTTTACTTTTTTCAAAGTGCTCCATCATTATTATGTGTATATATCATCATTCTATCGAATGACATACTTGGTTTGACTCATACATTGGATGAAATTTTTAGATTACGTGGATTTATCACGAGTTAAACAAAACGTATCAGGCAATGAAAAATTCATGAACAGATGTGATCACCCATAGTGGGTGAACACGTCCCCACTCGACCAACGTCCTCCTCCGGGACAGCCCGTGGAATCGGACTACGGCAGGACCTGTCGGATGGAAGGCAACATACCGGGTATAGAAGTCGGGATCGATGTCGCCCTTCAGCTCGAACAACAGCTCCATCTTGTGTATCCAGGGGGTCGGGGTTGTCGCTGCCGTCGTATTCGGGGCCGTCGAGGCGGCGGCGTAGGGGGGGGTAGGTCCCCTGCGGTTCTTGCGGGTGTCGGTGGGAGAGGAAGAAGCAGCCGGTGCTGCGGTGTCGTCGATGACGATGTCGATGGCGTCCGGTCGTCATCGAGAACGACGTGACTACCCTCGTCCCCGCTGGAGGAGAGCGGGGTCGTAGTCGTCATTGATGTCGCAGTGCGGCGGATTCGGCGCCTAGGGCAGCGCTGGGGGCGGCACCGAGGTTTGCGGCGGCGGGCGCCACTGGATGTCCTCCAACACGGTCGCCGGGGTCGTCGAGCGGAGGGGAGGTAGCTGAATCTTCGGGCGGTATAGGCGTAGTCCATGCGGCGATGGCAGCGTCTCAATCTCGCCGAAGCGGCGGTTGATCTTGGTGCGCTTGTCTTGAGAAGCTTCTTCAGCGCCTTGGTGAACGCTTGCATCTTGGAAGCCATCGGTGGTGGGAATCGTCTGGTCTCCGGATACCAGCTGTCTCAAGCTAGTTAGATTGGGCCAGCTGTGACACGTCGGCGACAAACTCGAGGCGGCGGCGGCATAGGGGGCGTGGGGGGCGGTGGCGTCGGCCCGGTGGCGGTTGGGGCGGCGGCAGCGGTAGGGGAGGCGGCGGTGCAGCGGTGTCGGCGCTTCGGTAGTGGGCGGCGCCGTGCGGTGGTGGTGGCGGCGCGTGGGGCAGGGGCGGCGACTGTGGAGAGAGGGGGTAGAGGCACGATATTATTTTCTTTATTGCTTGTCTCCCCAAGAGATTACAGACCCCTTACTTATATATAGCCCAGCTAGTGGGACTTGTAATCTAAGCAATCTCTCTAAGATTTTCTTATACGATTGGAATACCTTTGACAAGCAGTCCTATTTAATTCTAATAAGTGTTTTCCTTATGTGATCCAAAGCATCTAGCAATTCCTCGATCACATGTAATGGCACCTGTGGAGGGCATTTGTGATCTTTTTCCCCACTTATTACCACATTTGAAGCACAAGTTATTTTGCCTTCTAAAGGTTCTAAGAGCTACTAGCTTATCTTCAGTCTCAGGTCCTTGATCCGGCCCTTTAGCCCTCATACCCTCCATCATCTTGCCTTTATCCCTGAACACCTTGAAATTAGGACGAACCCCATCCTTGAATGAGTGCTTACTCTTGATTTTCCCTAATTCGGCTTCCTGGATCAGGGCTAAAGCACTGGTAGTATCAACATCTACCGGTCTGTGCAGCACCAAAGGAGACCTGATCTCCTCCTTCAACCCTACCACAAACCGTGTCACAAAGTATGTGTCATCGTAGCTTGCATTGTATAGCAGAAAATTATGAGCTGCTTCTTTGAACTTCAACACATAAGCATCCATTGACGTCTTCTGGACAATGCTCTCGAACTGCTTCAATACAATTGGATATTGATCCTTGTCAAAGCGCGGATCATCACCAGATCACAGAGCAACTCCCAACCCGTGATGCGCCCAACCCTCTCCTTGGTATGCAACCAGGTCTGCCAACAAAATTAAGTGCCGCAAACCTCATCCTCAATGAAGGATGGACCGCGTAGACATCAAAATACATCAAGCAGTGATCATGCCATAAGCGGGGTGCGGAACCATCAAACTTAGGAAATCGATTTTTGGAAATGGGGGCGGGCGAGAGAATGGATCAGAGTATGAATCGAAGCACATACCCTTGTCGAAGTTCTGCGGCCCAGTGTTCGCCACACCCGTTAGGCTGCGCCGCGTCTCCCATCGGTGACTGTGACGAGGACGCCGGGGCAATGTTGAGGTCGAGCCTTCGGGGTAAAGTTTGTCTGACCGTGGTGGGCACGACGGGCGGCGTGCCACCGCCAGCAGTAGGAGCTTCTACCTCCGAGATCCCCTCACCGCCAGCGCCAACTCTGATGCCGACGCGAGGCAAACCGCCGAGAACCCCGGTCCAGGGCATGGTCCATCGAACGCCCGACTTGAGGCCATCAACACGGTGCCTTAGCTAATCCATCCGCGCCCGAGGTGTCCCACATGCCGGATTCCGCCACCTCCGCCCTCACACGCGCAAATCCGCGAGCAAGGCATCCGCATCCGCTTGCTTGGTGTTGATGGTGTGCACCTCGTCAAGCGTCTGTTGAACCATGTCACGGAGCCGGTCAGTTGCTTGGCAGCATCCGTGAACTCGTCGAAGCGCCTGACCAGGTTCTCGAACTTCTTGGCGAGATCCTCGATCGAAGACGCCATCTCGGCCTGCACCTTTGTCATGTTTCTTAAAGCTTTATTGTAAGAACCTTCTTTTGTAATTTTTGCTGTCAATAATAAAAGTACAGTAGGGGCCTCCCCCTCCTGTTTTCCTTCAAAAATAAAACTTCCGCCCTGGCGCCAGCACGCGAAATCAACCGGGAACGAGAAAAATTTGACGCTGATTGAGTGGCTAGATACCAATTGTTAGGATCCGCGAAGGAATCGCTAACGATAAGTAGACGGATTGGGAGGAATTTGAGAGAGTTTAGCATGAAACAGAGTGGAAATTTGGGGAAAAGCATGAACAGCAACCGGAGGGAACCGGATGAAGCTGTATATTTCAGAGTTTAGAATGAGCGGTTACAAATTCCATACCCTTTCACTAGTCCAGGACCGGCTTGCCCTACCAACTCAGGCCCAAACACCTCAACTACTGCTACAGCCCAATTAGCCAACAGAATGTAAAATGAGCCCAGGAAAGACTCAACAACTCCCCTGATCACCTATTGCCTGATCACCAACAGTATCGACCACTCCCTACTCCTGGCCTCGCATCAGGTTCCTGACACTGCCTATCCTCGGCTATTCGATACCTCATCTCCCATCATCTTGTGGCGCATGGCTGTAAGTGGACATAGCGAGTGAATGTAGCAAGTCCCTCCCCTCGGAGGAGGAAGTCGGCAAAGTGCGCATATGATCAACCACTTGTGGCAGGAACCATTGGTGGCAGTGAGTGTCTCCGATCATCCGATGAGACCCAGATGGTCATGATGGAGCACGAGCAGTAACTAGAGGCATCTAGCAGGAAGTTGTGCGAGTTCACTGCTCGTGGGCATGAAGTGTGTGACGCCCTGCTCCCTCCACCACCGCGAGGAGGCCCCGACGACCTAGCTAACTGGCGGTTCAAAAACCCCTTCATTACCAAACTGACAATGATGCGGGAGTTCAGATCACTATCAGTTGCTCCCAACTGATCGATTGGCGGCGTGGCCTGATGCCGCCGTGCCGCATGGCACTTTGGAGATCGCCGATCCGTGCATGCTCATGACATGGGTGCTGGTATTACTGTCCTCGCCGTCCTCGTGGTGATACCGATAGACGGTGATGGACGCGGAGGACGCTGTGCGTGAGGGCAGCGGCCGCGCCATCGGCGCCGTCGGGAACCGACCCCACAATCGTCATCGCGCGGCGGATGGTCTGGAGCTTGCTGATGATCGCCTCCCACAGCCGGCTGGTGGCTGGCCGGGACGGGGAGTTGGACGAGGCCGCGCCGTCAGACCAGGCTTGCTTGCCGGCCGTGCGTGCTCACGCGTCACGCCATGGGCGAGGCTCGCCGGCCATGCATGTTCACGCCATGGACCAAGCAGACCCAGCACATATGGACAAGGCACGGATTTGTTTAAGTGACTACTGGACAGGAACATGGAGTTCTATTTGGATTTCTTTTAAGAAACTCTCACCGTGGAGCTCGCGGGGCTGGATATGGAGCTCGCACATGACGAGCTTGTCCAGGCTCCGGCGTCGCTCGAGAAGCGCTGGGCTGCTACGCTCTGCTGCTTGTTGTGTGCACAAAGGATCAGTAGAGGAGAGAGAGAGGAGCATAACAAACGATTGGTTAATTTTTTACCTAAATACTAGAAGAAAATTCTCCACTTGAATGAATAGTTTCTAGGTGCACTGTTGTAGAAACTACGATAATTTCTAATTTCTTCCATTGGGACTGCCCTTATCACCGCCGGTTTGAAACCAACTATGATGACCGTGTCATCATGGTCTAATAACCACTGTCGTGTGCTAAAACAGGCGGTGATGGGCAGGGCAACGATGTGAGGCCCAATATGGGCTTGGCATTGTCTCAGTTGTTTTTTATTATGTGCCCCATGCGGAAAAGGGTGGCTTAAAGTTTTAAGAAGCACTACCGGAATCGGGGTCTTTTCCGTGGGGAAAATCTTTCCCGTGAGCCTGGGGCGGCTCACGGCAAATTGACCATACATTTGCTGTGAGTTGGGCCAGGCTCACGACAAAGGTGTCATATCAATTTGCCGTTAGTGGCTCACGACAAAGGCTAATTCTTTCCCGTGAGCCACGCCATTAGGGCTCATGGGAAAGGAAAAGGAAACGACGTTTCTTATTGCCTTTGCCGTAGGCCGTAAAGGGGTGGCCCACTGGAAAGGATCCGTCACCCGTCACCGTAACCCCCCCCCCGTCAACTCTTTCCCCCGAGTCTAGGGGTATACGGGAAAGGCTAAGCCGTGAACCCCACCTATCTAGCTCACGGGAAAGGCTCTTTCCCGGTGGATCCTTTCCGTCACTGCTACGCCATAAGCTACACACGGGAAAGTCTTTCCCGTGGGGGAAGACCCTTTCCCGTGAGTGTCGCGCTCATGGGAAAGAACGCGAATCTGGTAGTGAAGGGGTAAACCGACTTATATTGCTTATAAGAAAGAGTGACTTATAAGTTGATGGTGTTTGACAAAATAACTTATTTCACTTTTTAACTTAGGTGACTTATTTGAAACCAAACAGTACCTTATTGTACTTCAATTTAAGCAGGTGGCATTGTGCCACATCTGTGAATACCCATTAACATAGGCAGCGCCGGCCCTGGGTGCGGGCAAGTGGGGCGGCCGCCCCGGGCCCCCAACTCCAAGAGGCCCCACCCTAGCTATGTACTAGTACACAACACAGGTGATAGGTAGAAGTATACTTCGTATGCACACCGTATGCAGTGCCCGCTTTGTCCTAAGTCTTTGCCTGTGATTTTTCTGTGCTTTGTTTAGGTTCAGCACATCAAGCCGTGCGTCTCCTAGGCCCAAGTGTGGCCGTTTCTGTTTAGCTTGGGCATCTCGTTGTTCCATCTTGCTGTTCAGGCTAGCAAGCTAGTGCTTTCTCTATTTTTATGTTCAGTCATTTCTGACCCGAATTTCTAGTGAGTTGTTTCATCTGCAGATTGAGTTTTTAAAATCCGTTTTGAGAATCGGTTTTTGCGTTGTTTTTCTATGATCTAAGGAATCCGTCTAAGTGTTCTCTTCACAAGCAGACGTCTGTATTTTAGATTCGGGAACAAACTTTTCTTGTCGGTCGTGTTTTCTATTCCTTGGTTCGAAAACCTTTCTCGCCGGTCGTGTGTGATCTTTTAAAGTGTCTTACCAATCATGGCCTAGCAGCGTTGTCAGCATGCGGCCCGCCCAAGGGCGCAGTTGGTGAGTCTGCAGGTGACATGAACACACCGATACACGCTCTCAAAATAGGTTTGTATGTGCTCTGGCCTACTATATGCTCTAGAATTGAACGTGTCGATGTGCTCAATTAAAATTAGGGTGCAACCATAAAAATGATTTAATTTTAAATTTAAGTGAATGCGAATTATCGGATTGTTGTTAATTATTTGAGCTAATTCATTCTCTAAATTTTAAGAAGCTTCCATAAGAAAGGTAAAAAGAAAAACACAAGTAGATAGGTTCATACAATCACAATGAGGGTCTCTATCCATAAGTTTTTAAGTTGATTTCTCTGCAATGATTTATTTCATATGAATATTATGTAAGATTATGTGTTTGTCATTAATGGTGTTAAAAAAAACTGAGTAATAGGTATTGCCAGTTTGCCACTCTCGTCGTGTACCTAAAGGGCCCCGGATTTCAGTTTCGCCCCGGGCCCCAAAAATCCCAGGGCCGGCGCTGACATAGGCGTTACGATGGAGGTGGACTGCCTTGCCGTCTATGTAAACTCCTTATGCTTGGCTGGGAAATCTATTATGTGCTAGTTACTAATGCACCTAGAATTCTAGATATGTAGGTCAGGTTTTTTTTTTTTGCGATAAGGAAAAATTCCATAGATACTAAAGCAAGTTACATCCTCTCATTACAAAAGTAAACCAAACTACTCCACCTCCATTGATGGGAGACAAGAAACCTTGAAAAAGCCATAAATTTCACCATCTAGGATCATCATCCCAAACGGATATGCCACGCAGGCGCAAAGCTCCGATCTGAGCGAGCGGGGCCATCTCACCATCCACCGCCATCATCCTCATACCCATCACTTTTTGCAAAGAGGAATAAACTGCTAAAACTCCACATGCAAACATAATGAAATTGGCGCCGTCGATTACGTCGTCGAACTCATCACCATTGCCTTCACCAGATTCGTCATGAGAGAACACAAGTCTAACCGACATCCGGATAGATATCGTTGGAAAACTAAATCTCAATAGCCCATCATCATGGCTGCAAAGAACCACAACGAGACAAAGGAAGAGCCGGAGTACCTTATTCTCCATCAATTGTGATGTCTTCGTCTTGCCATCACCGCTGAGGAGCGACATGCTCCATTGCTCCATCGATGATCTTGATGGCGCCTTACGTCGTGGCCAATCTCTTCGATTGGATCTCCGGAAAAACCTTGAACCCTAAAGACTCGATCTATTAGGAAAAAAACTTATTAAAAACGATGGATCCCCACTCCCTTCAGCCCCGGCGTTATGCCGGAGGAGAAGGAAGAGGGACCAGCGTGGTTGAAGGCGGGGCCGGGCGGCGGCACCCCTAGGGTTTGGGGCTGGCGGCGCAAGAGCCCTGCTCCTTTTTTTGTTTCTTATTAGATATGTAGGTTATGTTTAGATAGATAGCAAAAATTTATGTAAGTAAAAATAGCCAAAAAGACCTATAATTTGGAACATAGAAAGTATTTGTCAACTAATAAGAAAAATGGAACATAGCCAGATTGTTCTACTGCACTCGATTATTGTATAGGGCTAGAGGACCATGTAGGTTTGTGAAAGAGCAACAATCACTTATACTCTTTTGGAGCTGTGTTTATAGAATTTGAGATCGGATTTGTCAAAATCCTATTCTCTTTGTTGTGGTTGCTTTATCGTTGTCGTTTAGGGTTTTTTTATGTGATTCGACTACACATTGTAATACGGTGGTGGAAGCTTGCGTTATACTTGCAATATCATTTTAAAGATCCGAGGATTGCTGTGCATCATAACTAGGTATCATATTCTAACACATGTGGGCTCCACATGTTGATGCCATATCATCTCCATGTGGCATGCCACAAAGGATAAACACAAGTGTTCTAGCAATTTGGACCTGACACGTATATATGTTTATTATCGTAGATGAGGACTTTTAAATTTTAGAGACCTATATGGCGTGCTGAGCCAAGTTCAAGGACTAAAGTTCATTTTACACCTTTATGTGATTATTTTTTGCAGGTTGTTCGAAGATGGAAATGCAGGTGGAAAGAATTAATGACGCATCCGTCTCTACAAGAGCAGCAAGTAATAAAATGTATGGAAATATCAGAAAGATGCATGGCAAAAGCACCAGAACATAGACTTTCTATATGTGACGTAATAGACAATCTCCATGAAATTGGAAATATGAATGAACGTGTCTCCGCAACTGGGCAGGTAAGCTCCCCTCTGCTCCCAAAAATAATGGGGTTTTATTCGTTTTTTTAATAAAGAAGTGAAGTTCCAGCCCCTACCATCCATTGACGGTACACAGCCGATCGGGCTCTATCAGGACAGTAGACCATTCATTTTTATTCATTTGTCACACCTACTATGTTAGAACAGTTAATTTTTAATGGAATATACTCCCTCCGGTGTACTCCCGTGGTTCCAAATTGTGGTTCACTTTGGTTTTTCTAAATCCATTTCTTTTACTATATATATATTGTATAACTGCACCATATGGGACCTTTAGTGCCCGGTTATGGGAACCGGGATTGACCCTTTAATAATCAAGTTTCCATTACCAAGGTGAATGTCACTCTTTCATGTCTACTCTTTCATGTCACTCATATTTTCGTCAGAGCCAGAAACCACAGTTTTCACAGCACATATATATTAAAGTCTTACATGTTCACGGCAGAAGCTCTTCAAATAGATATCAAGTTCAACAGATTCGCACTTATTTCAAATTCATTCAAAACTTGTTTGAAATCCATCACAACATTGGACTTAACTTATTTAGTCACACCCTACGTCACTGGACCTATATTATGAGTGGCAATAACGCATCACTGGTGCTTAACCAGAATGATACAACCTCCTTTCTTGTTGATGACATGTGCCACTAAGAACATGACCAGATCTAAATCACAGCTCAGGTCAGAATAACAGATATGGTCTTAAGGCCAAAAATTCTATACTTCTAGTTGCTTGCGATTCTCATTCAAGGCATTTAACTCATCCTTATTTTTACACCAAGTATAGCTGCACCTTGCAAAAATCTGTCATGAAGTGCCAAGCTCCCATGTCCCTCACTTGCCTTGCTTTTAGAAAGGCGCACTGCAACCTGCAAATGAACTCAACATTCAGTTAAGCTACTGGAGAATAACCTGGGAAAATCATCCATTTTAATAGCAACCATTTGTAGAAGTCAAATCCATTTATCGGCACAGCTAGCTCCAGCCTTTCTACAAGAAGTCAAATCCATTTATCGGCACAGCTAGCTCCAGCCTTTCTACATCCCATTATCCCTTCGAGTTTATTAGTGCTCAGGATTTTTCCGCAGCTGTATCAAATTTTATATATTTGTATTGCTAGTTGACCAGACTTTTCTAAGAGACCAGATGACTAAGAATTCTTGAAAAATATATTGTCAACTAAAAGCACCCCAGTTAAAAATAACATAGCTGAACAATCACAAAACAAGGAGTTATATCAGCAGCTAACTAGACTTCACATATAAATCTGCACCGGATCTCGTTTCTATGAAGCACCTTCGCCTACATTGTATGACAAATAGGATCACAATCACACAATCTTGAGTGTGGTTAACCTAAGCAAACAAATCAATCAACATAGAATCAAAGGATAGCTCGAGCACGATGAACACTTTAACAACCGCCCGGAGACTGCCAGGGTGACAGTGCCCTTTTTCACCTTCGATAGAAAATGGTTCAAATGGAATTACAAACTGCCCAAGGTGCTAATTCACACCTTGACACACCCACTACTTAACCCATTAGCTAATTGTCTTTGTTTACACATAGAAAACAACATACACAAACAATACATGTTGCCACACCGGAACTTACTCGATATTGAACACACCCGGTTACACGGTGACCACGCTAGCAACCGTTCCCGCCTTGAACCTGAAGTCAAATGTGCTTCACCGAGCCTTAGCCACTATGCTCCAGCTCAGCTTGCACATGACTTCAGGATTACACCAACAATCTCTCCCCTAATCATAAAGACCACTAAGCTTGCCTCATAACTGCCAGCTTGCCTGCTAGTAGTGCCTTGGTGAGGGCATCAGCTTTCTGCACATATGTATGAACTTCCTTTGCTGCAATCTGCCCTCCTTCCACACATTCTCTGATAAAGTGGTACTTAATGTCATTGTGTTTACTCTTTCCATGAAACACTGGATTCTTCATTAGAGCAATGGCAGATGTTTTGTCAACATAAAGTTTCCCACTTTGTGGCTCCTTTGTAGTGATCTCTCTGCTAACAGGTTTCTTAACCATAAAGCCTGCAGCAAATGTAGCTACCATGAATTCTTCCTCACAGGATGATAGAGCAATAGTCTTTTGCTTCTGTGAGCACCAAGTAATCAAACTCTCCCCCAAATATAAGGCCATGCCTGTTGTACCCCTTCTACCCAACAAATCACCACCCACATCACTGTCAGTGTAACCCACTAACAATTCTTAAGTTTGCCTTTGAGTATAAACCAAACCAAGATTGATAGTACCCTTCAGGTACCTAAGGATTTTCACACACCTCATGTGCAACACTGTGGGTTTCTCCATAAACCTACTAGCAACTCCAACCGAGTATGCCAAGTATGTTCTGGTATGCAGTAATTATCTCAAGCATCGTAACACTTATCTATATTTAGTGGGGCTACACATTGCCCTTCTTTGTCATCATGCAACTTCACTCCTAGTTCCATAGGGAACTTAGTTTCATTGCATTGATCGATCCCAAACTATTCAAGCACTTTCCTTGCATATCCAGTTTGTTTAACAGTAGTGAAATCCTTGTATCGTCCAACTTCTATGCCCAGATAATAGGACAATAACCCAATCTCTGCAGGATTTTCTCTTGTGACAATCAGGTCATCTACATACACTCAAGTATGACAACATTTCCTCCTCACCTCTTATGCAAACTGCTTGTTCACTTGCACATCTCTTGAACTTGAGATTCTTCAGGCTTCTATCCAGCCTGATGTTCCATGCTCTAGGGGCTTGTCTAAGACCATACAAGGCCTTGCTTAGCTTTAGAACTTGTTGTTCTCTCCCCTTCACCACATACCCCTCTGGTTGTGATAATACACTTCCTCTTCAAGTTCTCCGTGCAAAAATGTTGACTTTACATCAAGGTGATGTACTTGCCAACATCTGTTAGCGGTTTACATCAAGGTGATGTACTTGCCAACATCTGTTAGCAGCCAATGCCAATAGCAATCTCACCGTGTCAAGTCTGGCAAACAGGGGGCGAAACCTCATCGAAGTCAATCCCCTTTTTCTGCACATACCCTTTGGCTACCAGTCTGGCCTTGTGTTTCACTACCTCTCCATCTGAATTTTTCTTTTAGTCCTATGGGTTTGTGACCCACTGGTAAGTGACACGGCTTCCATGTCTTGTTCTTTTCAATAGACTGAATTTCTTTGTTCATAGCTTCTATCTACTCAGCATAGCTTGTTGCTTCCTTGTAGCTAGTTGGTTCCTCCATCTCAACTAATAATGCCTCTCCATCAGAATCATTCACCAGTTCAATCTCTAATGTATTCTCATAAATATCACCTAGCTCTCTGAATCTATCTCACACTTCTTTAGAACTGGATGAACCACTACTTGGACTATCTCCAAAATCTAGCTGTTGAACTACTGATGACCCAAAAATAGTTGTTGACTGATTCCCAACAGTACTCCCAATTGGACTACTTTCCATTGTAGGATTTTCATGTGCAACTGGAGACTGTAGCATATCTGGCACACCACCACTGCTACTGACTTCGTTTTGACTCCAACATTGAACATCTCCTACTGCAACTCCTGCTGGCTCCATCTCATTCAAAACAACTTCTCCTTGCACATCTCCACTTCCTCCTACTAGCTTAACAGGCTAGTCATCATTAATCACCTGAAACTCCACAATCTACCGATTTTCAATTTGAGTTCCCCACTCAAAGTTCACCTTCTCTTTAAACACAACATATCTACTCACACCTATGATGTTGTGTTGAGCATCGTAGAGTCTCTAAGTGCTCTACTTCCTTCCTCCACTCTGAGGTACACATCATCCTCTGACTTTTGTCCTGAAGTTTCTTCAAGTAAGGTCCAAAGGTTTTGACATTAGCATTGCACCGGTGCTCCTCGTGTGCCGCAACTGCCGCCGCGTTGCAGTGGGATGGTCAACGCGGGGACAAGCCAAGACAGGATGTACCAAGAGATCCAGATCAGGAACCACTCCCCCTAGCACCCCGAGGTCGTCCGCATTCACATTCCCTTTGATGATGGCGTCGACCTCTTCGACAACATCGAGCCAAGGGGGCTGCACCACCGGCGAGCTCACCCAACTCCACCCACGAGCGAGGTGCCAACGCAGCGTCGCCATCGCCGTTCGACTGACCATCGTGCCGTGCTCAGAGAGATATTTTTGGTGGAACACAGGTACACATGGTGGGACCTACATTCTATGGCGCGGGGCCCGTAGACGACACCTGTGGTGCATGCGTTCTATGTTCTTCTCTCTGGCATTTGCAAGGCGAAAGTGGCGGGGACCTGGTGCGCCAGGAGCATGTACTGGTGGTCATCCTTATACATAGGGCTAGGCTACACCCTTCTTTTCTTTTTCCTTTTATCTCTTCTTGTACCCACTACCAAGCAACACAGTATCCAGTGGCATCAAGATCTCTTCAGTTCCTTCATCATCGTTCTGGCAGCAAGCCACCCACGAGGCTCTAGGGACAGCGACCTTCTACCCACCGTGACTTTTTCAACATTACCTTTGGTTCGGCTGGTGATGCAACTCGATGACACCGCCCTCAACCAGCTCAAGCCTACGCTCCGCGAGGCCCTTCCGCCCCAACGGTACTATGCGTCTGTGACGCCTCTGCAGCCGTCTGCCGGCGACTTGCTCTTCTTTGGTGATTTTAGAACTGAGTTCTACTTTGATGTCAAAGGTTCCTTTCTTAGAGGCCTTCTTGTAAGTTTGTTGCTTTAATATATAAAGTGGTACTTGTCAAAAAAAAAAGGCATATATTGGTACCTTAGGAAGGTCTCAGAAGGATCTTCTCATTATATTCTTAGTTTGAGAATCACAATCACCATCTTTGTTATTGATAGATTGAACCCACTGGGGGGGAATAAGCCCACCTTTGATAAAGAACAAATGGTTATTATAGCATAGATTTGAATATATTATGAATAGAAGAAACACAGGAAAAAAATCACCTACTCTCGCCGTCCCAAAAAAGACTGTCGTTTTTTAGGTTTTCTATACATCATGTTTGATCATCCCTCTAACTAAAAATAAATTTAATAAATATCTTCAATTTTGTTATGACTTATTTAGCATTAAAGATCCTTTAATTTTGATTTTTATTTTATAATTGACATAAAATTTTTAAATAAGACGAAGCGGTCAAACACAATGTGTAAAAGTTAAAAACGATACTCTTTTTTGAGAGTATTATCCTGAGACGGTCTTCAAGTCACTGAGGCAGAGGCGGGGATCACTGATAGAATCACTAACAGGAGGGGGAGAATCAGAAACGCACTCACGCCATGCAGTTCCACTTGCATGCAGCGTCGAAAGATCTAAATCTGACGGGCTATGGGCATGCGTGCTCATGTGTACGCCAGTTGATCTTGATCGCTAGGTTTCAACTGCTACCCGTGAGATCGATAGATGAACCCTTCCTATTTTTAAGAGAACTCGTCAACACTGATTTGCATGCCAATGTAATCTGGTCATGCAAAATTAAATTGAAGATGCAGATGCAAGAATTGAAGCGCAATAGGCTTCGATCGAACCTATATGAGGCGATGGACTTCGATGAGCAGTGCCTTGCGATCGGCCGGACGGGTCACGTGGAGGCGCTACTGTTCCCAACTCCCATGGCCATGGGTGGCCGACGGGCGTGGCGGCGGCGGCGTTGGCCGCTCGGCACGCGTCTCTGGGAGGAGAGCGACGACGGACGAAGGATTGCGACCGGCTGGCGGAACTCTTGGAACAACCGAAGGCGTGGTACTGCTCACGTGGCCGGCGTAGTCGTGGGTTTGGGTCGCGACTCCGAACAACCGAAAGCAACAAGGCGCGAAGACTCGTGACGACTCGCATGGACGAAGTAGTTTTGGCCGCGGTGGGTACGTGCGTGTGGGTAGATACGGCGCTCGTGAAAAAAGACCGAGGATACCGACGTGCAGCAAGAGAGGAACACGGGTGTTCCATGTTCCTGCTTGTTTGTTTCCGCAGGTCCATATGTCATTCAGGTTGGGTACAAAATTTTTTTGAGTATCCTTGGCTCTTTTTATATAGTGTAAGAATAGATAGATAGATAGATAGATAGATAGATAGATAGATAGATAGATAGATAGATAGATAGATAGATAGAAATGTTGTACATGCGTACATAATGATCAACTATATTATATATACTACCTACATTTCAACTTATAAGTCATTTCAAAAAATCTTGGAGAGTCAGACCAAAATTATAGAGAGAATTACAAATATTTGTGACATTTATATAATTAAAGAAGAATCCATTGATACTTAGTTGGTATCGTAAATAATATTATCTTGTCATAGAAATTTAGTCAATCTTAAGATACTTTGGCTGTCTAAGATTTATGGAATGACTTACAACATGGGATAGAGGGAGTCCATATGTACAATGCTAGTTGAGAGCTTGTAGACGACATGTTGCAGTATATATATGCAGCACAGCTTTTCTCCTTGCGCCCTTTCTTTCTATAATTTACATGAAAATATAAGTTCATTTGTTTTGTTTCAAAATATTCATCTCCACATACTACCTCAGTCCCAAAATAAATATCGTTCTTGTTTTTAGAAATTTCAGCCATTTTTAACTTTGTCCAGATATATAAGAAAATATTAATATTTATAGTACATAATTAGTATGATTACATAGATCTTTAAATCAATTTTCATGATCAATTTATTTAAGATACAAATGTTGTTAATATTTTATACAAATCTAAAACCATAGTGACATTTATTTTGGTAAAGAGGGAATAGGTTGTAAGCATCTATGCATACGTGGTCATTCACTATAATGTAAAACAACTATTTTATGAGGAAGCACTTTCCTATGCTATGCTTATAATGTGTTAATTCCTTTCCTACCACAGGCAAGCCTTTCCTCGGATGACGATATGATGTGGATTGAACCCTTGGAGCTGCATTTTGCTTTTTGAGTCTAACAAGGAAATATCCTGGTTGGTTGAGCTGAAGAATGTGACTGGCAATTACATTGCCTTCAACATCAACACGCTAAGCGAACTACTACAGTGCTGCACTGAGCCAAAACAAGGAGTTGTCCAACCACAATCCCAGCGTACTGTGAAGATTACACTGCGAACGCAAGAGTCGACCCTGCCAGATATACATCGTCCGTTAGACGCGTTAATCTTGAAGAGCTTAAAAGTCAAAGAGGCTATTGAAGACAATCATGTCACAGATCACATGTTCGAAAAAGAAGATGGAAAAGTGGTTGACAAGGTGAAACTGAGGGTTGTATACGAGGAGACTAAGGGACCACAAGATGTGCCGGCAGACCCCGAGGTACGAGACTTAGATTTCTACGGCCGCACTGTAGTACAGTAGCACCCATGCATGATGCATTATACTACTAATAAAGCGAGATTAATAATTATCTTATAATTATATGTATGTACTTATTCTAATTGTTAGCACTAACGAACTTGGTAATTCTGTTTCAAGGACGACATCAAATCAAGCAGCAATCGAGACGCGCGAGAACAACATACCACATACCTTAACTTCAACCCACCACAATTCATGTCATCAGCTACAAACTTGAGGTACCAATATGATAAAGCACATCCCCAAGCAGCCGTGGATGTCGTGACAGGTGCAATGGGAAGTCTGCTCCCCAAGTTACGCCAACTCCTCAAGCAGGAGCGGAAGCTCCCAAGAAGCATGAGAAGCATGAAGAAAGACTTGGAGTCCCTTGAGAGACATCTGAGGAGAATGCAGGCTGCCCTACCCAAGGTGCTGTCACTGGCGCAGCAGGACCAGCTTGACCCACAGGATAAGGATTGGGCCTGCGTTGTCAGGGAGCTCTCATATGACATTGAGGATGTCGTCGACGACTTACTTCTACGTATCAATACGTCCCTTGAGGGCTCCGAGCCTTCCACCAATAACACCAACCACGATGAGTACTTTGTCCAACTCAAAGAGGCGATCGAAGATATCATGGACCGAGTCAAAGAAGTGATCCCCTGGAAGGTCACCGATTCTGTGGCCGCGGCATGTGGTGGTGTTGACGACGACCCTCGCCTATTGGCTTTGTACAAACATCATAAAGACGACCTTGTTGGCATCCATGGTCCACGGGACGGCCTAGCAAAGCGGCTCCTCACAAACGTGGATGGTGGTGCGTCCAAACAGCAGCTTAAGATTGTATCTATTTTTGGACCTGGCGGATTAGGCAAGACAACTCTCGCGAAAGAAGTGTATGACATGCTGCGTGTGGAATTCAGTCTCAATGCTTTTTGTTTCAGTGGGTCGTAATCCTGACATGAAGGAGGTTTTAGGAGGGATCCTCCTTAAATTTGACAAGGAAAAGTATTCAGACATTCACAATAGAAGATGGAAACGAGAGAATCTAATTGATGAACTTCAAGACCTACTTAAATACAAGAGGTATGCCCCCACCCACACATATAAATACATACTATAGGATACAAAAATATGACGATGTTCTTTTTTCTTTAGAATTATATGACGATGTTCTTACTTAGCAAGGCCATATTATACAAAATGGTGGTCTGGCTAAATAGATTAATTCCTGTGAAAGGATAAAACTAACATGGGCCTAGCCCGGGTAGGACTTCGTGTCCCGCCCGAGCCCTAGGCTACAGGCCTCGGGAAGCACAATTTGGGTGAGGGGGGCGAGCCGAGGAGAAACCATCGGGTGGTCCATGCTGCCACAGGCGCCCCATATGCCTTGGCCCGCCCGACACGCAAGGGATGAGGAGGTGTGCCACAGTGCTCTCTGTACCCGTCTTCACTAATCCATACAAGGTACAAGAAGGGGAGATGACCGGTGTAGAGCCTAGTCACCGGGAACGCGGGATGACGCAGCGATCCTCGTTCGGCGGGGACGACGTCCCGAGAATCGCGGAACGGGGACGCGCCAGACAGCTCACGGAACGCACGCGAACTTCGACCCCACCGCCCGCGGAACTTTCGACCGTCTTTGCGCGGGAACTTCGGAAAGCGCCGCCGTGGGAACTTCGGCGCGCCCCCTCGTCCCCATTATCGTCGCCGCCTTACGCTGGCCGGGAGAAGCCTCGTTCCCCTTCCGACGCCGTCCACCCTCCGCTCTGTTGTGTGAAGAATAGAGGGATGAAAACGAATTTCGTTTCACTCATAGGGTCACTTGGGTAAAATGCCGGAGAGAAAAGTTTTCGGATCAAGGATTAGTAGATTTTGGAATAACCTAGGGTCCCGATGCAAAGTGTTTCTCCTACTCCAGTTCGTACAATTCTCGCTCGTTCCTTCTCGTCGTCCCGAGAATGTCGTCCCAAGTTAACTTGGATCACAATCCATATTAATTTGGGACGTGCTGAAGCTGTATACTCGTCGTTCCAAGCATTATTCAAAATCGGCATACCATGTTCCTCGTTCCCGTTCCTCGTCCCGGTCGACCCGGGAATGCGGTGACTAGGGTGTAGAGGTCAACTACTCTATACAGGACCGGACAATAGCACACCTGGCCAAGCTTCACGGCGCGACATGCGCTGACCTCATAGCTCCTGACTTGGGTACGGCTACGACCTCAGGCCAACCCACGAAGGGGAAACAGGCTATACCTTGGTTGGGTATAGATGCTACAGTAAAGCGGGGCGGTACAACTCCCGGACCATCACCACAACGACGGAGGAGAAAGGACGACGAAGGCCTTACCATGTCTTGTACTTACTTTTCTTCAACACGCCATGACATTTCACTTGTAACCTACTCTCCCCTTGAACTATAAAAGGGGAGACAGTCTCTCCATACTAGATAGGTCGACACAGCACAACTCTGATGCCCAGAACCACTCGCACGGTTCTCCACCCCACAAGATCCTAGAGCTTTTACCCAGACTTGAGTTGCTCGGCGCAATCATGCCGGGAACACCCACACACACTCATTCACCTGAGACTTGGGAACTTCCCTCTCCCGATCGCTTGTATGCCCCTACTATAAGCAAAAACCTGTGGGCTCGGCACCCAACACTAGACTAGGGACATTTTGCTCGAACTAGGATAACCCCCATTATTTCGATTTCCCTTTACCACATGGGCTAGACATGCTAAGCATTCGATTACTCGTTCATCAGATTTTTAAAACACTGACAGTTGGCGCATTAGGTAGGGGCACTTAGCGTCACACAAGTTCGAGATATCTGACCACTGCGTCTGCTTCACATTGGATTCCCACATCATCTTTGGGAACCTTGACATCATCTCCATGGGGGTGGACCACGACTCGGTCCTACTCCCATCCAATGTCAACGCTAGTGTCACTATGACGATGCCATTTGATTTTCAACTACACAACTTTGTGCCTCAAGCTCCAGGTGGTGCTCACCCCACGTCTTCAACCACTCAAGGGTGAAGCACCACCCCAATGCCACAGGATCAAGGCAGCTCTGGGTCGGAGATCACCGACTCGGTCCTTCCTTCGCCAATCCTTCAACGCAGCCCACCTAGGAATGCCAAGCCAACATTGCCTTAGAACCTATGTATTCATGAGGTCGGCACCACCCGTCATTCCGATCCCGTCCTCGTCAATGCCTCGGCATCGACTTCGTGGAAGCCCTGTCGTCCCAACCACTGCAAGCGCCAAGCACATCAAGCTCAAGCTCAACCGACTACCAAGAATGCGCCAGTAGGACTCTCTACACATCAGCCATAGCCCTTCTCCAAACTTTGCAAGAGCGCCAAGGCTCCCTCAAACTTCGATAAGGAGAGCAATGGACACCACCTCGACTACTCTGGGCTCTATGATAAAGAAGCTCCGCACTACTTCGTGTGCAGAAACAACTCCCTCCACACCAACTGCATCTTAAACGACGATGGCTACGATCCCACACAGCCGCAGCACAGAAATGTCGAAGGCGTCCCTAGGCATCGGCCACAGCTCCAGCCTAGTTTGATAGAACAACACCCTTCCTACTATCCATATAGCTACTTATCTTCGGATTATTATAAGATCATCATAAATTAAGCTTTTTTTGCCATATAAGTTTATTACACCTATATCTTAGACTAAATTAGCCATAGCATTTAGTTACTATAAATCAAATAATACGGTCCCTTATGGTACAAAGTTCGAAGGTCGGCTCATGGAGAGTTCAACAACCGCTCAGGACCACACCGAGTGAGGGACAAAAATAGATGGGCCAAGCAGGAAAGGATACTCTTATAAAAGTTGTGGCACAAGCTATCCCATCTTATGCTATGTCATGCTTTGACCTGACAAAGTCTCTATGTGATGATATGAGTAAAATGATGTGTCGCTATTGGTGGGCTCAACAAGACAAAGAAAATAAAATGCATTGGGTCTCCTGGAAGAATATGAGTACAAGAAAGGAGGAGGGAGGACTGGGTTACATAGATCTAGACTTGTTTAATCTAGCTATGTTGGCTCGTCAGGGATGGAGAATCATACAACACCCGGAGTCCTTGTGTGCGCAGTTGCTTAAGGCAAAATATTGCAGGAATATATCACCCATACAGGCTAAAGAAGGGTCGGGCATATCATACTCTTGGCGTAGTATTTTGAGAGGACTCCAAGCCTTGCAACAACGATCAATATGGCATGTTGGGGATGGATCTCACATCAAGATTTGGGAAGATCCCTGGATACAAATTGAAATCTCTAGGAGGCCGATTACCGCAAGGGGGCATGTCTTGGTGACAAAAGTTTCAGAACTACTGGACACTATGACTGGTTCATGGGATGTGGTGATGGTGTGTGATATTCTTTGAACTGAAGATGTGCGGGATATTTTGTCAACCCCCACAAATCCTGGTCATGATGATGCTTTGGCTTGGCATTTCAATCGTAAGGGTCAATTCTCTGTTAAGAGTGTCTACCATGTGCTTGATGATGTCAAACACAGGGTGAATTTCAGGCAAGAGTGTGAATCGAGCAGCAATAGAAGTGATGTGAAGTTGATAAAGATGATTTGGCACAAACTATGGAGCCTTCCACGCCAACCCAAGGTGAAACAATTTGCATGGCGTCTGGCACGCAATAGTTTATCTTTGAAGATGAACATTCGTCGTTGGGGTATTCTTCTTGACACAATATGTCCAATCTGCAATTGGCTTGATGAGGATGGAGGCCATTGCTTTCTCAAGTGCAAAATGGTGTGACGGTGCTGGTCTGGACTGTGTCCTTGGAACCTATACGTCAATTGCTATTGCTAAAAAATTCATCCTGGGAGGCGTTTGTGGAAGTGATTCAGATGAAAGAGGACATGTGTAAGATTTTATTGTTACTTTGGCACTGGTGGGATGTGAGAAATAAAATAAATAAAGGGGAGAAGGGACTGTTAGGAGATACAGTTGCAGCGGCAGTCACACAAATCATGGCTGATTTGGGCAGAAAAATTCAGCAACCGCCCGTACACAGCCGCCAATGACTCCGGGCTGGTGTAAACCTCCAACAGACCTACTAAAGATTAATGTAGATGGGTCATTCATTCCTGCGACTTTGCAAGGAGGCTGGGGCTTCATAATTCGTGATCATGATGGAGAGTCGGTTCTTGCAGGAGCTGGATGCCTCGGTGCATTACCAAACGCTTTAACAGCTGAGGCAAATGCATGTAAGCAGGCTCTCCAAGTGTCCACTGACTATGGCATCTCAAGAATTCAGCTGGAGATGGACTCAGTTGTTCTCAAGCAAGCTCTACAACCTACTTCGATGGACTTGGTGCCATGTGGAATTCTAATCAGAGATACCCGGTCCTTGTTAAGAGAACACTTTGTGTGTAGTGTTATTTTATCTATTCCTAGAGCTTGTAATTTAGTGGCTAATGATCTAGCTAAATTAGCGCTGAATTGGGACCCGAGAGAGTTGCATGTCTGGGCTCCCCCCTCCTAGAATTTGTAAAAACAATTGTTACTCGCGATTCGGCCGAGTCCATGGTTGCAATGCAAAGGCCATAGAGCCATAGTTATTATAAAAAAAAATAGATGGGCCCGCTAGCGATCAATCGCAACCAAGGTGCTTGAGCACATAAGGCGTCTTGATCCATGTGTTTAAGTCTAGCTGGAAAAAAAGACTCATTGTTTTTTCGTGAAGAAAGGTAGCAAGCCCTTGGAACCGGTTGAATGGATCCGAGAAGTATATAGTTGGCCACTGGGATTATGAAGCCGGTAGCAAGCCGATCATAGTCGTAGCCCTGTTGGTAGGGAACTAGGGCTTCACCCGGACTGACCTCATGGCAAGTCGTTGGGCACCATGGTTTGACCAACATGGAATGTCATGACGTCATTTAACCCTTCCTCACTTTTGAAGGGATGCACATATATTTCTAGTCTAGCATCTCGACCGGATCTCGCCACTCATGAGGGTTTTGGAGCCACCACAATCTGCACGACATCCGGAGGATATCCTGACGAATCTATGTAATAATCAGTAATAGATTGTAATAATCAGTAATAGATCGTACCTTTCCATAACTTGGGAGATCTTATCTGTAACCCTACCCCTAGCTATATAAGGTGTGGGTAGGGACCTCCCTCGTTTTTCATCTCATCTTAGATATATGATACCCAATACAGAAAACATGATGTAGGGTATTACACTATTATAGAACACATGACATAGGGTATTACACTATTCTGGTGGCGTGAACTTATCTAGATCGTGTGTCTGTTGCCTTCTTGATCTTGGTATTGCCACACCTCGAACAAATCTACCATCATGGGTAACCCCTCGGTGGACTATCGATGACCTTTAATCAAAAGTTGGTGCACTAGGTAGGGGTGTGCGCTTCAGATCTACATTGATCAAGATGGTTTCTTCCACCAACGTCGCCTCCTCTAGCTCCTTCACCTGCCTTACCATCGAAGTTAGCATAATGATCTACATCGTCAATGTCGATGGGAGCGTGAAGGCTTCAATCTCTCGCCCGGTCATGTTGATCCCATCGGCATTAATGTCGGCCTTTGCAACAACACCGGCTCAATCTTTGGTTAGTGTGGATATATCTTTGGTTCCAACACCAGCACCTGTGACCTTGCTAGACTCGACGTCGGTTGCACCACCGACATCATCGATGCCGACACCAGTCTCACCATTAATTCATCATTCCGGTGCCAGCACCTGTGACGCCGGCCTCGTTAGATCAAACGCTAACCTCTCCAACGTCAGTGCTGAACAACAATGTGTTTGGGTCGCCCGAACGGATCCTCACGTGATCCCTTCATGAGAATGAGGACCTCTTCCACATCATCACCACCATTGAAACTTCCCTCCACCCACCTTAGAGAGTAGATGCCACCACATCTGCAACAACTAGCACTGGCCTTGTTGGCAGGCCACCTATGGTTCCAACAACATCTCATGGGCACTGCGCCTATCACCTGGGGCACTAGGGCATTGCGAACAGTCCCCTATGCACCTCCCATTGAGGACCACCTATGAGCGGCATCATCATCAACTCTACGCCAGGAGGACGTCTGGTGCATGGAGGATCTCCCAAATCCAATCTGGTGGGTGACTACATATTGCCAACACCATGGCAGCTCCATGACTTCGCTATCATTGTCAGAGGATACACCTGGAGGACAACATCATTGTCACCACTGATCCAGAAGGTTGCCCGGTGTACCTACGACTTGTCCCCAGATCTAATCAGCTGATGCAAACTCACCTCGACCAGCCTGCTTGGCCTCATCAATTGTGACAACACATACAAGAGTAGTGTCCACAACCTCTTCAATGAACACCTTGGCGACAAGAAAACTGAGGAATCCTCCAACGACTTCATCGTCAACATGGTCCACCTTGAGCTGCTCCCTGATGACAATCTCCACACCGTCCAAGTGGGGTTTGAGAGTTCCGACATCTGGACCTCCCCGACAACCCGCACGTCCGGCGAGCAAGGAACCACCGAGCTCTAAGTCTCCCTCTACCTACCTAGTTTCTAGGGATAGATCTTCATGGTGAGCTGCAATGAATGCTCCTTTGCGGGGGAGACCAAGGATTATTGCACCCAGCAGGCACCACCTATGCACTAACACCAACACCAACCGGCAATCACGTCAAGAAGGAGAGGGCGCCCTCGCGTGTGTTGAAGAGGAGTGACTTAGAGTGGAGCAGCAGTACGGTTTCAAGTCATCCATCTGGTACAATCTAGAAGTGGACTTCCTTGAGGCCGACGGGCAGAATGTTAAACATACCCCGAGTGCCAACCTAGCCGCTGCCACCATGATTCTCGACCGTCTGGGTGACAATTCTGACATCTAAAGAGCTGCACCATGTTCAAGGTGGTGCATTGCTAGTACTACAACTTTTAGAAGGCCGATGACAGAACTCGCTGACCTCACCCGGAGCTCCGGTTTCACACTACACCACTTGTCGACCTCTCCAGTAGCTCGAGGACCTTAGAGGATGACTTCACCAACTTCTGTATTTGCTTCACCGACCTCTGGTTCCTATTTATCTACCTCACATATGCCTACGCACAACGACTACAAGAAGATGAGGGACTAGCTATGGGGGATAGACCGCTAGGTACCCATAGTGCACTACTTGGCCATGGCCTCGGGGTTGGCTTGTCCCACAAGAAGATGGAGTGCGGATCAATGCACCAACCACCGCAAGCCGCGTGACATTCGGAGGATATCTTGAAGATGGCGATCTGATAGATAGACTTCGAATCTATGTAATTGGTAACAAATTGTACCTTTCCATTACTCAGTAGACTATATCTATAACCCTACCCCTAGGTATATAAGGTGGGTAGGGACCTCCCTCATTTTTCACCTCATCTCAGATGTACGATAGCCAATGCAGAACAAAGGACATAGGGTATTACGCTATTCTGGCAGCCCAATCTTGTCTAGATCATGTGTCTACCACCTTCTTGATTTTGGTCTTGCCACCCCTTGAAGAAACCTACCATCACGGGTAACCCCTCAGTGGACTGCCGATCATCTTTAATCAACACCTAGCAAATGAAAAAAATTGGCCCATGAAGGACCCCAGCCGGGAGCAGCGTGGCCGGGAGCCAAAGGGCTAAGTCTACTTGACAACCCATCACCTTACCACCCGTGGTAAGGCTCCTAAATCCACCCACATAACTCCCACGGATCCTATGACCAACAAGGCCTCGGCGACCTTAATGAGAATCATCGCAACATGATCTCATTGAAAGATAACAAAGCCTGCTAATGTATGGGTGTTGATGAACCTAACATCATCACTAGGAATGAAGTTAATCTCACTCCTAGCAATGACGCTAGAAATGTTTGTTGGTGTATCATAGTATCACTATCAAGAGTGGAGTTGATGCCACTCATGATATGCACACAGGTTCACCACACATTCCAAAGCATTACCTTAATACTAGGTTGTCATCCCTAGCAGCAATGCTATGAAATCCGTGTATGGTGTTCTTAATATGCCACTTGGATCTTTGAAATAATAATATGGAGATGACATTCACAAGCGCACAAATAGAAATACCATTGTAGATTTTCATCGGGAGTAATCTAGGTATCCTTATTTATATTGTAAGTATGCTAGTAGAGTGTATCATAAAAAAACAATATTAGCATGGTATATGTAGAATAGAGAAATAATCCTAAGTTATTCCTAATCACATGTCAATTCATACTAAGAATAGTGCAAACACACCTAGTAATCATGACAAGGAGAGCATCATATCTACGCCATGAACATTACTAAGCAAGATCTAGAACTAAGCAAGTCTACCATAGTAATAAAGCTCAACTAACCCTATATTCGAGGAGTGGACTACAAAGGACTCAATGGGAGTGTCACATGCACGATCTAACACGTGGCCTAGAATATAAGGTGCAATCGCAATCAAACATTGTATAAGCACCACATTTACACTGTGTCGAAAACCCACCTGGTGTACATCCAAGTGAGCATTATACGACTCTATGCTTGAATAGAAAGATAATCTATCTATACTAAGCATATAATCATAATTAGCAATTAACCATATAACTATGAATATAAATATTGAACGAGCAAATTCATAACCAATGTAGCTAACAAATACTTATAGATAGATACAAGAGAGAAGCCATGCAAAGCTCTTGCCTCCACGACTTCTAGATGATCAAAAATTCAATATCTTGGCTTGCCTTCCTCAAGATCTAGCCTAGATACCTAAAGCTCTAATTATGGTGGAACTCTAGCTCTTGGGATCTTGATGACTTGATGATCAAATTAATTGAGATTTGAAGTCCGAAGATTAGGGCTATGGGGTCTTGCTTATATCGAAACCTTGGATGATCCATAGCCCTCGGATCAAACCAACCTTGATCAATAGTGTAAAATCTCATCTCCAAGGTGGTGGAGAATCGACCTAGGAAGGGGAGGCTAACAGGGGGGACCCATGGCTCGGCTATACTCTCCCTATGCCGGGTGGTCCCAAGCTTGCGGGCCATGCCTTACGGTGTAATCTAGATCCTTCTTCCATAGGAGCCAAGTTTGAATATTCTTGTGAGAACCCCTTTCAGCCTTTGTGGTCGGGCGTATTCCCTTTTTAATCCCTAAAAATACACAGATTAACCCAAAAATGTGGAACTTTGTCAGTTTAACCCCTAAGTCTATTTCCTTCGCCATCCGCTCCATGAGCTTGGTGTGATGAGCCAACACCTCAGCTAGGACAGGGGCAGAGGTGGTGGTGCTCCTCCCGGTGGCGGGTTTCTCCAACAAGGGGTGGAGTAGGGGCATATGGTGCGTCCTCCTCAAAGTCAAGGACAATGCCCCCCATGGCCTCCACCATGGCCTCCACAGCCTCCCTGACCACATCCACGAGCCATAACTAGTGTTAAGGAAGGTGAGTGGTTGAGGAGTTGGTTGGAATGACGCAGTGACATACTGTACCATTCGTTTAGGATTTAAGTACAAGTGCAATTTTTCCACATCATAACTTAATTCATTTAATGATCAATTTAATGATTTAAAAACTTTTAGATCTAAATCACACACAAGCAAGAAGGAATAAGATTCATAAAATGCATTAAGATCTAGGCAATCAATACATGGGTAGGATTACATGACAAAGCATAACATCAATGACAATGCATGAACACACCACTCGCAGGTGGGTTTCATGTCTTGGCTCGCAGGGCATTGGAACAACATAGTCTTTGCTATTTATTCTACCATCATAAACATCAATTAGGCACTACTCTAAGAAGAAGTAGAAGGATGGCTACTCTCTAAATGTGGCTCTGTAGGGGTCAGGAGAAGGCGAGCGACAAAAGCCTATGTGGCTACGAGCTCCTCAGTCTCATCAGGGGTTAGTAAACTCTCAAGTGGACAGTGCACACGGTTGAGGAACGATGCCCCAGGCTGGAAGCACTCTCTGCATGGTCTCTTGCTACACTCAACTGGTAGCTGCTCCTGGAGCTCCTCAACCTCCTTGACACGCATAGCATCTGACTCAACCCAAGCCTCCAGGGTGTAGTCATATCAGTCTCTCGGTAGCTCTACAGTCCTAAGGAGTGAACCAAGTGTCCAAATTTATGGATCGAACGAACACTCTCCTCCTACAACTTCTACATCAATAAGTCACTCTTCTCATGGAACTTCTACTTGTGGACCTCGGCCTTTAGTAGCCTCTCCTAGAGCTCAGCCAAACTCCCTCTCAGCACATCCTTGTCCATCTCAAGCTCAAGGTTCTTGCTAGTGTTGTAGTCCTTATCAAGATAGGTCTCCTGGAGCTCATCCTTGAGTGCAGCAACCTCGCCCTCAAAGTAAGCAAGCTGCTGGCCTAGTAGGTCGGTCTCTCTACAGGTGGCCTGGTACTAAAAGTCCTGGTAGGCACGCTTCCATTTCTTAGCGTGGCAGAACTCCCTTTGTTGTGTGTCCTCGGCATCAAGCAACAAACTGCGGTAGCGGCAGATCCTATGCTCTAGCTCTAGGATGTGTCTATCCTAAGTGGTGAGGAACAGTCCTGAGATGGTGAGGATATGGCCAGTCTCGGCGTAGGGTGCAGCGTCGATAGCGGTGACCTATGGAATCACTTCCCGAGTGAGGTGCAGGGCACGGGGCAGCAATATGAACCGAGTACCCTCAAGGTGGTCTCTCACATCTCTCATCACCTCACAGAGCGCGATGCGAGAGATCTGTTGGACGCCTGTCCACTAAGGTGTCGAAGTGTAGCTTGAGTGGCCTGTGAATGCCGACACCTTCTCCGTCGAAGGGTAAGTAGGCCTACGGTGATGTAGCCTCAAACTCCTCCATTGGGTGAAAGTAGTCCCTAGCAGTGGTACTCGATGTCCTCCTCCGACAGTCCAAGCTCGACGAGAACCAAGCAAAGTACGCGGGTAAAACTTTCGTGGTCAACTGCGTTCACGGGCAACTGAACGAACAGGGACGGTGCATGGCCAAGCAGCTAGTGTGGCAGTAGATCAGCCATCTGTATGTAATCCAAGAAGTCTGGGTTAGAAGTTTAGCTGATAAGCCATGCATAAAAAATTAATGCAAGGTCGGTAACTATAACTACCACCGGTCTATTGTGTCCTCCTTCCCACTATCCTCTCTCTTTAGCTCAGCCCCGTAGGTAGGGCTCTTCCTTTCCCCCTTCCTCTACTTCCTCTCTTCGTGCGCGTCATAGGCTCGATGAGTTCCTCCATCAGTTTCCTGACGTCAACAATGGGGTAGCCCTAGTGGTGGCTAGGTTGCTCCGGCGACCGGTGAGCGCAGCGTGGTGGACGGCGGAGATGGCTACACCGGCGAGGCGGCATCAGGATTCTGCTTGGACTCCCGTGGGGGCTTCAACAGTTTTCTAGGGCTCTAGTGACGACATCGAGTCAATTGTGCATACCAGTGTGGCATGGGTCAGCTTGCGGTCCTGGCGGCGCAGTTATGTCAGCGGCGGATGGAAGCTGTCACACTGCGGGTGCGGACAACACCAAAGGCGCATTCCCTACTTCGATTCGTTCTACCTGGTGGCTAGCTAGGGTGGCGGCGATGACCTAAACATGCGGCAGAGTCTGTAGCGGCGGCAACATGTGGCAGCACTCTGGCGACAGTGCGGCCCCGTTGACTTGAGGAAAGACGGGCGCCCTTTTCTGAGGCTATGCTAGGTGGTTGGTTTCAACTAGTTGTGGAGGAGATCATCGGTGTGGCCTTGGTACACACAGCGGCCGGGTCGTCATGCAACGGTCTCACCATCACCGAGCTCTAGCCATGGTGAGCCGGGTGGCAGCGGTGCACGTCGCGCATGTTCCCGGGCTTCCAGAGCTTGAGAAGGCATGGTCTTGACCATTCTATGCTTGCACGCGTGTGAGGCTGATGGCTAGCGGCAAAAATCTACACCTTAGCTACTCCTACTTACCGAAATGTGGTGGCAGACATGGCAACTATGGAGACAGCATGGTAGGTAATGTAGGGGAAGCATGGCGGCTCACCATAGGGGTCAAGCGTAGGATGTTGGTGCAGTGGCGAGTCGGGGCAGCGAAGAGTTGAGGTTGTGTAGGCAGCGCGGCTACACAGGCGTCGAACAACGTCCGCTTCCTCGCTGGTGAGCTTGGCAGCTCCAATGATGGCTCCCCTTCGTTTTTCACTGCCTCCTCTCTTCTCCTTCCCTTCTTCAATGGTTTGGCTGGATGCAGTTTGCCACTAGGGTGGCGGTTTAATGGGTTGGGTACCCTAGGAGTCCCGTCTTGTGGTTTTTATACTGCGACGGCCATGGCGTTCAGCCAGATGGTGGATTGGGGAAAAAGTCTGCATCAGACGGTTGTCCAAGGCTTTGAGAGAGGGGATGTGGGGCTCGGCAGATGATCGCGTATATCTGGTGCCCTCCAATTCAAAAACAGGGGGCAGACAGGGGACAGTGTCACGGCCCTGCTATGGCTCTGCCATGGCGGAGGTGTGTTCTTGCATCGGGGTCATGTGAGTAGCATGACCTTGTCGGGACTGTGTCGGCTGGGGTGGCTGGCTTGCGGGTCTGTGCGAGTGGGGTCGATTGGCATGGCCAGTCGAGTTTGCGCTGTGCTGGCGTGGCGCGGATTACCAAAAGGGGGAAAAGGTCGGGGATAACAAGCATTGCCTGCTTGGCATCGGTATGGAAATGGGCGAGGCAGCGAGGTCGGGCGAGCATGCACGGACACTGGCAGGCGGGGCCAGACGTCAACGGATGTCGATGGCTGCGTTGCGCGGGTGCGGGGTGCCGACAAGTCAGGCCCACTGGTCGTAAGCAGAGCGGTTGCATGGCTCGCGCGAGAGGCAGGGTGGGCCGGCTTGCGTGGCTGGGCTGGTTCAGCTACTTGGCCCCAAATACTGTTTTTGATTGCTTCCTTCTTTTCTATTCCTTTTCTAATTTATTTTCCACTTCCATTCCTATACTTGCTCAAGACTCTATGTGTGTTTCTCATGTGTTTTCCAACAACACCCTAGAAGGGTCTCAAGAGGTCACTTAGGGTGATGGTCATCATTTTCGAAAGATTGACAACAATGGAGTTAATCAAGTTGTGTTATTTGTTATTTGATTTTATTAACAATTCATAAAATCAAATAATTAATAACAAATCATGCTTGTTATTTAGAATGCAAATGATTAATCTAAATGAATGGGTGCTAATTGTAAAACTAGGTAGGTTTCCTACATGACAAGCACCATTATTGGTTTACTTTAAGAAAAAAATTGTTGGTTCCAAATTTCAGTGTTTTGAATTTTTGGGATGTTACACCGCTGGACTTGGGACATTGTGCGGAACCCGCATTGTCTCGATTTAAACTTTACCATCCGAGCTACACAAGCTACGCATTCGATTACTCATTGGTCATATTTCAAACACCGACACATACATACATCGTTTGTGCATTCTGATGTACTTGATATATAGAGTAATTAGTAAATTTATCACAACAATATAGAGATTATAGAATGTTGTAACAATGGTCGATGGGCTTGTGAACTATATATGGTATTTGGACTAATTTAGATGCCAAAAATTAACCGCTCAACCAAACTTTGGGAACATTTAGACGCCAACTCATAAAAGAGCAAGTACATTTGTGTTATCTTATATCTAGTCTCATATAATGCCACGTAATCTAAGATGACTTAATAGACTACATGTATAATGGTTGTCTTTCTATGTTGTCTCATAGCAACTTCGCATTTTCTTAATTTATGGAGAGAGTAAAAATAGGATTGTGAGGTGCATGACGACAACAAGTCATACAATGGTAAAATAGTTGTCTTATAGTCCTAAATTCTAGCTCATGAGGACTCATACAAAGGGCAAGTACATTTGTGTTGTCTTATAACTAGTCTCATATAGTGCCACGTAATTTAAGATGACTTAATAGACTACATGTACAATGGTTGTCTTTCTAAGTTGTCTCAGTAGCAAATCGCATTTCCTTAGTTTATGGAGAGTAAAAATTGGATTGTGAGGTGCATGGCGACAACAACTCATACAATGGTAAAATAGTTGTCTCATAGTCCTGAATTCTAGCTCATGAAGCCGTTGTTTTTGAAACAACTACCTCATTCTCTCTCACCTCTCTCTTTCCTCCACATCATCAAAAAATCCTACGTGGCGATGCATGAGACAGCGTATGAGACCGCTACGTGTAGCAATGTACCTGCCCTGCATTACCGATATACACACATCATCTGGTATTATAATGAAATAATTAGTCATAAATACAAGCGCAGATGCTAGCGAAGTCCAAGACTCAAACTCGGATGAGTAGGCTCTGGCACAAGTATCCCAACCAGCAGATATAGTGGGATAGATTCATTTCACTCGCATTTGTAGAGTTTAATTAAGAGATGGTTTGTAGACAATGGAACAGGGTTCCAGCCATACATTTTAATTAAGAAATGGGATAGTCAATAAAGGATAAATAGTAGCGTAGGGTGTTTTCAATAGCCTTCACATTCCTCTCCATTAATTTATTTACTCTACATATTTTAATTGCTTGACGAGTTTTTGCATACATATATAGCAGTTAGTTCAATTTTAAATCCAAGGTCAAGGTAAATACCTGGCCTATGTTTCTCCATAGAAATCATGACAATTTTACTAATAGTTTTATGTCTCTGGTGTTTTAACGTGAACAGGTACCTAATTGTTATTGATGATATATGGGACATAGCATCTTGGGAAATAATTCAACAGGCTTTGATCGATAATCAAAAGGGAAGTAAAATAATAACAACCTCGCGCAGTTTTGAAGTCGCAAACAGCAGTGGTGAAGTTTGCGAGCTAAAACCACTATCTGATGATCACTCCAAGGAACTATTTAATGCCAGATTATTCGGTCCTAAAGCCACTTGCACCTTGGATCCTGCGGATGAGCAGTTTAGCAAAATTTTACGGAAATGTGGTGGTGTGCCATTAGCTATAATTACACTAGCTAGTCTATTGGCTTGCAAACCAAGGGAAGACTGGGCTAAGTTATGCAGCTCTATTGGATTTGGCAGCGAAGATAATATATATGGAGTTGTGGAGAACACAAGAAAAATATTATTATTTAGCTACTATGACCTACCATGTTACCTAAAGACTTGCTTGCTGTATTTATGCATATTTCCTGAAGACCATGAGATAGAGAAAGACACACTGATATGGAAGTGGGTAGGCGAAGGTTTTGTGCATGAAGAACCAGGGAAAGTATCATTTAAGGTTGGAGAGAGGTACTTCAATGAGCTTATTAACAGAAGCATGATTCAGCCTGTTGGGCGCAAAAGTGATAGTTACAGCATACATGCATGTCGTGTTCATGACATGGTGCTTGATTTGATCTGTTCCGTGGCAAAAGAAGAGAACTTTGTTACTGTATTGGATAGTGATGAGGACCAAAACCTGTGTTCAGAATGGAATGTTCGCAGGCTAGCTATCCATAAGAGAGTCGTGGAGCAGCATGACCTGGATAATACTATTAGCACGTGGAAACCAAAAGTGAGGTCATTTAATGCTACTAGGTGCCGTCTAAGTATGATGCCAATACTTGCAAGATTTCAGGTTTTACGTGTCCTGTCATTTCACGATTGCACCTTTACGTGTCCTTGTGATATCAAGAACAATCTTGCAGGGTTACTTCACTTGAGATATCTTGGACTGTACGGAACGCCAGATTGTGAGCTGCCATTGGAAATCGGGGATTTAAGATCTCTACAGACACTAGACTTGAGGAAAACCGGGGTAGAGGTATTGCCGCAGTCTCTTATTCAGCTAAGACAACTCAAGTGTCTGCGATCAGAGGACAGAACCAGGAGATTGCCAGATGGAATGGGTAACCTAACCTGCTTGGAAGATCTGCGGTTATGCGATGTTGCAGAATCACCGATCTTTGTTAAAGAACTGGGCAAGCTGACAGAGCTAAGGGTGCTCCATATGAACACGCGTAGTTTCAGTGACAGCTTAAACAAGGCCTTAGTGGAGTCTCTCAGTGTCCTGCAGAAAATTGAGGAACTAGAGCTTAATGGTGGTGGAAGCTGCAACTGGAAAGGGTTTTCACCCTCTCGACAACTCCGTCACCTGCGGTTAGAAAACATGTCTTATTCACGTCGACTTCCAGTGTGGCTCCACCCCTCATCTATTCCAAGCCTCCACACGTTGACTGTCACTATGGAGTCTGTGGAGGAGCGGGATCTAGATATCCTTGGAAGTTTCACAGAGCTCAGGTATCTCTGTCTCCGTCTGTCTATACATCAAAACAAGGTGTTCCCAAATGCCATCGCTGCTGGCGCATTCCCCAAGTTGCGGTACTGCGACGTGCCATTCTCGCTGACGTATCAACAGGGAGCTATGCCATGCCTTGAAACTCTCAAGTTCGGTGTCATCGTATACGCCTTTACAGAGGCCAATATGGACTTGGACTTTGATAGCATACGTTATCTCCGTTCGCTTCGGAATGTTGAGGTTAGAATCACCCGCTGGAATGTGACTGTCAGCCAAGTGGATGCGGCGGGGATAGCAGTGAGGCGTGCAGTCGGTATCCATCCGAACCGTCCCATCCTTGTTTTGGATGATTTGATTGGTGTGTGCACCAACGAGGTAAAAACTACTATGTACAGTATGTCCATCATATTATTCAATCTGTGGCCAGCACGAGCTATTAATTGTTTTACTTTTCATGTGTCCACTACTAAATTTCTAACAACCAACCATCTTCCTTGATCGACATTCTCTTTCGCAGTATCCAGTTCTCGATGGTTTTTCACCACAATTCAGAAAACAATTTGAGATGCCAGGACCCAACATGTCACCAGTCCGGAGACACTATCTTTTAAACTACAGGACTAGGGAGTCTTAACTCCTTTTTAGACTAGATGAGTCCATCAACCGGGGCTTTGCTCTGCACTGTCTTGTGTTATCTATCAAATTAACTGTTTATATTTCATTCTCTTCAAGTTTTATAACTTTGATATTTTCTTCCTTTCTTTTTTTTTTTTGTAATATAGTCTATTTGACACTTTTCTATCCTATGTTATTCATCATAGTTTTCCTCTTTGCATCCCATCTTTTTTCGAAAGCGTGTCTACTCCAAAGATGAAAGAAAATCTTGAAAGAGCACTCAAAGGATTTTAGCTTGAAGACGGGGAAGCCCACCGTAGAACAAGAGACCGAGAAACGAAAGACTCTGTCATTCAGCCGGCAGACATTGAAATTTTTGCGGTACTGTCAGGAACCTGTTGCTGACGATGATCAAGAGAAGGTGCTGACTGCTGGTGATCAAGTCAAGCAACTCAGGAGGCGGGAAGCTGAAGAAAAGAAGCGCGGGAAAACAATGCTGGACTCCGGCCCATCTCGCGTCGCAAGGCCCAAGCGAGGAGACAAGCCCAACCCGAAGTATCAAGGCCCAGACTGGGTGCCGTGAAGGAGCTGCCCGTTGCGTGTTAAGGGGAAGGAACCCGTCAGGGATGAACACGTTTAGTCATTTGATTTCGAGCTCATCGCTCAGGCCGGCTGCGTCCGGAGGTAGGCGGGGGTTCATCGCCCACCTGATTGTATCCAGTTAAACCTACATGGTTGTTGAATCTAAGTTGCCACTTGTTAATCCTATACATTTCAGCATGAACTACATCTAGATCCTCACATCATCGGTATCGGATTGCCTACGATTCTCGGTTTCCTCCGTTGTTAAATCGATCAATCGACACAAGGCTCACGTGATTAGTCGATTTGGATGCGATTCACTACTACACAAGGTCGACCTTTACTCCTGGTCCATACGGGCCTTTACTCGGTTGTAAACCGGGAGATGCGAGACCGAGTAAAGGTAAATAACTTGAGTAAAGGTAGGAGCTTTACTCGGTTTTGGGGTACCAACGGAGTAAAGGTCTTGCAGCGGCATGTGGCGGTCATAGGCCTTTATTCCCGTTAGTCTTACCAACCTAAGTAAAGGGTTGTTTTTTTTTTTTTTGCTTTTGATTTTAATTCCTGATTTCATTTTAATTCATAATCGGTTGGGGATTACAACTAATATATATACACGTAATAATGCATAATTCCTAATCGGTTGGGAATAAAAGTAATATATACATATATTAATGCGCACACATATATATAATTAAGGTACACATATATTACACAATAATAATTGTTCAAGCACACATACATTAAGGTGTTCATACATATCTCAATTACACATATATATAATTACTCAAGTCCACAAATATTTCTTGATCGATTACATATAGTATTGCCTGTGCTTACGCTTCGGTGACAATATTTACATAAAAAATGGCAGATACGAGCTAGTGAGGAGGTTCCTAAAATCCAAACTTTTTCACTAAGGTTTTTACCTAAAACATAGGGCACAATTTCACTCGTTCAATTTATCCCTAGGAAAGTTTTTTTCCACAAAAATTCTAATGGAGACATCTTTCTTTCTTTTTCTTTTTTGAAGCAAACCTCCTCAGATCTTATATAATAATAGCTCACAGAAGCAGGTAAGCATGGCCATTCCTAGTCCATCTGTACTCCAACAAAGCCTGCAGACATATAAGTGGAAAATAGCATAAGCAAAGGCATTGCTGGCTATGCATAAAGAATTTTTGAAAGGGGTTGGATCAAGCTAGAAGTTACTTTGCGCTGGGACATGGGATCCCCAGAAATGACAAACCAGAAATGACTCAAGCAACTTGCTGCCTTCTCTGAACTGAACCAGTGCAGTTCTGCCGTTATAGTGCTTCTAGAGTGTTACTAAAAAATGCAGGAAAAAGACTGCACAGAGGGCTTCTCAAAATTGTTCATTATTACAGTAGCACCCCACTGCACATTATAGAGCCAAAATTCAGTACAAGAAATTGGAAATGACATGTGAGCATGCTTTACAATATATATACTGATGTAATATAGTGTCATGTCAATACAATGTCAATGCATAAACTGTTAAATACAAAATTTATTAGAGCACAACCATGCTATTCAGAAAAAAGCTGCGCTGAAAACAGAAATATATATGGGACAAGAAAACTGATTCCTCAAACAGCTAGCAATTAGTCATCCTTACAGGAGAGCAGGACTTGTTTCCAAGGCTAAATAACATAACGCAAGTGCCCAGACTAACCAACCATACCAAGTGCTTCTATTTTTTTCCCTGAACACACACAAGCGCAAGTTCACCAGAAACTCTTCTACTACGTGGTATCCATACGATGAATCACAAATTCATATATTCATTCACAATCACCAATTACTCAACAGAGATGCAAAGCAGCTGTCGGTACTTAGCAGAGGCAGGAGCAGATGCAGGGCACCAGGCACAACAGCAGCAGTAGCAGATCGATGCGGGCACTGGACACTCAGGGCTGGGCAGGGGCGCCGGCAGCCCGACCACGGTTCTGCTGTGCTCGTCGGGGTGGGCCGCGCCAGGAGAGGGAGGGCCGGTGCTGCGCTCGCCGGGGGAGAGTTGCCGGCCAGCTCGAGGGCGACGCGCGCGCGGAGTCGGGGAGAGGGGTGCCGGGCGCCGCGCGTCGGGGTAGGCCTGCTGCTCGTCGGGGGGGGCCGCGCCGGGAGAGGGAGGGCCGGTGCTGTGCTCGCCGGGGAGAGTTGCAGGCCGCGCGGGTTGCGTCGGGGAGAGTTGCCGGGGTGGGCCGCCGGGAGGGAGGGCGGCGCGTCGCGGTGGGCCGGCGCCGGGTGTCGCGGAGGGCGGCGCGTCGCGAGGGCGCCGGGCGTGTCGGGGGCGCCGGGCGTCGCGGAGGGCGGCGCGTCGGGGGGGCAGCGCCGAGCGTCGGGGCGTACTCAGGCGTCGGGGAGGAGTGCCGTGATTTCTGGATCTAGAGGTGGATCTAGAGGAAGAGGGAGCGGCGGCCGGTGTTTTTATTTGGAGGGAGTGGAACCGGGATTTGAGATATTTCCTCCTGGGTGGAGAAAGGGCCCGGGAGTAAAGTTCCACCTCTACTCCCGGTTATAATTTGGTTTGGGAATAAATATCACTATTTATCCGGTTGAGAATTGGATCAGGGGTAGATCGAATTTTTTAATGCCACCCCTTTTCACTTCCGTCATTGTTGTGTCTAACTTTCTTTAAATTTGCAAAAATCTATTTCATAAATATGTAAACTCTAGTTATTTACTTGATAAATTACATAGCGATCATAAAATTCTTTAAATTAAATTCAAAAATAGTACCAAACCAATTTGGGGCTATACTTTCCAAACACTTTCTCAAATTCAAAAATGACATAAATAAACTTTGTAGATCTCGATGAGTTATGAATTATTGGTATTCATGACTTTTTATTTTAAAAACATTTAGGGTTCGAAAAAGCGAAAATTCTTTAAATTTTTTTGGAAATTCAAAGTTTCGATGGTTCAAAATCTGTCAAATCCAAAAATGTCTAATATACCGAGTGTAGATCTTGAAGAGCTAAACAAGCGTAGTATTCAAGACTTTTTCGATTTGAAGCCACCTAGTGGTCCGACAAATGGCTCGAAGCTCTCTTCACTTTAAAATTCAAAAATTTGACTTGGTCAAACACTGTCCAAAAGCGGGCGAGGAAATGACCTCGTTCGAAAAAATTTTGAATACAAACATGTTAGCACTCATCAAGATCTAAAATGTTTATATAGGACATTTTTAGTTTGAGAAAGTGTTTTGAAACACTAGTCGCAAAATCGAGGGAATCTAAGAGAGTTTATGGAACTACTCGGACAATCGTCAATTTACAATTATACTTTCCAAGCACTTTCTCAAATGCAAAAATGACCTAAATAAACTTTGTAGATCTCGATGAGTTATAAATTTTTGGTACTCGTGAATTTTTATTTTAAAAACATTTAGGGTTCCAAAACTAAAAATTCTTTAAATTTTTCGGGAAATTCAAAGTTTCGATGGTTCAAAATACATCAAATCCAAAAATGTCCAATATACCGAGTGTAGATCTTGAAGAGCTAAACAAACGTGGTATTCAAGACTTTTTTCGATTTGTAGCCACCTAGTGGTCCGAAAAGTGGCTCGAAGCTCTCTTCACTTTAAAATTCAAAGATTTGACTTGGTCAAACTGGTCAAAAGCGGAGCGAGGAAATGACCTCGTTCGAAAAACTTTTGAATACAAACATGTTAGCACTCATCAAGATCTAAAATGTTTATATCGGACATTTTTGCGTTTGAGAAAGTGTTTTTGAAACACTAGTCACAAAATTAGGAATCTAAAGAGAGAGTTTATGGAACTACTCCGGACAATCGTCAATTTACAACTATACTTTCCAAACACTTTCTCAAATGCAAAAATGACCTAAATAAACTTTGTAGATCTCGATGAGTTATGAATTTTTTGGTATTAAGTGACTTTTTATTTTAAAACATTTAGGGTTTGAAAAATCTGAAAATTCTTTAAATTTTTTGGAAATTCAAAATTTCGATGGTTCAAAATCTGGAAAATTCAAAAATGTCCAATATCACGAGTCGCAGATCTTGAAGAGTTAAACAAGCGTGGTATTCAAGACTTTTAGATTTGAAACCACCTAGGGGTTAGAAAAGTAGCTCGAAGCTACGATTTCCAATTAAATACGATTTCCATAGTTGAAAACGTAATCATTGATTACGCTAAGCACGGATTGAGAACATTTAAAACCATCGAGGTTGTTTGTACAAAAATGAAGATTGAAGGGTGTGAGCGAAAAATGCCCGAGAAAAACATCTATTCGGTTTGGGTGAAGAAGCGAGGAGTAAAGGTCTAGCTTTATTCGGTTTGGATGAACAACGGGGAGTAAAGCTTTATTCGGTTTGGGCGAAGAACTGGGAGTAAAGGTCTACCTTTACTCGGTTAGAGTCCCCAACCGGAATAATGGTGTTGGGCGGGGGGCAACTTTCTTTGCATGGCCTTTACTCCCCGTTGAGGATTCAAACCGGGAGTAAAATACCTTTACTCCCACTTCAATTCGAGGCAAGGGGTAACCGCGTTTTGGGCTCGAGAGTAAAAAGTCGGTTGTGTAGTAGTGTTGCTAGTCAATCCACGTTCGATTACGCAATAAATCCATCCATCGTCGTTGATCCGTGGCCGAGCACTCGGGTCATCATCTACGTTCCTCATCTACGCATCCGCGCTAGTTGTGGATTGTTGGGCAAGCGGCTCACGGCAATCGGTCGAATCCGCTCTGTGGCGTTTGAGAGGAATCGCACTAAGTCCATCCACCGCCCAATCAAGCGTGTGAAGCCAGGTCGTCGCGCGGCCCGGCAAGGCAACAAACAAGTCCGGCGTCTGGTGGCTCCACCTCGAGTACCTTCTCCGACATGTTGCATTCGAGAAGCGAGAAGAAGGTCATAGCCATGGAGAGTCGATTGATAGCTTCTCCAAGTTGTTGGAAATCGATGCAGACAGACCTCGCCCACAAAGCACAAGGAGATGCACACCACCATGGATGCGAATACCAAGGTACTCAAGGATCTCTCCGATTGGAAGCCCAAGGTGCGAGGAGACCGTGGATCATCTCGAGAAGGAGTTCCGTAATTTCTCTACTAAGATTGATTCTCTTCTTACGAACCAACTTTGGCGGCGGCGATCATGCATACCGGGTGTTCGACGAAGAGCATATTGATCTCACACAACACCCTTCGTTCTCGGTTACTTGGTCGAACCGGGGTTACGGTAATGGAGTAGTTACTACTTGTTCTTCCAACTCAGGCTAAAGGTGTGGTTACTACTGTTCTTCCACCCCATGTTTCAGGTGCGAACTCTACTTTGCCTGTGGCTCATCCTGTTTCCTATGCTTGTGGATCTGTTTTTTCCTTACCGTCAGGTCATGCTATACCTCTATTGAGTTCCCCTGAGTTTGATGGTACTTGATCCTAAGCTTTGGATTAAGAATAGTGAGAATTACTTTGATGTTTATGCCATACCTGCACATGTTAGATCCAAGTTGGCTACCTTGAGATTTGTTGGTAATCTTTGCGTGCAGAAGCTTGATCTCTACACTATGCTATAGAACAAGTGCCTTGGTGCGAATTGTGCAAAGAAGCTGTGATAGAACGTTTTGATAAATCTCGGCATGATATCACTTAGGCAATTCTTGAGAATGAAACTGACATGAGGGTGTTCTGAACTATATTGAGCGTTTTGAGGTTTAGTTCACCAAATTCTGGCTCATGATCCCAACTTCAGTAAAGCTACTATCACTAATCGTTTTATTGATGGTCTCAAAGATGAAATTCGAACTATTGTCTTAGTACATTGTCCTAGAGATCACGGATGCTCGCGGCAACATTGCTTTGATACAGGAGGAGACCCGGTAAGGGTTTTTCTGAAAGGGATTTCAAGAAACGACTCCACTTGGTTACTCCAAGTTTAGTGGCAAATCATGTGTATTCTTCCAAAGAGCCTCATTCTTACGCACATAAGAGCTTCACTCCTGGCAATCAGAACAAGAGGCCTTATGAAACTGGAAAGTTCAATGTCTCTGATGACAAGGCTGCTACTCGATGAACTTGAGAAAGGCTAAAGGTCTTTGTTATAAATGTGGTATGAAATGGAATCCACGGTCACAAATGTGCTCATTATTCCATTCGGCGAATATGGTTGAGGAGTTCTGGCATGCCACAGTGGGGGATGATGAACCTGAAATGCAACCCACTGTTCCAGTTAATGAAGATTCAGATGACTCTACTGGTGAATTCATGAAATTGTCTATTGATGCAGCTCAAGGTACAGACTCTAACTCTACTCTCAGAATGATTGCTGAACTGGGTGGTAGAGAAGCTGTTATTTTAATTGATTCTGGGAGTACCCATAGTTTTGTCAGTGAATCTCTAGCATCTGTATGGAAGGAGTGGACTGTGCTGCCTTCAGCCTTACAAGTTAGAGTTGCTAATGGTCAAACATTAAAATTTACTCATCAAATTGAAGCTTGTCTGTATGCGGATTAGTGGACATCCATTCAAGGCTCACACTCAAAGTCTTATCCTTACAATGCTATGATATTATTCTCGGTATGGATTGGTTGGGTCAATTTAGTCCAATGGAGGTTGAGTGGAAAGAAAATGGATGGCATTTGATTTTAGGGGTACAAGAGTCTTCCTGCAAGGTATATCACCTAAAGCGATCCAATGTGAGTTGGCTACTAAAAGAGAATTGCAAACTCCGGAACAACGGGACAAAATCGGTGTATCTTGGAAATCTTGAAGACGGTGAAGGCTGTCCCCATCCATCCCCTCGACGATATACAAGGCGGTCATTGATCAGTATCCTGATTTATTCTTACCTCCTTCTGGTTTGCCTCCCTAGAGAGCAGCTAGTCACACCATACCACTTATTGAGGGTGCTCAACCATTTAGAATTCGACCATATCGATACAATTCTACATAGAAAGATGAAATAGAAAATCAAGTTAAGCGATTATTGGCAAATGATTGGATTCGAGGAGAGCAATAGTCCCTATGCTTCTCCCATTGCTTTTAGTGAAAAAAAAGAAAACGGTCATTGGCGTTTATGTGTTGATTATAGAAGGCTCAATGCTATGACTATCAAAAACAAGTTTCCATTACCGGTTATCGATGAATTGCTTGATGAACTGGTTTGGTTCTCGATGGTTTACAACTCGACGGACATGTCATCGGCTTTCATCGATTTTGGTTGACCCTTCGATGTTCATAAGGCGATTTCGGACTCATAATGGTCATTTTGAGTATAAGGTAATGCCATATGGGTGGCCCAGGGGGGTCACAGTACTTTCCAACATGTGATGAATAAGGTGTTGTCACCAGCTCTAAGAAAATTTGCAGTGGCATTTATAGATGACATTTTTATATATAGTAAGAATCTAGAAGATCATGTTGTCCATCTTCAGTAAATCTTTGATCTTTTACATGCTCATAACTTTAAAGTCAAGTTGACTAAATGTGCATTTGCCAAGCAACAACTATCCTATTTGGGTCATGTTATTAGTAATTTGAAGGTGTTACTCTTGACCACTGGCAAGGTCTGAGATCATTAAGGGTGCCCACACCTACAAATGTAAAAAGGAAGTTAGGAGCTTCTTGGGTTTGGCTGGCTACTATAGGAAATTTGTGAGAAATTTTGGTATCATCTCAAGACCCTTGACTGAGTTACTGAAGAAGGGTCAGTTGTTTGTGTGGACTGCTCATCAAGAGACTTCTTTCCAAGCACTTAAGACTGCTTTAACAACAGCACTAGTTCTAGCCCTACCAAATCTCACCGTGAAGCTTACATTGTTGGCCCGATGCTTGAGACAAAAGGTATTGGTGTTGTCTTACAACAGAATGGACATCCCATAGCATTTGTGAGCAGAGCCTTGGGAAGTAAGAATCAAACACTCTCCACCTATGAAAAAGAGTGCCTTGCAATTCTTTTGGCTGTTGATTATTGGAGGTCTTATCTGCAGCATTCTGAGTTTATCTTGAAAACTGATCAAAAGAGTTTGGTTCATCTTGATGATCAAAGGCTTTCTACACCTTGGCAACATAAAGCATTGACCAAGTTAATGGGGCTCAAGTACAAGATCTGTTATAAGAAGGGTGTGGAGAATAGAGTAGCTGATGCCTTGTCCAGAGTACCATCTAGAGCTAATCAACAGGTTATGGCTCTCTCTGTGCTTCAACCAGTATGGCTTCAGGATATTGTTGATTCATACTCTTCTAATCCTATCACTTTAAGACTCCTCCAACAACTTGCTATATCTGGCACCTCTGGCCATTATTCACTGGAGAAAGGAATCATCAAGTTCAGAGGCAGAGTCTGGGTGGGTACCAATTCATCCATTCAACTTGATTATGCGGTCCTTACATTCTAGCCCTCTAGGTGGTCATTCTGGTTTTCCAGTGACATATAAAAGGATTGCTCAGTTATTTTCTTGGCCAAATATATATGAAGACTATGATCAAGGAATTTGTTGCCCACTGTCAAGTCTGTCAACAAGCTAAACCAGAGAGAGTCAAATATCCAGGTCTGTTACAACCTCTCCCTGTTCCTGATTATGCTTGGCAGGTTGTTACCATGGATTTTATAGAAGGGTTGCCTACATCCCAGCACTTCAATAGTATATTGGTTGTGGTGGATAAATTCTCTAAATATGCACACTTTATTCCTCTTAAACATCCTTACACTTTGCTCTTCAGAGTGGCTCGCACCTATATTGACAATGTCTTCAAACTGCATGGATTCTCTGAAGTGATGGTGTCTGACAGAGATCGAATATTTGCTGGTAAAGTGTGGAAGCAAATTTTCAAAATGGTTGACACTGATCTGAGAATGAGTATTTCTTATCATCCTGAATCCGATGGTCAAACTGAGAGGGTAAATCAGTGTTTGGAGGCTTACTTGAGGTACTTTGTTAATGCTTGTCCTACTCAGTGGAAGCAGTGGCTATCCTTGGCTGAGTTTTGGTATAACTCTTGTTACCATACTTCTTTAAATACTACTCCATTTGAAGTACTTTATGGCCAACCACCAAGACATCTGGGTATTGATATAGTCGAGTCTTGTGCAATACCTGATCTGGATTTGTGGCTTAAGCAAAGAAGCACAATGGTGAAGCTGGTTAGGAAGCACTTGCTTCGAGCTCAGCAGAGACAGAAAGTGCAGGCTGATAAGAACCGTACTGAAAGGCACTTTGAAGTTGGTGATTCTGTTTTTCTCAAACTTCAACCTTATGTGCAGACTTCTGTAGCAACAAGATCTTGTCACAAGCTTTCCTTCAGGTATTTTGGTACCTACACCATTGTGGCCAAAGTGGGATCAGTGGCATACAAGCTTCAATTGCCTGATCACAGTAAAGTGCATCCAGTGTTCCATGTGTCTCAGCTCAAGAAGGCTCTTCCTCCACTTATCACCGTATCTCCTGAATTACCAGATACTCTTGAAGCTGATCCTTTCAGGTATCCAGTAAAGATTCTTCAACGCCGTCTTCATCCTCAAGGTGATAAAGTGGTCTCGAGAGTTCTTGTTCAGTGGTCTTGTTGGCCTCCATCGATGGCTACACGGGAACTTGAAGACGAGCTCCATACTCAGTTTCTGGTGCATCGGCTTGGGGTCAAGCCGATTCTCAAGGGGAGGACTGTCCCAGGAACCACATTCTTGACGATGATCAAGAGAAGGTGCTTGACTGCTGGTGATCAAGTCAAGCAACTCAGGAGGCGGGAAGCTGAAGAAAAAAAGCGCGGAAAACAATGCTGGACTCCGGCCCATCTCGCGTCGCCGCAAGGCCCAAGCGAGGAGACAAGCCCAACCCGTATCAAGGCCCAGACTGGGTGCGTGGAAGGAGCTGCCGTTGCGTGTTAAGGGAAGGAACCCGTCGGGGATGAACACGTTTAGTCATTTGATTTCGAGCTCATCGCTCGGGCCGGCCGCGTCCGGAGTAGGCGGGGTTCATCGCCCACCTGATTGTATCGATTAAACCTACATCGTTGTTGAATCTCGTTGCCACTTGTTAATCCTATACATTTCAGCATGAACTACATCTAGATCCTCACGGTACCTCCGAGGAACAGCTTGGAGGATAAGACTACAAATCTGAAAGACGAAAGGAGCAACGACCAATGGAGATAATGAGAAAGAAAGGCTTAGCTAATTGAGCAGGATAATGAGAGCTGGCGAACCAAAGCGCCGAAAGATTTCTGCACTCACAGCCTGACCAGGCCGTGAATTCAGAGAAGGGGGCGCCATGGAGGATCACCGGAGATCACCGCCTTGGCTTCATCAGCGCCATGGAGGAAGCGAGAATTAGGCTGCTGTGCAAATGTTTTCTCTGATGGGTTTTGTTTGTTGTGGTTTCAGGAGTCGCATGGAGAAGGTGGAGAAGACGGACGTCGACGAGACGTTGTCCGCCACCAGGGACTGGTCGGAGCTGCCCCTGGACGCCCTCGTGTTGATCTTCGGCAAGCTCGGCGCCATCGAGATCCTCATGGGCGCGGGGCTCGTGTGCAGCACCTGGCTCCAGGCTGCGAGGCTGCCCGAACTGTGGCTGTCCGTGGACATGGCAGACCATAAGCTTTTGGTCGAGATTGAGCAAACTGGGTCACCGAAGCAGCCAAAGATAAACGGTGATGCTCTGGTCGCCATGGCTAGGGTTGCCGTGGACCGATCCGGGGGGGGGGCAGATGGAGGAGTTCGTGGGGAAGCTATTTGTCACTGATGGACTGTTAAAGTACATAGCGGATAGGTACATATATATTGTATATACTCATCGCCTTATATTTTGTTCGTCATCTTATATTCTTATCTCATTGTGGCAATTATCTCAAGACCCTTATCTCATTGTGGCACCTTATATAGGTCGGCAGCTCTCAAGACCCTCGGCCTCATCGATCTCTTGCTAGCTACGACGTCTCCAACCAAGGATTCGCCCACTTTATCGCCAAGTGCCCTATGCTAGAGGACCTCAAGCTTATCCAATGTCACAACGTCATCGGAAGTGATATTTACAAGGCAACCGGCATGGCATGCGCACGGCTAAAGCACTTCACACTGCGAAAGTGGAACATGTGTTGCCCTACCGACCTTGGGAAATAGGATGGGAAGCGCTCGGAATCACAGCCATGCACGACCTGCGAAGCCTCACCCTTTCCAGCAGCGATGTCGTTCACGCTCTGAGATCCTGGAAGTCCTCGACGGCTGCCCTCACCTGGAGCGTCTCGACCTGACTGGCTGCTTTTTTTTCTTTTTTTTTTTTTTTTTTTTTGAGCGATACCTGACTGGCTGCTGTAACATCTTGGACACCACTGCGCTGAGGGCTAGGTGTGCTGGGATCACGTCACTGGTGCTTCCCTCCATAACAGACGACGAGGACGACACCTAATTCGTGGCGATGTCGTCCTTTGTCCACGATGCTATAGATATAGTGGGTGATCTAACTGGATTCGCTAATTGAGGCATTTAGCAGAGTTGCATGAATGACGTATATTATTTATATATATATATGCCTCTGCATGCTCAGCTGGCTAGCAACTGATCTGGGCACTTGTGTTTGTTTTTTCTTCTCTCCATAATACTGCATATATTGTCACTGTATGGAAATGCATGGTTGAAAATCTGCATTACTTAATCTCTATTCACTATAGATATATCTGTATTCTTATTTACTATGTCTAACCTGGATATATAAAATGCATGGATGTATCCGAATCTATTTTTCTTATCGTATTTTATATATACCATATGTATTCGTAAAGAATATATACACAAGATCAATGAATACAGCAACATGAAAGCAGAGACTAAAGATTCAACGGAGACAGATTTCATCGTCATGCAGAAACAAAAACCCAAAGCATCCGTACAGGAGTGCCAGTAGAGATTATACCAACATCTGACTATCTGAGCGCTTCCTTGAACAGCATGCAGATCGCCCTTTATTTGAGGAACATGCGCATCCTCATTGGGAGCATCCTGTCATCCCCAGTTTCGGAGTCCTACTCATCGGAACGCCAAGAGATATCATCACACTCACCAATGGTCACTCACGCCTATCCTGATAGGCGTTCGAAACTCGAGCTCATAGTCATCAGTCGAGTCATCAGGAAGCCTCAGCGTCTTGAGCTTGGCACACTTCAGGAGCAGAGTCTCATCCATGTCAACATTGAAGCAATGGCGTATGTCAAGGGACTCCAGATGGGGACAGCTGTCCAAGACGGTTTCTAGGCCCTCATTGTCGATACCAATGCCAAAGAGCTGCAAGGAGCGTAGCCCATGCATACCTGCAATCCCTCCATCCGTGATTAAGTTCCAATCACTCAGTTCGTTGAAACCTTCATTGCTCAGTCTAAAGTGCTTCAGCTGTGGGCATGCTTTGCTAACAAACTCGTACACCCTCGCAAGAAGACCACCAACATTAGGACACAGCGAGAGCTCGAGCTCCTCAAGCAGAGGGAGCTCTTTTACAGCCTCTATCAGCCCTTCATTTGAGACAAGGTTGCAGGAAATAAGACGAAGGCTCTTCAGACAAGGGGCCCTGCAAAATTGTCACATTGCCTTAGAATCAACGATCCAATGGCACCAGAAAGTATTCAGATAAAGGTTGTTCAGCACTACTAAACTTTTGTCAAAATGAAAATAAGTTTAGATGTGCATATATTTCTTTGGATGAACTTTTGGATGCATATATTTCCCATCATGTTTCCTCCACCCACTCCCGTCCCTTATGTCAGACCACACACCATTGTTGCTGCACGGCGCGCTCGACCATTTCAACAACAAGTTCTTCCGCTTCGAGAACTTTTGGACTAAAATGGAGGGCTTCCAGGAATTGGTGAAAGCTGAATGGGAAAAGCCAGTCGCTGCCACACTCCCAATCAAAAGGCTGCACATCAAAATGGCTAGGCTGGCAAAAGGCTTGAAGAAATGGCGCAAGGAAAAAATAGGGAACACGAGATTGCAGCTGGCCATCACCAAAGAGGTCCTTCTGCAGTTGGAAATGGCGCAAGAGTCAAGGCCTCTATCCGCTCAGGAATTAGAGCTTAGGAAGCGTCTAAAAGCTCGCAGCATCGGATTGGCAGTCATTGAGAAGGCACGGATAAGGCAGAGGTCCAGGCTCATATACATCCGCAGCGGGGACGCCAACACCAAACTCTTCCACATGAAGGCCAACGCCCGGCGACGCAAAAATTACATCCACTGTCTCCAGACAGGAGGTCGGTTGGTTTACTCGCAGGAAGAGAAAGAAAAGGTGGCTGGGGATTATTTCAAAGAACATTTGGGCAGCGCAACAGCAAGAACGCTATCCTTCAATTGGCAAGGGCTGGGCTACATGCCAAGGAACCTACAACACCTAGAGCTGCCTTTTACCCAAGAGGAAATCCGACACACCATTTCCACAATGGCATCGAGAAAAGCCCCAAGACCGGATGGCTACACGGGGGCTTTTTTCAAGGCATGATGGGAGACGATCAAAGAGGACCTCTCTGCAGCCATCAACAGCCTCTTCAACCTGAATGCCCAAGGCCTGGAATAAATGAACTCGGCAAATATTGTGCTGCTCCCAAAAAAGTCTGACGCCCAACGGAGGACTATAGGCCAATCAGCCTTATGCATAGCCGCAAAAAAATTTTTTGCAAAGCTCATGGCTAACAGATTAGCACCCCAACTCAACACTTTGGTCTCCAACCGCCGAGGCGCATTCATAAAAAAAAAGAGGAGCATTCACGACAAACTTCCTATGTGTGCAAGCCATAGTGAGGAAAATGCACAGAGATAAGACACCGGCGCTATTCATGAAACTTGACATCCACAAGGCCTTCGACATGGTCAATTGGAGCTACCTGCTAGAGGTCTTACGCGCTCTCGGCCGGTTGCACGATGGTGTGAATGGGTGTCCATCTTATTTCGCACAGCCACGTCGAGGGTGCTCTGAGCGGCGGACGGAGAGTTTCCACCATGCCGGGGGGTTCGCCAAGGTGACCCCTTATCTCCGATGCTTTTCATCCTTGCCATGGATCCCCTACAACGAATGCTGGACCTAGCAACGCAAAACGGTGCCCTTTCCCCGCTCCCTCCGGCGGCCACTAGATGGAGGACCTCCCTATATGCGGACGACGCAGCCATCTTCATAAACCCCAAAAAAGATGACATTGAAGCGGTTAAAGTCATCCTCCGGGCATTCGGGGAAATCTCTCGTCTACACATCAACCTAGAAAAAAGTTCTGTTCATCCGATCGGATGTGATGAGATAGACCTCGACCATGTTCTGCATCCTTCGCTGGGGGGCAGAGGCACTTTCCTTGCAAGTACCTCGGTCTCAAACTTCACACGCGCGCTTTTACGGAAGGTTCACATCCAACCTCTCATCGAACGGATTGGGCGAGAGGCTGCCGGGATGGAAAGGAAAATGGTTAAACGAGGCGGGCCGCCTCACCTTGGTTTCATCGGTTCTCTCGGCGATGCCTACTTATCACCTAACAGTATTTCCATTAGCGGCATGGGCTCGCAAAAGCATCGACAAGATTCAAGATCCTTCTTTTGGAAAGGAGAGGACAATGCCAATGGAGGACATTGCCTTGTCAATTGGCCGACGGTGGCTAGACCAAAGGACCTTGGGGGCTTGGAGTTCCAGAACTTCGACAAGTTCAGCGAGCTTTGCGCTTGAGATGGCTATGGCAAGAATGGGTGGACCTGAACAAGCCATGGGCTGGAATGGAGATACCCCCGCAATGAGCTTGATCGAGCACTGTTCAACGCTTCTACCATAGTCACCGTTGGAGATGGCCATAAAGGCGCGTTTACGGCATGACAACCGGCTTGACGGTGAGACACCCAAGTTTCTTGCGCCCAGCCTCTTCGAGTTGGTCAGGTTCAAAAATAGAACAGTCCACCATGAGCTGCATGAGAATGCATGGGTAAATGCGCTAAGAGGCGGATCACAACACCAACTCAGGTGGAGGAGTTTGTCTCACTATGGGTCGGGCCGCAGCACGTCCCATTTAACCCCGAGCCCCGAGACACCATCATTTGGAAATGGACATCGAATGGATCATACTCCACCCGTTCAGCTTATAGGATCCAGTTTAGTGGTTCCTATAGAGCCTTCAAAGGCGACCTCATATGGAAAGCACACACGAGAAACAAGTGTAAAGTGTTTGCATGGATCTTGGCGCGTGAGAAGATTCTTACGGTGGATAATCTCCAAAAGAGAGGTTGGCCTCATCGGGACCACTGGCGCCTGCGTGCAATGGACCTTTGGAGACATGCCTACATCTGACCCTGCTCTGCCCCTTCACCAAAACGGTATGGGATCAGGTCCTGCGATGGGAACGCCGATGCGAACATAGCCCTACCGGATCAAGTCCCCACTCATTTCATCTCATGGTGGGAGGAGGCCCAAGCCACTTTGTACCTAAGAGCGACAGGAGGCGTTTCAATGGCGTCGCCATCTACAACCTATGGAACGTTTGGAAAGAGAGAAATGCAAGTATTTTCTCAAACACCTTCGAGACACCGCTGCGGGTGGCGTTGAGAGCCAAGGAGGACATCTTGCAAATGAGGAGAGCACACTTGGAGAGTGTAATTGTTTTTATGTAGCCGCGTCTCTTTCACTTTCTGTTTGGCCAAACCCCAATGGGGGTCCTAAAACTTCTGTACATAAACTCTCTTTCCTATCTTAATTGAAAGGCAGAGCTCCCTGCCATTGCGTTTCAAAAAATATTTCTTTGGATGAGCACATGGTACATACTATATAGAAATAGAATGACCGATTTCCAAATATAAACAATCATATAGTGTCAGATCTGGTACGAGAAAACATTGCAGTGATGACAAATTTTCAGTTTGCTTCAGTATGACAAATTTTCTGTTTGCTTCAGTATACAAACTAAAAACATAACTCTGAAGCACGTATCCATTTTCATAATTTTTCAACGATATTTTCCAAATCTTTCTTTAGTGATGCATTTTCAAATGCTTCAAAAAGTTACAGGGACTGTCATAAGCTAACTTTGCAGTGGTTAGTGCTGTGGAAGGACTTAGTATACCATTCAAGCTGTAAACATTACTAAAAGTATGTCAATGTAATAAAGTCGTCAGGATTACTGTAAGAGTTTACTTGCGTTAAAAAAAAACTGTTAGGGTTTACCAAACATACAGATATGTCTAGTTTTTCGATGTTGCCACCATCCACCTTCTCTTCTCAAGCTATTGTGCTTTATAGCACATATATAAATCATATAATGAAGTTGAATATTGCTATCTAGGGTGTACATCCTTTTTTTGCCGGCTCTACCACAAAAGTGTAAATACTAGGGATATGTAGAAACGACATTTGATAGTTGGCATCTTTGATGAAAATTTAATTGATGAGGAAAAAAAAAGCTGGTAAAAGGCTTGACGAAAACTACAAACAATGGTTAAGGGTGTAGGAATATCTAGCAGCGGTCTTTTCAATTTTGCAAAAGCATTGCAGACACATGATCAGTGTGACGCCACTCGATCTGTATGTTACGATTCGCGCTGCAAAATTTGTAACCACAGCAGAGTCTGACATACTCTGAAATAAATCGACCGCATCTTTTATAGATCTCAAATTTAGAACCATTTCTAGCTGATACAATAAAATTATGGCCTAAGAAACAAATCTGAATCTGAAAAAGAAAAGGATATAGAAGCTGGATTATTTTGGACACCACACGGGAAAAAAAAAAAGTTATATATGAAGGAGACAAATAAACATGTCAAAATTAAACTCAAAATAACATGCAGCTGGTCCGGCCTCAAGCAGTAGTAATTCTCGATCAAGCAGTTAAAATAAAATTTCTCGAGAGGGGAGATTATGATTCTCACTGCTGACTGAGGTACACAAGGAAGCCGTCGTCCCCGGCGTACTGCACGCAGAACGCCTCGCAGCGGCCGGCGCTGCGCCGGAGGGCCTCGCAGGCCATGCCGGATCCGTGGTTGAGCCAACGCGCGATCCCCTCGTGCCCGCGCATGGTGATGCGGCGCCACAGCGAGGGCTCCTCCCGCACGGCGCGGCGCCAGGAGCGGCACACGTGGTCCGCGGACTGCAGGATGTCGATGTGGTCGAGGCGGTGGAAGATCGCCAGCAGCGCGTCCGTTCCCAGGCCGCCGGCCCAGTCCCTCGCCGTCTCTGCCTCCCTCTGGCGGCGACGGGCGCGGCGGGTGCGCGCGCGGCCGCCGAGGCCGCGGGACGGCATGGCTAGTGGTAGAATCGCGAGGGTTTGTGGGAGGGGAGATCGATGGTGGTTAACGGCGCCGGTGATGTGGGCTTTGGCTGCAGGTGACGATTGTTTTGGGCTGTTATATTAGGAGCAGCCCAAAAACGGATGTCTTCCGGAGGCATAGGGAAAATAATTAATCATTTTTGTTTTCATCTATTATTCCGTTATTCCTATCTTTTCTCTATTTTCTCCCTTTCTCTTTTCTTTTTATGTGTTCGGTGGTGTTTTCTGTTCATTTTACTCTAATTAGTTATTTTCTTTTCTTTTGTTATCTTTTGTTTTTTTATTCCATGAGATATAATTGCATTTCTGTGGGTTATATCACATATCGATTTTTAATTATAAATGGTTTGTGCATTCTTATGTGTCTTACAACATATACCAGCATATACCAAAATGTTTGTCTTTGCTTAGCTATAGAGATAATTTGTGTGTTTATGATGTGTCTTCTACATTTTTCTCGGTTATACATCATGTAGCTAAAACATTTAGCTTTGTTTAGTTGTAGATATAATTTGTATATATGAGGTGTGTCTTTCTGTATTTGTTTGGGTTACGCCACATATAAAATGTCTTCCCTTAACTATAGAAACGATTTGTGGATTTTTGAAATGTGTCTTCTACATTTGGTTCGGTTACATCATATGCCAAAACACTTGGCCTTTTTGCTTAACAACAAAAAAATTTGTGCACTTGTATGTATTCTACATTTGTATATGTTACGTCATGTACCAAAGCATTTGGCTTTGCTTATGAATATATGAATAATGCATTCATGATGTGTCTTCTACATTTTACATCAAATGCTAAAACATTTCGTTTGCTTAACTATAGAAATAATTTAATTATTTGTGGCGTGTTTTCTACATCTTTCATACATCATGTACTAAAACATTTGACTTTGCTTAATTGCACATAATTTTTACATTTGTAATGTCACTTCTGCATTTTGTCTGAATTACATTAGATACCAAAACATTTGGCTTTGCTTAACTACAAAAATAATTGATGCTTTTGTGATGTGTCTTTTGTATTTGTATATATTGTTGGTGTTTCTTAGGGCCACCGCCAAGAATAGAGTTAGAATCTATCCCCGACGATGATGCCGAAAATACCTTGTTGGCATACCCTAACATCACTACTAGAATCAGTATATTCTAGTAGCAATACTATGGAACACCAACTAATTAGTAAAACCGTTTTGGGCGACGTGTGAGTAGGCGACGGACATCGACCGGAGTGGACCTTCCTGCCGGCCGCCGGCCGGTCGTCCCTTTGGCACGCCGGGTGCGGAGAAGGCTACGTGCTCCGACCGGAGTGGGTCTACCCTATCGATCTCGGTGGAGGCGCCGTCTGATCCGTCGTTCACGGACTGGTGGATCAACGCCGACCGGTGGGATTTCCTGCCAGAATCGGCATTGTTTTCAACGCCGGAGGTTCACCCGGACTGCAGGCCTTGGAATCCTCGAAGATCCACTTTGATTTCAGCTCTGTTCCCCGGTCTCGTGACACATGAAATGAAGCAGGTTTTTCTATATAATTTCAATTTGTCTCCTTTCCGTTTGGCATTGTTTCTTCGCCTGATCCTTCCAGGAGCTAAGTGCAAATGAGTGATGGACTTCACGCTGGTGGCGAGGTCGACACCTCGACGCCGTTCCAGTCTGTTCGCCAAGCTATTGTCTTGTTCGATGGTGTTTTCGCCGGCTCGGCAAAACTTCCAGAGGCGAGCTCCAGGATGCATGATGGGGAGCGTGGTGTCTCTTCACCGACATCCATCCCCGCCATTCCTTCTGTGGTAGCTTCCGGTTGTGAGCGTCGGCGCGGTTTCTGTAGCACATCTGGCAAATTTCGTACTGCTTCTAGGCGGAAGAAAGTAAAGCTTCGGCTACCCCTAACGATGGAGAAGCGACATATTTCTCGACCTCCTATTTCTGTTCCAGAGGTGGACAAGGCCGAGATTGAAGCTGAGACTCGACGTTGCATGGAAGGTCGTCAAGAATTGCGTCAGATGGCGTCTTCGGTGGCTGAGTTATGCAATAAACCAAAGCCTGTACATGCTGTTCGAGTTCGTGAAGGTGCGATCGACTCCAAGTTTTGGGCAAAGCCAGGTATGGATGACCTCTCTGATGATGATGTAGACATCTCAACGCCAGAATTCATTGCCGAGGCAAAGCAAGCAGGTTATACTTTAGATCAACTAATCACGGCTGAAAATGCTTTAATAGTTAATGACCCAAATTCGAATGACATCCGTTTATCGAAGTCAATTGTGGAAACAATGGTTCAAAGAAAGGTTAGTGCTGGGGTTCCATGGCAAGGGCCGTTGCCGTCGCATCGAGTTTCTCCCGAGAACTTTGGGAGACTGTATTGCAACGGCGTCCTCGCAAATGTGTTCCCAGTGTAACCGGATCTCTGATTCAAAACAACCACCGACTTCTTTGCTTAGCCGATCGCAGGTGAGGTCGACGATGAAGTCAATCTCTTCCTCGGTGGCTATGACCAATTCAAATAAATTTGGAAATTTTAAATCTTTTGACCAAGATCCTTTTCCCCGGAGTTTGCATCACCGGTAACTAAGTTGAGGGAAACCGTGAGCAGCGCGCACGACGTGTCGTACTCTCTGTCCCGTCCGGTCCTCCCTGATCGGTTTGAACTTGGGCCGGGAAGATTCTTTAAGCCCAACTCAGGTTTAGTTGCCCTACTTTCCCCGAACTGGGACCAAGCGCCGGTCGCAGGTTCCCCAAAATCAGCCGCCTCCGGTCTCTTCCCGATCGCTAGACGCACATACGCCGAAGTTGTCCGTGTGGGTCGGATCGGTGGGAGAAGAAACATGGAGACGCAAGGAGGAGGCAATGGTGGAGGCTTTGGAGGACGCGGTGCTGTGAGAGAAGGTGCCGGATTTAACCCTGGTTTCAACTCCGGGTTTGATCCAGGCACGCAGGTCATGGTCGCGGTTATGGCCACCCACGCGGCGGCGGTTATGGAGGTGGGCGTGGTGGATTCGGAGGTTTTGGAGGATATGGCGGTCGTACTGGCTACGGCGGGTACCATGGCTACGGTGCTGGCCGTGGTCGTCGACCTCATGGCGTCGGTACGGGCGGTGGACAGCATCATGGCGGTGGCTTTGGACAGCACTTCCATCACTAGAATGCTGGCCAACCGGCGGTGGCCCAACCATCGCATCCCTTCGGCCATCGGTGCTGGGAGTTCATCAACCGGCCGGGCTGCATCCCGGTCATGATGGCGTGGTGCAGCAACCCGGGGTAGCTGTTGGCGTTTGTTAACGCAAACATAGGTATAACCGCAAGCGCACGGATACCGTTGTAGCTTTCCCCAAGAGTATTCCTAGGTATCGTATTTATCCTCAGGGAAGCAATGGTTAAAGAAGTTGATAGCTAACCATCATGTATCTGCTAACTAATATACCGACTAACTGAAGTGGGGGTAAAAGATAGATATGAGTTTTGGATAAATGACACACACAAGAGAACAACATAAAAGATAGCAGAGTAGACAAGCTAAGCTGGGAGAACAACGGGAGAGTTCAATATTCCTATTTACTTCTCCATTACTATGGTTCTTTTCTAAAGCAAACCAAAGAGATTAACTAAGCAGAGGGTTAAGCATAATAATCACACCAAGGCACTTCGGAGCAACGACCCTTCCGATTCTCGAAAAGACTGGGAAAGGGGTAATCGGGGAAAGCTGCCAAAAGCTCTACGAAAACACCAACCTAGCACGTGGTGGAATACAAAGGCCTGGTCGGAGCTGTCACCTCCGGGGCTACCACAACTATCTGTAAGGTTGGGCGCAATCTCAGGTAACCTCTAGCCTAGACACCACGTCTACGCTAGCGATTACGAAACTAGTCTCACGTGAAAACTAGAACCTTCGGTAGAACGGAGATCCCATGCCAAAGTATAACTATCTCACTTAACCATACTCTAATTAATCACTAAGGTAAACTTAGATAACCACAAATAATAATTCAGTAATAAGAGAAGATAAATATATTAAAAGTGCAAGAGTCTTACAAAAGAGCGATACAAGATTATACCGATCCTCCGAGGACTCCTCCGGAACTTGATCATCTCTCCCTAACTCCCAACTAGGCTAGTACTACAATACTACATCTTGAAGGTATGGTGGTGTTGCTCCTTGGTGGTGTGTTGAATGAGAGGGAGAGAGCCTCCTTTTATAGGTAGAGGAGAGGGGCTCTTTGGAAGATGTCCATCCCCACATGGAAGGTACAAAACCGACCTCCTAGGGCGGTTTCAATATAATATTTGCACAAAGCACCCCTAGAACCGTCATGTGCATGGCGGCATGCAACCGCCCGAGGAAGAAGGGCGATTCGATTTGGCGGGATCGCCGGTCCGGCCGGAGTGGCGATCCGGCGGAGGTGGGCCTGGCCCGCTCGGACACCGCCTTCTTCCGGTGGGCTTGTGGGCTGGCCTAGATCCGTGGTTTAGGGGTGCTTTGGTCCATCTCGTTCCTGACTTGGCCCTCTTGTATTGCACTTGTTTGATAACCGTGTTTTCCAAAGTGCGCTTCCTATGAAGTTTGGCACGTTCTCACTTGATTCCATGTATTTGTCCCCATTTTGATCAGCGCGACGAGACCTTCGCAATGGTGTACTCTATTTTGTCATTGGAGATACTTTCTTTTGATGATAAATTGAGAAATCCTGCAAAATAGCTGGAGACACCAAAACTCGTGGAACTCGTCATGTAAATAATACTTTGCTATGATTTAACATTGAATGTTTGACGTTTTAGTGTTCTTTGGCGGTCAAAATATATGCGAAAGAATGACCGTCAACGGTAGCCACCCAACAACCCCGCCACGCCGCGGCGGTGGTCATGGCTTAGCCGCAGCCGGGCTGTTCTTCAACAACCGGCGCAAAGACAACCGCATATGGGAGCAGCGCAACAAAAGAAGCGGCGGGGGGCGGTGCAAATGGGGACGGTTGTTGGTATTTGTTAACCTACGGAATATTATGATGGATAATCCGCAGCGCACGGATACCGGTGAGCACTTCACCGGGGTGATGGGTTTTAAAATATCGAATCCACGGGGAGAACGTAGAGAAGGGGTTCTTGAGATTTACTACTTGATCCCCGAGTGGTTTAATAAAACTAGATAGATAATAAAGATAAGGAGTTCTAGTAGGAAGGTCTTGTTCTCACTTCAAATAAATCATTTGCACATTGTTCTTAAGAGGGGTTGTCATGAAGAAACTCTTAATAAAGGGATTCTACGCTAACAACGCAGGGTCTCCTACGATTTCTATAAACGGGGTAGGCGTAACAAAGGACTCAATAGTCTTTGTCACCACTACGATCGGCCTTAACAAGTGTCTTCACCCCGGCCTATAGAAGGTATTCGTAATAAGCTAGTCAATCTAAGCACCACGCTTACATTAATCTAACAACTTTAATTCAAGAGCGACAGGGAATCAAAGTAATCTTATCAAAGAAATACGAACCTTAAGAACAATAGAGACAATATCACTTACTCGAATGGAATTCGAACAATCCACAAGATCTCAGAGTCGTGCTCCAATGGCATCAGCTCCAGGGGAGACGATGATGGAGGCGCCAACTCCAGAGGAGGAAGAAGATGGAGGCGCCGACAGCTCCGGGCCTTCCTTCTACTCCGCCTCAACCGCACTCTAATTCTCTCAACTTGCAAAACTAACTCTCAATCTAATTCTAATCTAGAGCTTCTATCTCTTGTCGTCGTTGATGATCTGATTGAATTGAAGATTGAACTGAGATTGATGAATCAGGGAGGCCTAGGGGTCTATATATATGGGTCTTCTTATGTCTCTTCGACCAAAGGGCAATGTGGTACTTAATCTTCATGCATCTCGTGCTTAACCGACGCCCTCGGATCAAACCGACATCAAACGACCGGATTAGATTGCGTCTTAGAGGCGGTGGAGGAACGTTCTGGAAACAGGGACGACTTGGGGGCCAAGCCAGGCCGATCGGCCTGATTATTGGGCCGATCGGCCCAGGGTGGGTTCCACTGGGGCCCCGCGATGCGTCGTGGGCTTCGGAATCTTCTAGATGATGTTTTCTTCGGTGCCAAGTTTCGTTCACGTCGGGTGTATTCCGAGCCTTCTAGTCTTGCCGGAGTTGATTGCGTTACGATTTCTACCGTTTTTTTAAAGTCCCCGCAAATCACAACTTTACCAAAACTCATGGAAATCATTAGTATAAACCCCTAATAAGGTTGTCTAATTATATTTTAGTCCTTTTCCATGTTTAATTGACAATTAAAAGTATGCATTAACAAGTGTCAACAAACTCCCCCACACTTAGGCTTTTACTCGTCCTCGATAAAAGGATGGTCTAAGCATGGATCATGATTATATTTCCATGGTCATACCTGCACTTTAGGATCTCTGAGCTTGAATTGGTTAGAAACAGATCACCTTTATTCTTTAATCAAGTCTATTGGAGAGGTTTTTCATAAGTTTTGAAAAGAAAGCATAGCTGTACTTACTCCTTTGTGACACTCTCAAGTCTCTCAAAGTATATTATATCCTCATAGTTCGTTTATTATATATCATATGTGAAGCTCAAGAACATGTAGCACACTTACCTTGTATTTATTGCCGAGTCAATTGTGGATCCATGGAGATAGATGTCATAAGTCACGAGATCAAGATGTGCATGTGAATCAAGTATATTTCTCTCTCTCTTTTTTTTTTTTTTTTTGAGAGGTAACCAGCTAATTATTAGAGAGGTGGGTTCTACTCACCCTCGGACACATGTCCATTTTACTCTCTTATTTATTAGAGAAGTGGGCCCTACTCACCCTCGGACACTTGTCCATTATTCTTCTCTTTATTTTTGCCTTTTTCCTTTCTTAGAGAGGGGGGTTCTTCTGACCCGTAGAGCACTTGCTCATTTTCTCCTCTCTCTCACTTTTCTCTCCACTCTTAGAATTTTGAACATTTGGCTTTTTTTCATAGCTGTACCTTTTTTTCAACAATTAAAATTATGGGAGATAGAGATTAACACTTTTTAGAGCATGGATACTTTAGTGAAAGCAAAGTGTATGTGATCTTGATCGTAGACTTTAGGCGATTTCAACATGGGTCGTGGTTTTGACAAAGCTCAACACAAGAAAGCAACAATTAATTAGATATATCTTTAATGATTGCTACGGCTCTATTAGGATGTATCATTGATCACAAAGGAGAAGCATAACTAATGATTTTAATATTTTGAAATAAATAACTCTCTAAAGACAAGATAAAAGAAAGAAGATCTTATTCTAACTTTATTCTTTCTCATGTTTTAAGCAATTAAAGCATCCCAATAAGTGACAGATATATGTAGGAATTTAATCATGTAAAACTTTGTTCAAGACATATTTTTCATATAGGTAAACATACCATAACAATGAGAAGGCTTATTTAATTCGAACGGAAAATAAATTGCGAAAAATTAAAAAGGTTTAGGAAGCGAACCGAGCGGTGGGACGAAGCTGGGCCTTAGTGGGGGCGGGCCAGGCCCGATCGGCCTGTTATTTGGGCGATCGGTCCGCCCCCTGTCCGTGTCGGGCCGCGGTCCGTCGTCTTGAGTCGATGGTTCCGTTTTTATTCAATTTCTTGATTTTTGTCGCGAAAATTTCTGTTTGGTCGGCATGTCTCTCCCCACACTTAATTCCTGTTATCTTGCATACAAAAGCATGGTGGAGACAAAAACATATCCAAAAAAATATAAAAAGAAATATTTGACTCAACTTGTGGATTACTTTATTGATAAAAAAAAGAGCACTTTTTTATTATATAATTCGAACTTCCTAAAATTTAAAGCAAACTAATATTATCTAAACCAAACTAAACGACTTTAATTTAACTAATCTTTAAGACTCAAACGCTAAGACTTATGTGCTCTCTAATTGTGGCCGGCCTCGATAACGGGGAATCCTCTTGATCCGTGACTCCTTAGCGCGGATTCCATTAATGGTAGTCTTGGCGTGGAGGTGTGCTTTGTAGTGTACTTGTGCTCCCTCGTGTTGCCGTTGGCGTCCATGCGAACTTCGTGTGAGACGCCGCCCTTCTTCGATTCTTCAACCTCCATGTAACTAGGAACATGGATCGGCTTCTTCGGTCTTGGCTTAGCGGCGGCGATCATCGGCTGAGCATACATGACTTGCTTGCGTCCTTGCGGTGGCGGTGTCACCGGGGCGGCGAGGTGGAACGAAAGGAATTGGAGTATGATCGGGTGGTATGGCGGCGGCTTTGGTTGCTTGATGGAAGGAACAACTTGCTTGGCTTTCTCATTGAAGGGGACAAGCTGCTTTTCGACCATGGCTGCTAATTTGGAGATTAGATGAGAAAAAAGGAGGGTCTATCCTTGATTATATATGGGTCGATTTTTTTTCGGGGACGAGAGATTGGGTTTACTGGTACTAAAACAAATCTAGAAAGTGATTTTTCTGTAACTAAACGTGCAAGAGACCGTGTGGGACAAAAGCAGGGCGAGAGGGGGACACGTGGGCCGATCGGCTGTTATTTGGGCGATCGGTCGGCCACGTGTCGCCTCGCGACGTGTTACGTCGTGGGGTGCTCTAACTCTATTATTATCCCGAAAAACCTGGTGTCGGCCCATTATTCGTGAAAATTAATATTTTTGGGTAATTCGAAGAATTCGATAACATCTAATTCTTCTAAATCTTTATTGGGCTCTAAAAATATTTTGAGGCGATGACCATTTACCTTGAATAGCGTACCTTCGTTGTCTTGAAGAGTGACAGCTCCGTGTGATGATGAACTCACCACCTTGTATGGTCCTTCCCACTTGCCGTAGTTTTCCATGTCCGAAAAAGTCGTACCCTGGAATTAAAAAGTAATACCTGATCGCCTGGGTGGAATTCCTTCTTCTTGATTCTTTTGTCGTGCCATCTTTTGGTTCTTTCTTTGTAGATCTTGGCACTGTGGTACGCCTTCTCTCTCCATTCTTCTAGTTCAGATAGTTGCATTCTTCGTTTTGTTCCGGCTTCATCAAGGTCCATATTCCACCTTTTGATTGCCCAGTGAGCTTTGAATTCTAGCTCAACAGGCAAGTGACATGTCTTCCCGTAGACCAGCTGGTAGGGAGACATTCCGATGGGAGTCTTGTAAGCTGTCCGATAAGCCCAAAGAGCTTCGGGTAGCCTGTCTTTCCATTTAGTTCCCATTTGGTCAACCGTTTTCTGTAGGATGTTCTTGATTTGCTTGTTTGACGTTTCTGCTTGACCACTTGTCTGCGGGTGATAAGGTGTAGCGACGTTGTGTTGGATCCCATGAGATGAGAGGTACTTCTCGAAATTCTTGTCGATGAAGTGGGACCCTCCGTCACTTATCACTAGCCTTGGTGTACCGAATCTTGGAAATATTATTTCTTCAAACATCTTGATTGAGCTTTTGTGATCAGCAGTCTTGCATGGCATGGCCTCAACCCATTTAGAAACATAGTCAACTGCCACTAGGATGTACTCGTAGGGTCCGGATTTTGGGAATGGTCCCATGTAGTCAATTCCCCAGACATCAAAGAGCTCGATTTGAAGATTGGTCGTCAGCGGCATGGCATCCCTAGAATTGATATTGCCATGTCTCGGCGGGCATTGCACCTTCGTCACGAAGTCTCGTGTGTCTTGATACATGGTTGGCCGAAAAAATCCGCTTTGCGGATCTTTGCATGTGTGCGGAATGCTCCATAATGACCCCCATATGGTGCTTGAGTGGCACTTCTCGATAATCAGAGTCCTTCTTACTGCGTACACACCTCCCGAGTAAGCCGTCGGCGCATACTCGGAAGAGGTATGGCTCATCCCATAGGTGATGGCGACTCTCATAAATGAGCTTTTCTTATCAGCCCCCGGTCGTACATATCCTGCAACTATAAAATTAACAATATTCATACGAGGGGATCGGATCGGAGATCCGATAGAGCATGTCGTCCCTCATAGAGTCATTAATGGGTAACTCCCGTGGTTTCTCAAAATGCATTCTAGACAAATGATCGGGCAAATGAATTTTCTACTCCTTTCTTATCTCTAATTTCTAAATCAAACTCTTGGAGCAAAGAAAATCCATCCATATTAATCTTGGTTTAGCATCTTTCTTAGTGAGCAAATATTTAAGAGCAGCATGATCAGTGTAAACAATAACTTTTGCTCCTACCAAGTAAGATCTAAACTTGTCGATAGCATAAACAACAGCTAGTAACTCTTTTTCAGTTGTGGCATAATTAAGTTGAGGTCCAGTTAAAGTTTTACTAGCATAAGCAATAGCATGATGTTTCTTGTCTTTTGTCTGTCCCAAAACAGCCCCCACAGCATAATCACTTGCATCACACATAATTTCAAAAGGTAAAGACCAATCTGGGGGTTGAATAATGGGTGCAGAAATAAGAGCATTTTTCAGAGTTTCAAAAGATTTAAGACAAGCATCATCAAAATCAAAAGGAACATCCTTAGCTAACAAGTTTGTAAGAGGTCTAGCAATATGAGAAAAATTCTTTATGAACCTTCTATAAAAACCAGCATGGCCAAGAAAACTTCTTATTCCTTTAACATTCACAGGTGGAGGTAGCTGTTCAATTACTTCTATTTTAGCTCGGTCTACCTCTATTCCTCTTTCAGAAACTAGATGGCCTAGCACTATCCCCTCTCTAACCATAAAATGACATTTTTCCCAATTAAGGACTAAGTGCTTTTTCTTCACATCTTTGCAAAACCTTATCTAAGTTTTCTAGACAATCATCAAAAGTTTTTCCATAAAACGAAAAATCATCCATAAAAACTTCCATAATCTCTTCAATCATATCGAAAAATATAGACATCATGCATCTTTGAAAAGAAGCCGGAGCATTACATAATCCAAAAGACATTCTACGATATGCATAAGTTCCATATGGACATGTAAAAGTGGTTTTGCTTTGATCACTCGGGATGGATCGGATTTGATGATACCCCTCGAATATCCATCGAGAAAACAAAAGAAAGAGTGGTTTGCCAACCGTTCTAACATTTCATCAATGAAAGGCAGTGGAAAGTGATCTTTCTTTGTGGCTTTATTTAATTTTCTATAGTCTATGCACATACGCCAAACCCGGTGACGGTTCTCTCGAGGAATTAATTCGTTCTTTTCATTTTTAACTACTTGTCATGCCTCCCTTTTTAGGCACAACTTGCACTGGGGCTTACCCACTCACTATGTGGCACGGGATATATAATCCCGGCGTGCGAAGTTTTAGAACTTCTTTCTTTACCACATCTTTCATCGCATTATTAAGTCTGCGTTGAGGCTCTCTAGATGGTGGAACATCAGGATCTGTAGGTATACGATGTGTGCAAAGGGCAGGACTGATGCCTTTTAGATCATGGAGTGAGTAGCCGAAGGCGAACGATGTTGTTCTAAGACGCAATTAACCCGTAAGTCTCTTCCGAGTGAGTTTATTATTAATGATCACAGGGGACTCGGGATCATTATGCGAAAGGCATATCTAAGACCAGGTGGTAAAGGTTTAAGTTCAATGGGAGGTCTCGAGGTTTCCTCGAATTCATCGAGAGGTTCGGATTCGGTTGGATTTTCTTCCTCTTCCTCGATGAAGAATTCAGCTATCTTCTTGATTGGATTTTACGAAATGTTCTATAGATGCTTCTTTCACCTCTTCCATTGGGTCCAGTTGCGACTAGGTTCGGTCTCAGTATGAATTGAATGTGCGAAGTGTAAGGGAAATTTATCTCTGCCTAGACAAATGTCTAGTTTTCCCGTATGTCCTTCTTTAAGGAGTCTTTCTAACGGATGGCCTAATAAAAGGTCAAACTCCCTAATGTCAAAGATATAAAAGCTCGGGTTGATTAACATGTCGTTTACCTGAATAGGTAGAGTGTAAAAGAATTCCCCGAACTTTGGACAATTTGCCCGAAGGGAGTGCTTTAATAACTTAGTAGTAGGAGATAATGGCATGTTCTTGCTAAATTGCTCGAAAAAGGATAAAGCCATTATATTTATTCCTACGACCGGGTTATAAAGTGCATCATAAGTGATTGCATTAATTATGCATTGAATTGGTACAGAAGGTGATTCCAAACGGATCACATCGGAAGAAAGTTCGATTCTTCTAACCATTCTGCACTCATGATAGATGCAAGCTTCCTAGTGTTTTTGTCTTGAGAAGTATTGCTCAACGTGATCAATTTCTTCTTGTGAAGATAATTTGCGTTTTCGAGGTTTCTTCTCTTGATGATAATTCGAGGTGTTTCCAAAATCGAAAAATAAATCATCCTCGATATCATTCATAAAATCAGAAAAGAATGTTTTTCCTTTAATGATTACAGAGCTACGGGTTGAGATGATTACGGCATAGGTTCAGGTGTAGCTACTTCTGGAATTTCTTCTTCTAAAGATTTCTCTTCTACTGGATCATCATTGGTGCTGGCTAGAATGTTGTCTAAGATGGTTCTAGCTTCACTAGATGTAAGATGGATGAAAGATCCATGTGAGGAGGTATTCAAATAGGCTCTAGATTCTTTATTAAGACCAATATAGAAATGTTGAAGTAAAATGTGGTCTTGAAGGCCTAGATCTGGTCCGGATTTGCAAAGAAGTTCAAAACGTTCCCAGGATGAACTCAACGACTCACTATCCTCCTGTTTGAAAGATATGATCCGGGTTCTAAGGTTGACTACTTTAGAAACGGGGTAAAAGTCCGAGCGTAAATCTGCACGGAGAATTCCCCAATCGCCTTTCTTCTTCTCCTTGGTTACTGTCATACCATTGGCGAGCTTTTCCTTTCGGTGTGAATGGAAAGAGCTTCCAACGGATAGTCTCGTCGAGACATACCCTCTATATGAAGGCGGTCACATGTTTGCTCAAATTGTTGGAGATGATGATAAGGGTCTTCGTCTTCTATTCCTAAGAAAGTGTTGGTTTGGACCATCTCTATTAATCTGGGCGTAGCTCATAGGCCTCGGATAGAATTGGCTTGGATGATGGTATAGGCCTAAGGCTAAGCTCCGTAGGTGCGAAAAAAATCTTTAATGGATGTATTATCCATGATAAAAGAAAGGATAAGAATTTAAACTAAAAAGAAAAGATAAAAGTATACTCAAGAAATCTCTAAACCGTTCTCCCCGGCAACGGCGCCAGAAATGCTTGTTGGTATTTGTTAACCTACAGGAATATTATGATGGATAATCCGCAAAGCGCACGGATACTTGGTGAGCACTTCACCCGGGGTGATGGGTTTTAAAATATCGAATCCACAGGGGAGAACGTAGAGAAGGGGTTCTTGAGATTTACTACTGATCCCCGAGTGGTTTAATAAAACTAGATAGACAATAAAGATAAGGAGTTCTAGTAGGAAGGTCTTGTTCTCACTTCAAATAAATCATTTGCACATTGTTCTTAAGAGGGGTTGTCATGAAGAAACTCTTAATAAAGGGATTCTACGCTAACAACGTGGGGTCTCCTACGATTTCTATAAACGGGGCGGGCGTAACAAAGGACTCAATAGTCTTTGTCACCACTACGATCAGCCTTAACAAGTGTCTTCACCCCGGCCTATAGAAGGTATTACGTAATAAGCTAGTCAATCTAAGCACCACGCTTACATTAATCTAACAACTTTAATTCAAGAGCGACGAGGAATCAAAGTAATCTTATCAAAGAAATACGAACCTTAAGAACAATAGAGACAATATCACTTACTCGAATGGAATTCGAACAATCCACAAGATCTCGAGTCGTGCTCCAATGGCATCGGCTCGGGGGAGACGATGATGGAGGCGCCAACTCGAGAGGAGGAAGAAGATGGAGGCGCCGACGACTCAGGGCCTTCCTTCTACTCCGCCTCAACCGCACTCTAATTCTCTCAACTTGCAAAACTAACTCTCAATCTAATTCTAATCTAGAGCTTCTATCTCTTGTCGTCGTTGATGATCCGATTGAATTGAAGATTGAACTGAGATTGATGAATCGGGGAGGCCTAGGGGTCTATATATATGGGTCTTCTTATGTCTCTTCAGCTTCAGCGAGCAATGTGGTACTTAATCTTCATGCATCTCGTGCTTAACCGCCCTCGGATCAAACCGACATCAAACGACCGGATTAGATTGCGTCTTAGAGGCGGTGGAGGAACGTTCGAAACAGGGGCGACTTGGGGGCCAAGCCGGGCCGATCGGCCTTGATTATTGGGCGATCGGCCCGGTGGTGGTTCCACTCACGGGCCCCGCGATCTTGTCGTGGGCTTCGGAATCTTCTAGATGATGTTTTCTTCGATTGCCAAGTTTCGTTCACGCCGGGTGTATTCCAGAGCCTTCTAGTCTTGCTTGGAGTTGGATTGCGTTACGATTTCTACCGTTTTTTTTTAAGTCCCCGCAAATCACAACTTTACCAAAACTCATGGAAATCATTAGTATAAACCCCTAATAAGGTTGTCTAATTATATTTTAGTCCTTTTCCATGTTTAATTGACAATTAAAAGTATGCATTAACAAGTGTCAACAACGGCGCAACAACAAGTGCAGCAGCCGACCCGAGGCGGCTTTGAGAGGCTGCGGTGGGCGCTCTTCCCTCGAGGTGCTCCACCCTCCTCTCGTGGCAGCAAGATGGCAAGGAGGAGCTTCTTCTTCAACTACTCCCTCTCGCTATGTTGATCGACTCAACCATGTTGCAGATGCTGAAATTCCTAAGGTGATAATCCCATCGGCCTACGAAAAAGTAAAAGTCTAGATATCCCAGAGTCATCTGAGAAAGGGGCACAGAAAAATAAATGAAAACCATATTGCTACCGTTGTCATTCTAAAGGGCACACACTTCATGAATGCACTGTTATCTTATGTTGTGAAATTTGCTTTGGTGATCATAATGCTAAGCTTTTGCCCCAATGTTAAGAAATCTATTAATACATCACTTTGCGGATATGATGTGGAAGGTTTAGGTTTCTTTTATATTCCAAAGGGCTCAAAACTCAAAAATTAATGTGGGAGGCAAATCTGCCATGGTACGTGTTATGGAAGGTTCTTTTTATCCGTCCAGGAATTGGCGGTGAAGCTGGAAAAAACTTCTACGACCACAAGAACCATAATTGGGAAATTGAGACAACGGGCAAAGGCTCTTTTGTAATAAATTTTCCATCGGCTAGCCTATTGAAAATTTGGTAAAATCTGGGGCACGATGGATGCTAAAGTTGTGAAAGTTAAGATTAGATTTGAGAAAGGCATTGATACGATGTGTTTAAACATGAAATTGATAAAGTTTGGGTACGTTCAGAGGACTACCTAAAGAGTTCGGGAAAATTCCCAATTATTTGGGCAGTTGGAACTATTTTAGGTGTACCAAAAGTGTTGACATGAACTTTACTAATAGTACTAGCAGATCTAGAATGAAAGTAGCAGTGCTGGCACCTAATCTTATCCCTGATTTAGTGGATGTGGTTATTGGTGATCATGTTTACGAGCTACAGTTTAGAGTTGAGATGGAAAATCTTAACAAAGGAACCCTACCGATTGATATGGATACCCCCTGGGGAGGGTGATCCGAAAGATAAGGAAACCGAAGGAGGGAAATCAAATCTTTGGAAACCCAAATGAGAAACCTACGGGGAGACAATGGATATTGATAATGAGCCAAAAGACAAGTATCCCCCTGGTAGTGGCGCCCTACTCCCTGGCCAGAAAAGACCGCTAGCATGGCGGCCAAGGCGGTGGAGGCGAGGAAGCCATACTACCACATCGATACGTCTGGGAAGATCAACAAACCTGTAGTGGTGCTTTCTCGGTCAAACTCAGAACAAATAATCTAGTGGGGTACAATAAAATAGACTCGGGATTATAGACAACAACTTAGCTGATGGGATTACTTCTCCTAAAAGAATGAGCAAGAGAAATGCCCCATTGTGGACCAGGATTCCATTGAGAATGCAGCAAGGCTGAAAAGCTAGCAAGAATCTTGAACTCCAACAAAGGTACACTATTACCACTTCCCATCTCTTTTTACTTCAAGAAATGATGATTCTTTACTTTCTACTACAAATATGTTAGGAATTGTGTTAGGGGAAAAGACATTGATGTTGCAAATTCATTAAAGAGTTTAAGAGATATAGAATTTAAAATTTTTAAGCGATGTTGCTAAATCTAGAGAACAAAAAATAGACAAAGATGATGATGATTCTACTTTTTTGTTCTATCGATGATAATGTTGACTTAGAAACTCTAAATTTAATTTGTTCAGAGCTTGTGGAGGGCTTAAGTGAGGGGGTTGTGATCCGTTGTATCTACAAACCCCTTTATCACAGGGAAAACAAAAGCATCCTCATCACAAGATAAAAAAAGAGTAACATAAAAATAAAATTTTAAAACCAGTTAAAATGAAAGGTATTTTCTGGAATTGTAATGGTTTCGCGGATGGTAAAAAGTATAGGTTCTTATCAGATTTAACAAAGGAAAAATGCCTAGATTTCATTGCCTTATCGGAACTCGGTAGAGCTAGCTTCCCTCAATCTACACTAAATACAATTTGTGCCAGTAGAGATTTTATGTGGCATTGCATGGCTCCACAAGGCAGATCCGGTGGCATGATTTTAGGTGTTAACCCGTTAACTTTTGATATTGGAGCAATAGAGGAAGGAGAGTTCACTATTCAATTCAAATTAAGGAATAAAGAGGATGATTTTATTTTTAACTTAATCTCGGTATATGGACCAGCTCAGACAGATCTTAAATCTAATTTCTGTCGAAGTCGATGCGAGTATGTTCGAAGGATACTTTACCTATCATAATAGGGGGTGACTTCAACATTATCTCGAAGACCGACGAAAAAAATAATGCTAATTATAATGATAGATGGCCCTTTTATTTAATGCGATGGTGATTGACACTTTAAACATCCGAGAATTAGATTTATCTCGAAGGAAATATACTTGGGCCAATAACCTACCAAATCAAACATTTGAGAAGCTAGACAGAATCTTGGTATGTACGAACTTGAATCAAAATATGCTCTTTGCTCAGTTCATGCTCTATCTCGTGAAATTTCTCGACCATACACCTCTTCTTTTCTCAACTAATGAAACTTCCTTGACTTATCAACCACGGTTTAAATTCAAACTTGGTTGGTTGTTAAGAGAAGGTTTTCACGAGATGGTGACGAAGTTTGGAATAATACCACCACTTCTGGTTCACCTATGGAGAGGTGGCAAACGAAAATTAGAAAATTACGCCAATACCTTAGAGGATGGGTGAAACATGTTAGTGGTGTTTACAAAAAGGAAAAGTCAAATCTATTAGACAAATTGGATGAGTTAGACAAAAAGGCAGAAGCTACCCCTTTAAGCGAGTTGGAAAGGGATATAAAATATGTGTTAAATGAAAGATTAGCTGAATTGCTTAGAGAAGAAGAACTAAAATGGTACCAAAGGGCCAAGGTAAAACATTTGCTGGAAGGTGATGCCAACACAAAATTTTTCCACCTAATAGCCAATGGTAGGCATAGGAAAACTCGTATTTTCCAACTTGAGGATGGTTCAAACTTAATAACTGGTGATGCTTGTTGACACTTGTTATATCATAAAATTTTAAGTTATTTAACATGAATTAAGGGCTCAAGTCAAAGACTAAACATAAGTCTAGGGGTCTAACTAACATAATTCCACGAGTTTTGGTATTACGTGACTTTCGAGGGACTTGATAGGAAAATGCAAAAGAATAATTGAGAAGGTTCCGTAATATACAAGACATATACAAGACAAATAAAGACCAAACTTATCCGTGAAGCAACTCAACCCGAAAAGTGGACTAAAACATTCTAGAAGATACCAGAGGACACCGGAGAAGGCGGGAAGGCGAGGTGGCACTCCGGCTGGCGGCGCCCGGTGCCACATAGGCCGGCCGCCAGGTGGGGTCACCCCAATCGACCTCACATTTTTATGTCGGTTTACCACCGACCTTGAGGTTGTATCTACACCGTTGTTGAAGGTCGAGTTTGATCCAAGGGTTGATGTTCATCGCCAAGTACTATATAAGAAGACCAAATGACCACGAAGGCGATATCAATTTCATTATCAATCATATTCATCCAAGTCCAGCCAAGTCTAGACCTAAGCCCTAGTTCATACTAGAAGTAGATTAGCTACATAACTAGTTCTAGTTGAAGATCAAGTTCATCTTGAGTTCCTGATAGTCAAGAAGTAGCAAGGATCATCGTTCTTGAGACTTCTCTCTTGTATTCAATCTGTAAGTTCTCTTATATTTAGAATACAATTGTTATGGCTTTGATCTTTATAATTATTATATTCTTGTTGATATGTGTTTATGCTTGCTATGATTATATGTTTAGTTTAGTAAGATTGCTTTATATTTTATGCATGGAATTGTATAGCATCCATATAGATGATCACTATGTGGGTGATAAGCAATGTGTAAACGTGGTGTTTATACAACGTTTATCTGCAATTGCACCCTACATTCTGGGTCGTGTGGTAGATCGCGGGGGTGACAGCCCTGTTGAGTCCTTTGGAGTCCACCCTCCGAATGTAGGACACGTCGAGCTTTTAATTACGATGATGAACAAGTTTCGTCCTTGCTTGTCATTGGTAATGCTTGCCATGTGTAGAAGTAATCCAACCTTGCCATGATAGCTAGATGTATTGCACTAATTGTAGTATTCATTGACATATATTATTAGGAGTATCTTAGGAATATTCATTCTAGTCTAATTTATAACATGTTAACTGCTTGTATGATATTAGTGGCATAGGCTAATCTTAGACTTGGACATTTATCATTATTATAATTATCTTTATCTTGTGACTTATCCTGTTGAGTTATGTTTGATGCTCATGGCTACTCTTCATTATAATATTGTAAAGTGAATGATCTCATAAATAAATCATAATATAAATCATTAGATAGTTCTTATCTCTCTACCTTTCCATAGACTCCCTTCCCTGTGGTAAAAATATAAATACGATACCCGGATTACTCCCCAGTGAAGTGCTACAATTGGTATTTCTATCCATTAAACTGCGAGATATCATGTTCAATCTTTTATCAAGGCCAATCTATAAATACTATGCCCCGCATTTCTTTGAGCGTTATTGCTAGGGTGACAGACTCGTGTATAGGTAATGCCTAGAAATGAGTGGTATAGCTTGAGTTCATATCCTGGTGAGATTAATTCCACTATGGATAATGTGGCTAAGCTACATCCCACTACTAACACCGCCTAACTTCGCTTTGTTGGATCATGAGGTTAATCCCATATCCAAGCTAACATGATTAGATAGATATCCCATATATATTTCTCTCGCCTTCCTAATAAGGATCGTGTTAGAAATATCAACAATGCTCAACCGAAGAAGCATATTACAAGTTATTATAAGAATCTATTTGGTCCATCTGAAGACACATCTGTTCTTCTTAGATGAATCCAGAACAGACGACATTCCTCAAGTCTCACCAATGGAGAATGAGTTGTTAACTGAGCCATTTTCTTTGGAAGAAGTTAGAACAGCTATTTTCCAAATGGAGCACAACAAAGCACCGAGGCCCCGATGGCTTCCCTTCGAGTTCTATCGTTTTTTGGGGGTAATCAAGGATGATTTGATGGCTTTATTTTCTGATTTTCATCAAGGAAATTTGCCTCTTAATCGTCTAAACTTTGGTAATATAATCTTGTTGCCTAAAAAGAAGGATGCAAGATCCGTTCAACAATACATACCTATCTGTTTACTGAATGTCTCTTTCAAAATCTTCACCAAGGTAGCAACTAATAGATTAATTGCCATTGCCCAAAAGGTTATAAGACCGACTTAGACGACCTTCCTACCAGGTAGAAACATCATGGAAGGGGCAGTCATCTTACATGAAACAATCCATGAACTACATACTAAAAAGAGATGGGGTAATCTTTAAGATTGACTTTGAAAAAGCATACGACAAAGTAAATTGGAGTTTTTACAACAAGCTTTTACGCATGAAAGGTTTTTCAAATAGATGGTGTGAGTGGATACAACAATTCACCCGCAGAGGAAATGTCAATATTAAAGTTAATGATCAACTAGGTCCTTATTTCCGGACCAAGAAAGGCTTAAGGCGGGGGGGACCGATGTCCCCTATACTATTTAACATAGTAGCGGATATGTTGGCCATACTTATTGCCAGAGCCAATGAAGCGGATCAAGTTGAAGGGGTAATCCCTCATTTAGTGCAAGATGGCTTATCAATACTACAATATGCGGATGACACTGTTATCTTTATGAGTCATGATGTTGAAAAGGCAATCAACATGAAGTTGTTGCTTAGCACTTTTGAACAACTATCCGGCCTAAAGATTAATTTTCATAAATGCGAGATCTTTTGTTTTGGCCGAGCTAAAGAATATGAGGACTTTTATTCGCGGTTGTTTGGTTGTGCCATTGGTAAATTCCCATTTCGCTACCTCGGATTACCTATGCACTATAGAAAGCTAAATAACAAAGATTGGAAAATTATTGAAGAAAGAATAGAAAAAATATTAAGTGGTTGGAAAGGCAAACTACTTTCGGTAGGGGTCGGTTGGTACTCATAAATTTGGTGTTTTCTAGCTTACCCATGTTCATGATGTCCTTCTTTGAATTACCGAAAGGAGTTTTGGATAAAATTGAATGTTTTAGATCACGGTTCTATTGGCAAAACGATCAACACAAGAGAAAATATAGACTAGTTAAATGGGACATATTACGGCAACCGAAAAAGACCAAGGAGGACTTGGAATTCTAAACTTGGAAACTCAAAATAAATGTTTACTTAGTAAGTGGTTATTCAAATTATTAAATGAGGATGGGCTATGGCAAGACCTTTTAAGGAATAAATATATCAAGGCTAAAACACTAGGGAATTGTATAAAGAAACCAATTGATTCACATTTTTAGAAGAGTCTCATAAATGTGAAAGACACTTTTATGGAATTAGGACATTTTAAGGTTAGAGATGGGACAGAAACTAGATTTTGGTTAGATACTTGGTTGGGTAACAAACCACTCAAGGATAAATTCCCGTTGTTTAATATTGTAAGAAGGAAGCATGACACAGTAGCCAATATCATTAACACTCCTATACCAAATATTTCTTTTTAGAAGAAATTTAGTGGGAGCAAACATGATCAATTGGAACCATATAATGCTTTCCATACAACAAGTTAACTTATGCGAGAAAAAGCGATGTGTTTGTTTGGGGCTTAAATGCCTCGTATCTTTACTGATCAAGTCTATATATGCTTTGCGTTAATTAATAATGGTGTTAGAGTGTCACAGGGATATTTGGCAAACAAAATTACCCATGAAAATCAAAGTTTTTATGTGGTATTTAAAAACGAGGTGTTATCTTAACCAAAGATAATTTGGCATGGAGGAATTGGCATGGGGATATTAGTTGTTCCTTTTGTTATTCCTTAGAATCGATTCAACACCTCTTTTTTCAATGCTCTAATGCTAAGTTTCTTTGGTGCTCTTTATTCATATACTTTTTGGAATTGCCCCACCCTTGAACACATATGATATGTTCCATATTTGGTCCAAAATGGGTAACAAAAAGTATAATACATTGTTGTTAACTATGATTCTTTTGCTCTTTTTTGGGGCAATATGGCTAACCAGAATAATGGTTTTTTGACAAATGTAGACCAAAAACTCTTTTTTGCGTGTCCTATTTCGAGGAATGCATTGGCTTCGTCAATGGGCAAAACTACAAAGGCATGAAGATCGCAAGACCAAATGACCTTTGTGGCTTCACATCTAGAAACGGCAGCTCTTGATTTCTTCGGATCCAATGGATGGCTTCTAAAAAGACACATTGGCTATGTTTAGTCAAAACCTTTTCCTCTTTTTTTCCACCCGTGTGTGCGGTGGTTTTTTCTTCATAGCCCATTTTGATGATTTTGTGTGCTACTTTGTAATAAGAGGTCGATTCTATCCTTGATAGATGAAGCCGGATTTTTTCAAATCCTTTATCTAAAAAAAACTAATAGGTATTAACATTTAAGAAATATCTGCAAACGCACGATATATATTGCTATCGACTTTCACCTAGAAGTGTTAGCAACTCCAACAATTCCCATTTATTGTTTGGCAATTTTTCTTGTTTGCCAACTCCCAAATCCAAATGCCAAATCAAAAAAAGCTCAACTCCAATAGTTTGGCATAATTCACTTGCCAAACTTAGATCTAACTTACATCGGGAACCCCGAGAGAGAAATAAAATTATGTTTATGTCCTTCCACCTCTTGAAAACTTATGTCAGGGAACCCCGAGGCGAAAAACAAAATTATGTTTTACGCCTTTCCACCTCTTCTAATACATAGAGATACGCCGTGAATGCCAAGCGTCATAGAGCGCGCTTTTTTTGCCACGGGGCCTGATTTGCCAAACGCTCAATAATTTGCCAACTCTATATGCCAAACTATTGGAGGGAGTTGTTGGAGCTTTTTGGCAAAAGAGTTGTTGGAGCTTTTGGCAAAATTTGAGAATGCCAACTCAAAATGCCAAACTATTGGAGTTGCTCGTTATTTGTATTTTTCCAAAGGAAAGCATGGTGCATAAGAGTCTAGCATGAGTTCCCTAGAATTTCATGTGATTCAAGAAACAACATATAAATTCCATGATTGCTAGATTGATCCGTAGGGATTGATGAAGAGTGAGCTGATAATGGATTTTTTTTTTCTTCTATAAATAGGAAACTTAAGATTCAAATGCTCCGGAATGGAAATGAGGGAATGTCAACAATACCCTGATTTAGTCGGATCTAATTCGATGGATTTTGTGCATTCATTAATCAAGACTTGGCGTAAGAACTTGAGAAGTTTCCCACAATAAAGATCTAGATCACGAAAATGCAATTCAATTATTTGCAAAAAAAGATATCAATTGCTAGAACCCTCGATAAAAGAAAGGAATGGTTGAAATACCCCAAACAAAATATTCACCCTTTTTTCTGTTCTTGATAATATTGTAATGGAATGACAAACCTATTTCTTCACTTTTTCTCCAACAAATCCAAATTGTCTTGAAGAATAGAAGGATAGAAACAATTCCAATGACCGTTGAACATGATTTGATTTGGTGTTAAATAATCAAGAATTTCTGTCATGACCCAGGAAATAGGGCCCCGAGGGACAGGCCCGACAGGCCTGTGGCGCCGACCCCCCCCGGCTCGCGCCTACTCCGCCCGTCCCCTCCTTTCCACGGATTTTTCGCAATTAATTCGGGAATAGAGGGAGGAAAATATCTAGGATTATCTTTAGGCGTTTTGGTGTGCAAGGGGATATCTCATCTATAAGGGAGACCCTTATTAGGAAATAAATAAATAGGACATGCTTATAAAAGGTACTCTAATCTATAAGGAAACCTTTAGAGAGATTGCTTGAGATACAAGTCCCACTAGTCGGGCTATATAAGTAAGGGGTTCAGTAATCTTTCGGGGCAAGAAGCAAATAATGAAATTATTCCCATCTTCCCTGCCTCTTCTCCCACGTGCGCCCTCCTCCTCCTCCCCGCCGCCGCCAAGACGCTCTTCGTAGCAACACCGGGTCGGCGCGCCCGCGGGCGCCGCCGGGCGCGGCCTCACCGCCGATCGCCACCACCGCCGCCTCCTTCCCCTTGCAACGATTCCCAATCTCTTGTGTCGGTTCCGGCCCAATCTAGCTGGAACCTAACAGCCGGTATTCGGAGACCACTACGATCCACCCACCACCATGGACGCCGAATCGAAGAAGTCAAGAATTTGGGGGATCAATTCTCCAAATTCAATAGCAAAGATGGACACGATCGAGGATAAGCTCTCTATCCTCTCGGGCGATGATCCGAGCAATCAAGCACCGTCAACAACTCCACGATGCTGAGATTGAGATGAAGACGATGTTAGAGACAACGACTCACCTTCATCATCAAGAAGCGGACGGATGGCAAGCGAGAACATGGGCGATCAAGTCACGGCGGCTGATCCGGAGAACCCGATGAAGGGCTACTTGGGGCGGCGAGCACCCACCAGGGCGCCACCATCCGGGGTGCATGCGCCACCCCCTCCACCTCCTCGGTTGACACCTTCCCGTGTCTCGCTCCCGCTTGCACAAGCTGTCCTTCCCCACCTATGATGGCAAGGAGGATCCCCTCCCATGGATCAACCGTTGCGAGCAATTCTTCGGGGGACAAGGTACGCCCCTACTCAGCAAGTCCGGTATGCTTCCTATCATCTCACGGGAGGAGCACGGCAATGGTACATGAGGCTGTCCCGGGAGAAACCGGCGGCAGATTGGGCAAGCTTCGCCCAATATGTCAACGAGCGCGCCGCCCAAATGAACGGGCGGAATTATTTGGGTGAGTTGGCATTCTTTGAGGTAGACAGCACCGTCGATAAGTACACGGAGCAGTTCTGGCGCCGCGTGGCTCGCGCAGGCAACCTCGGCGACAAGCGGCGTGTGAACATCTACACGGCGAGCTTGGGCGAACCGCTAAAGATAGGCGTCGAGATCACGGGCCCCACATGGAGGCTGCCATGTCTCGCCGGGCGTACGGCGGCGCCTCACCATCCTCTACAACACCGGCAAGCCAGGCCACGGGGCGAGGCCGGGCGCCCCGCCCCAGCCCCGCCGGCCGCCCCCAGCGCCCCCCCCCCCATCGGCGACGAGCCGGCCGTTCAAGAGGCGACACCGGAGGAGATGACGGCGGCGCAAGGGTGGACTCGCTTCAACTATGACGAGCCGTTCACACGGGGTCACAAGTGCAAGCACCTCTTCGACATCACGATCTTCAACGACTACACCGACAACACCACGAACGCCCACGGGCGGGACGTCAAGAGGAGCCGGCCCGACGAAGGTCCTCGTCGGGGACCCGACTCCCGGTGCGTGGTGCTCATTCTCTCTACCTCGTCGGTATGATCTCAGGCACGGTGTCAACATCATCATCGACTCGGGAAACGCACAACTACATCGACCACCGTGTGGTGACCACGGCAGCCTCCGACTCAGCCGGCCGGTCACGTGTCGATCACCACCGGCACCGGCGCCTTCTTCTACATGCCGGGCTGCCACCTTCGATGTACCACTACGCCGACGCCAAAGACCTTCGAGATCGACGCCTACGCCATGCCACCGGGCGGCGACATCGATGTCATCCTTAGCATGCCTTGGTTGGCAAGCTTGGGCCGAGTGACGTGGGACTTCGCCACCCACGAGCTGCGGTACTACCGTGACGGACGCGCCCGAACACGTTCACGTCGGCGCCACCACCCGGCGTAGGGCGCTCCAAGCCCCGGCCTTCTTGGTCGGGCATCTTCGCCGGCATCCTGACACCTCCAACTCGTCTTGGGAAGCGTTCGAGGCATGCGGCGCCTTGGACCTCTATGACACGTCCACGGGGAGTCTTCATCTAGCTACGCCAAAAACGCCCGGAGGACCCGGCACCTACGCCGCATCACCCCGATGTCACTACGGGCGACGCCGCCCAGCGTGGACACCGGAGGACGACCTCCTCCTCTTCGATGGCCGGTTTTACCCGTCGGCTTCCTCTCCACTACTGCTGGACCTGCTGGAGGCCTTGCTTTGGGCGGAGTTCACGCGGGCGAACTTCCTCGCCTTGGGGAGCTTACACGGCGGAGCCTACTGCACAGGCTGCACCAACCGCCATCCTGTTGGGCGGCATATGGCCATGTCGCCACCACGTCGACCGGGCGAGTCGTCTTCCTCGACGGCATGGACCGCCCCTTCCTCACCGTCGACAACGTCCACATCGCCTACGATGCGTAGAGGGGTGTCCACCAGCTTTCACCCTCGCTGTTCGACGTCGGCTCCTTCATGTACGGTACGATGTTGAACTTGGCCGCTACTCCTCCCACACGCCGCGACATCACCATCGGCGTGCGCTTCCGCTCTTCGTCAACGCTCCGCCCAATGAGCGTTTCTTGTTCCCTGAGAGCCCACCCCGCGACATGGTGCATCGGCACCTTGAGGTAGGCATTCCAAAGGGAGCTCCCTACTGGCGGCCCGTCGTCGACAAATTTTCGCAGCGAGGGGCGTGTTGTTCACCGATACATCTACCACGGCTACATCGACAATCTTCACTACCTCCTGGAGTTCGATCCCAAGCGGACCAGGGAGAACATGATCCACAGGAACCCGGTGCAAGGTCAACTCATACTGCAGGTTGAACTCATCCTTCTAGGGGTAGGCCGATCTCAACCCGGTGTGTGACCAGAATGGACTTTCATCAGTAGCGAGGGGCGCTGGTTGGAGAAGGGGGAGAGATGTCATGACCCGGGGGGGCCCGAAGGGCCGGGCCCGACAGGGCCCGCGGGCGCCGCCGCCCCTAGGCTCGCGCGTCCCTCCCGCCGTCCCCCCCTTCCGCGGATTTTTCGGCAATTAATTCGGGAATAGAGGAGGAAAATATCTAGGATTATCTTTAGGCGTTTTTGGTGTGCAAGGGGATATCTCATCTATAAGGGAGACCCTTATTAGGAAATAAATAAATAGGACATGCTTGTAAAAGGTATTCCAATCTATAAGGAAACCTTTAGAGAGAGATTGCTTGAGATACAAGTCACACTAGTCGGGCTATATAAGTAAGGGGTCTGTAATCTTTCAAGGCAACAAGCAAATAAAGAAATTATTCCCATCTTCCCTACCTCTTCTCCCACGTGCGCCCCCCCTCCTCCTCCCGCCGCCCGCCGCTTCGCCACCACCACCCCCCGGGTCGTCTGCGCCCGCCGCCGCCGCCGCCCGGCGCGCGCCTCACCGCTGATCGCCACCACCGCGCCTCCTTCCCCCTCGCAACAATTCCCAATCTCGTGTCGGTTCGGCCCAATCTAGCTAGAACCCTGAATTTCCCTAACGTTTTTGCATAATGAACCAAGTGATCATACAAGGGTAAACATTGGAGTTCAAGACAGTGGACACATACTATAGAGCCAGCCTCAAGGATAAAAGAGAAACAAATAATAAAATAATATTCTAAAGTGGATCATGCATGGTGCATAAGAGTCTAGTTTGTTCTTCCTTTGGGACTACCTCATCATTGTAAAATTCATCATGAATGGCAGTGTAGGCAGTTTCTAAGGGTTATATCAAGAGTAGTTCCCCTTCACCGACGAAGACATCTAAAAAGGCTCCTCAGGAGGTGGTGTCTAAGGAATTGTGTGCAGTTTCTTATCTAAGACCCAAATAAAAATGTTGTAGAAGAATTTTGGCCAACCTTTTGTCCATTTGTTCCTATACTCACATGGTCACCAAATATGTGGAACTAATTAGAGATAAATCTAATTGAAGTCATTAACATTTCCAAATTAAGCATAGTGCTACGAAATTATGAGTTATTAAACATCAACACACCTTCAAATATCGTAGTGTGTGATCACCGTCTATGACCACCAAAAAGTGCGTGTGGGCAAAACCACTTTTATATTATAGAACATAGAAGCTTTCCAAAGCAGTGGTGGATGAGATTAATAAGAGCAACTTCAGAAGGGCCCTTAAACAACTCCTTAAATCAAAATTTGGAGGCTCAAGTCAAAAACACAAGTCCAACAAAACCCCTATCATATCCTAGACCTTAAACATCCTTTCCCCAGCTAGAGCACTTGATCATCTCTTGGACCATCACCATCCATCCACCATGGTCCTATTGCTCCATCACTTGGCTAGGACCATCTTACCTAATTCAACCACTTAGCACAAAGGTTAGTCCTAGGGTTTCATCAATTAGCCAAAAATCAAACTAGGGACTTTCAGGTGTCAAGCTGAGTACTAGGACTTCGGGGATGACAAGCACATGGGCTCGATCATGGACGACATGCGAGTTATGTGAATCACAAGTGGGTCCTAATAAAAAGTAGGGACCCAAATTTGAAGTATATACTATTGGAGCTGGATTCAAAAAAAAAAAAGACCCTTATAACATAGAGGAAGCCCTCAATTAAAAAATATTTATTTATTTGGAGGGTTTGCTGAAGTTGCTATAAGAGTTAGGTATTGACAAATGCACCGCCACAAAGACATTGTCCCATCCAGATAAATCTACATGCTACATGAGGTAGGTCATAATTTACTTTCTATAAAAATGCCCTAGATTATGACCAGTCATTTCCACTAGTGAAAGATGAGCGCCGCAATATCACAGTAGCATCATCCTTGTTCGATTTCTCAATCTCTATCATGCATGTACATGTATAGCATCTCATCTCATCTCATGTGTAAGTGCAGCCAATAATAGGTGAGCCAATAGGATGTACCAGAAGTTGCTTCGGATAAAAGCTGGGGTATTCTGTCCATAAGTGACGCGCATTCAGTGGCCCCTAGACGGTGACTCCCGTTGGATTTCCAGACCGTTCATCTCGGATCGCACGGCCATGCCCGTGGACACGTGGACAGTGGCACGTGAGAGGCCACGTGAAGCTGCTCCCACCGGGTTAACGTCGCTCATGAGACTATGCCGGCGGTCAGTTTCCGATCGTCGTCGTCAAGCTTGTCCAGATAAGATTTTAGCGAGCACTCTCTATCTTGAAAGCTACGAGATATATGAATTTTTATATGTGTGATTGTGCAACTCGCGTGAGTGTGGATGTTGTGACTTGTCAGCTAGTGCCTAGTGGTGCCTTTCTTTTACCAGGCATATTGGCACATATATGGAAAGTCTCAGTTGCTTTGTTTAGTTTTTCTGTATTATTATACATCTATCCATTGTCAACACACTACTAGTTCCATCCATGATCATGTCATTGTAATCATCTTTGACGATTTGTCTGCTGAATAATGAATTAGCCAAAATTCAGAAAAAAAAAACACATGTCAATCCCATTGTGTGGATAGATATGGCAACATGATCACCAATGGATTAATCTGTTTCATGAACTATAGCTACTTAGAGCTAAAATCATTGAAACATAGTATTATTATATATGGTAAATTAAAGAAGCTTCTCCATGCAGTTAATTTAGTATTCGTAACATTTTCACCATCACAGAAAAAGAGAAAATCTAGCAAAGTTTTTAAACCTTCAAAAAAATGTAGCAAAGCTCTACCGTTCACTAAAGCAGAAGAGTCCTTTTCACAATCTTTTGCACAAATGTGACGTCCGAACTCCAAACCCTACGCTAATTGGTTCCCAAATAACCATGTGTCAATCTTATTTTCTTTTCTTTTCTTTTCTTTTATTTTCTTTTCTTTTGATAAAGTGTACTGTATATTAATTAAACAAAATGAAGCACTACAAATACAGGAACACCATAGAGGATACGGAGGACAATTGTTCAATCCTAAGAACATCAAGAAAAAAAAACAAAATTACAAACTGGTCCTTGGACCCACTTTGCACGAAAAGCCACTAGAAGTCAACGCCGAAAAACACCAACTCCAAGCGCCGTTGTCAAAAACCGAGCCTGAAAGAAGCTCCACCGCATGTCGGCGACTTTTAGGTGCATCGCCGTGACGCCATACGTTTAGAAGGAGCAAAAGATGTTGTTGAACGCCCATTGGTCAGGTCCACGTCTTGAGCTTCATCAACCTTGAATGCAAACTCACCGTCGATGACCACCGCCGCCATAAAGTCGAGCTCGATCCATCCACCCTTCATCCACAACATCCACAACCTCGACCGCATCCTCGAAATATAAAAAGTAGCCTTCGATTCGCCACCGCCGAAGGCAATGTACCACCACCGGACGACTCCAAAACACGGGCTCCAGGTATAAATATGCATGTAACCTAATTAGTCATTTATTTTCGGACGAATGTGTATTAGTAATTAAGCCATTTTGTTCATGGTATATTTAACAAGCTAGCTTCAATTGATGCTAGAGCTAGTGCAAATATCCTTATGACTGAAAAAAAGTTGAGTATCTTCACAATGGAGTATAACTCTCCAACTGTGTTGTTTGCTGTCGGTAAAAGGACCAGCAAACGATTGTGGCAAAAAGGACCAGAAAACGATTGTGTTTAGGTAGTATATATATGTCTCTACTTGTAGTTACTTGAAAAGACCTGGCATCTTCACTTTGGGCACAATGAAATTTTGTCCATTTATTTGCACGTGGACATGTCGTGACGAATCCTCTACGCATGTATAATCTACCGACAGTCACATTCCTCCGTCTTTGAATATTTGTATATTTGTAATTTGTGTGACTTGATGACAGTAGTTCAAAAAAGTCTTATAATCAGATTTGCTTTTCTACAGTATTTAATTTCCTGGAGACCAAACGGGGCCTTAGAGAAAATGATGTGGTTGCGATAATTTATTTTACTTCATACAAGGTGTGAGCATGTACTCCTACCTAGCTACATACTCGGTACATGTACATTTATCTAATCTTGACAAAGGTAAGAATAAAAGAAGTACAATTTCAATCCCTACCATAAGGCTAACCATATATATGTGAGAGGAGGGATAGGATGAAGGGTAAAAATAACAATAACAACTACCAAGACTACTAACCATGTGTGATAGGACCAAGATAACAATAATAAGGAGAGGCTTTGTTTGCTAATTAAATAAGTGTAGCTCATTTAGTTAGGTTATTTGTGGTATACCATACTCCCTCTATTATAGAAAAAAAAAATCTAGGCCGGACTTATGTGTTGTCCAAAAAGAATGCAACTCTAGTCTTGTGAGTAGGAGTGATATCCTAAAAGGTGTGCTCTTTAGATGAATGATAGAATAAAAAGTTTATAGCTCAATCATTGCTTTTGCCTTGTCAACACACATGGAGATTTAAAAAAGTAGAGATACATGCGTCTTTTTCTGTTGTGTGCTAATTTTATCTCATATGCGATTATTATTTTTTTAGGATGGATGAAGTATGTAAGGGCGTGTTTTTGGTTAGGGGTGCTATTTGTCACTTTTAAACACTATGACTCAATGGGATTTTTTTTTTTTTTTTCTAAACACGACTTCATGTGTATTTCAGGAGTGACTCAATGGGATTAGGCTTTAGTTCTCCCTAGTCACTTTAGAGTGAATAAACCATTTAGTAGGTGCTAAAGTTTACCAAAAAGTCCTAAACCTAATTTGCGTACTCCTAAATTTGTTTACGTAACAAACGGCCCTATTCATTTAGGGTTATTTTACGTGAGTTCATTTAAAGGAGTCAGTGTCTAGGTCTCAGTTGTGTTTCATAAGAGAGAGAGAGAGAGAGGCTTATATTTAATAACGTTGTTGTTGTTTAGTGGACAGTTATGATGTAATAGTTTAATTAAATCAGCTGCAACAACAAAAAAATAGCATAACAAAATGGAATGCAATTTTTTTTTGACAGCAATGGAAGGAGAGTTGGGAATAGCTGGATTGATGTGGGCATGTGAGTGAATTGACCTATTACTCTAGCTGGTTAGCACCATTTCGAATCCACGAGCCTCTTGCACACCATTGGACAGGACCTATATATATAGAGAAAGATCAATAGAGGAGTACTCTGTACTCAAGCATACAGTATGTATGGAACTGGAAGTATATAAACTGGCAAGTTGCATGGTTGACTTGTGTACCCTATTTATACCCCAACCCATCTTGTAGGTTCATGAGATGCTCCAGTAATTCCCTTCCCATTGCCCTGCTGCAGCTGTGACGTACTCTGTCTCTCTGAAAGACTGAAACTGCAGCAGATAGCTTAGGTAGAAAGAAGAAGATGAGCTCGTGGATCAGCATGATGGAGGCGAGAATGCCTCCGGGGTTCAGGTTCCACCCCAGGGACGACGAGCTCGTGCTCGACTACCTCCTCCACAAGCTCTCCGGCCATGGCGATCGCGGTGGCGGCGGTGCTGCCTTCGTCGATGTCGACCTCAACAAGTGCGAGCCATGGGACCTTCCAGGTCTGTACCTACTAAGCGCTCTTACATCTAGTGAATTTGTTCTCCTTTTTCTCATGCGCCGTACATTCAGTCTCAGCAACTTAAATCTGATTCATTGCACAAATCAACAATAATTCTCTTCATTCATCTTTGAAAAAAGGAACAAGAATATATCGATTTTATTAATTCATTGCAAAAGTGAAATATGAAAAACAAATTCAGTAGGAATAGTTCTGCAAAAGAAAAATCAAAAGCGAAACATAAACTATCCAGTAGCAGTTCTGCAAAAGTAAAAATCAAAAGCGAAACATGACAAAAAAAAACAATTCAGTAGGAGTAGTTCTGCAAAAAGAAAAATGAATGAAGAAAAAAAAATAATTCAGTAGGAGTCAGCAAAAGAAAAATGAACAAAAAAAATTGGCTTCGCCCGGGTTCGAACCGGAGACCTTCAGTGTGTTAGACTGACGTGATAACCAACTACACCACGAAACCATTTGTGGTAAGCCTCATCTGGTTCTCTTCTTGATTCAGAATCTGCGTGCGTGGGTGGGAAGGAGTGGTACTTCTTCAACCTGCGCGACCGCAAGTACGCGACGGGGCAGCGCACCAACCGCGCCACGCGCTCCGGCTACTGGAAGGCCACGGGCAAGGACCGCGCCGTCGTCGCCGGCGGTGGCGAGATGCGTCGGCGGCGCCGGTGGTGGGGATGCGCAAGACGCTGGTGTTCTACCGGGGCCGAGCGCCCAAGGGGAGCAAGTCGGAGTGGGTCATGCACGAGTTCCGACTCCACCCGCACGCCGCGCCGCCGTCGCTGCCAGCTGCTGCTGCTGCTGCAACCAAGGTAAATAGCCTAGATCTGCATACATACATACATGTATTCTTGGATCATCTTGTCATCACAAATCTTTAAGTCCGACGAGGTTTCGGAATCTTGAATATATCAAAATAGATTGCAGGACGATGTTTGCTGTTTGAGGATTTTTATTACTGTCCTTTACAAGGTTTATTTACCTAAGAATTTGGTCTCCAAATTAAAGTTGTTTTTGCCACCTCTGTGATATGATGATGCTAAAGAAGGGTCTTACTCTTTGGCTCTATCCAAGCATGTAGGTCTCGTTCAACATTCTAGCATGACAAAACTACCTGCAAGTTGCCCACCACAATTATTGTATACGCACAGTACCATTCATGGCCTAGTCTCACCATCCATTACTATCTTTCAGTCAATTCGTGCCTACGTCACTACAATGATCCAATCCAGAGTTTTTCTTAAGGCAGATCCAATCCAAAGTTGTTCAACTGATTCCATCAGACAAGCTACTGTGAATGGAGTAAATTAATGCACTCAACATTCCCTTGAAAAGGATGTCTTTGACTCTTTGTACAACTAATTCTTTTACTCATGTTGCCAATTAAACAATCAGGTCTGTAGGATTGGTAAATTTCGTCAAGTAACAAACTTCCAAGACAAGGTCCTTCAAGTAGCTTGTATAGTAAATTATGTTATGTCAGTTCCATCAAACTCACATAGTAGAGTAAACTAATGTACTCAACATTCCCTTGAAAAGGATGTCACTAATTCTTTACATCAAATTGCCAAACATTTGTATGATTGCTTACTCCTCAAGTAACCAACTCTGGAATCGAAAATGAAACTATTCAACGCAACTTGTTACAAAGTGTGGTTTTGTTAGTTGCATTGCATGAACATTATGTATCGCATCAATCTACCAAATCAGCCTATCAGAAATATTCTAGTCCTACCTAGGAACTAGGATAAGGATTTTACTGGATCAAGCGAAGATATATGTTGAATTTCAACTGGTATCATTTTTCCAGCCAGTGTTTATATCACTTGAAATTTCTACATGGACTATATATAACATGTCTCTGCAAAATTCAGGAGGACTGGGTGCTGTGCAGGGTGTTCTACAAGAGCAGAACAACCACCCCAAGGCCAGCTTCTGAAGATGCCCAGGACGGCACCCCATCAGCTGGGCCACAACTGCTGTCTGCCCTGCCGCTTCCGCTACTCGCTGACACCTATACCGCCTTCGGTGGCACCCCAACGTTTTCAGAGCAGGTGTCCTGCTTCTCCGGTCTCCCAGCATTGCCATTCAAAAGACAAGTGAGCCTTGGAGACCTTCTGTCCTTTGACGCATCCGAGAAGGAATCAGTCACGACAGTGATGAGCAGTGTCTCAAACAACAGTAGTTCAGTACTGGAACCGACTCCAAATTGCAACTGGAACCAGGAAAATGGCATGTTACAGATGTGGAACCCCCTTGGGATATGAGATAGATCTGTATTGTTTGCTGGATAGTGGTTTGTGTAGTGTTGTCCTACTGGAGGTCTGGAGTGTTAGTACTAAGTGGACATGCAGATTAAATTTGATTAGTAGTGTGACAGTAGATTACAGATTAGATTATTCATTATTATTGGACTAATGGCTTCGCGTAGTATTTGTACATAGGATTGCTAATGAATGAACCGTGTCCTTGTATTTTGTTCGGTTGTTCCTATTTCTCAATTCTCCAAATATGTTTCTAAGTGCAGATGAACGTGAATAAACGATACATTGATACTGTGCTGCAAACTCGCTGCAAATTATTAATTTTCCAAGTACACACACCTAAAAGCCCCTTTTCCTCAAAAAAAAAAAAAAAAAAAAAATCTATGAGTAGTCTTGTTTCTGGTGTGGTGTTTTTGCTTGCTGAGAAGTTGCAGGTTTCTTATTCTTATTCTTCCCACAATCAGATTTAAGGAATGTATATGAACAGCACCTGATAAACCTCAGTAATCAGTGAAATATTTACATTGTAATATAGTGTGAAGAAACTCTAAGTTCTGATGCACTCTCACCTTCCTTTCACTCTTTGCATTGAGATGTTCTCACGTTCAGTTCAAACTTTTCTATGAATCCATACGTGTTTCATTGGTAAATTTCATCCTCTGAATGACTCTTGCTGTTAAGCACAAGACTTACTACAACTCAAAGGGGTAAACTTGCTCCAGACCACTTTGATAGAAACATATTCAACATAGTCCATATATATACTTCTAACTAACATAGAGGAGTAAAACATATTCCATCCTCGTTTCACTGCAATGGTTTCATTTCAAGTATATACAAAACAAAAACGAAATAACAAACGAACATAATCAACAGAAGCGATGCAGTATTTTTTAGCATCACGACATCCAAAAAAATAATTCTCCATCTATCTCTCCCCCTTTAATTTACGACATTTTTTGTATAGCAGCTTTTTCATAGAGACCACTCTGTGTTTGCTTCTGATGATGTCAAAGGTTCAGTCGTGGCAAAGGATCTCAATGTGGTAGAGTCTGCATTGCTTTGTCCCTGATCGTTGTTTCCGTTGAGGTATGTGTCACCGATCACGGCTGGTTTGGTGACCCTGTCCATGGAGACTTCCTTCTCTCCTTTCAGCATCAGGACGATGTTGGCCATGTTTGGACGCAGTTTCATCGCGTCTTGGGTGCATAGTAGACCAACCTTCAAGAAACGACATGCCTCTTCAATGTCCAGGTCCTCCCCTACTTCAGCATCTATGATCTCCTGTAGTTTTCCTTGCTCATAGTATGTCCATGTCTGCAAGAGCACCCATAAACCTTTCACATTCCGGAACACCCAGCTAAATGAGCTTCAGACCATAGAGAAAAAAACATGTCTTGAGTGTTTGTACTTGGAACGCCTCATTTTGAAGGTGTATTTTACTTTATTTGGATAATGACAAGGCGAGCTACAGCCATATGACTCTTTAGGTTTAGCTACAAAAGATGTTAGAAAGCTGACCATGATGAACATAAATGACAGACTACAAATACAATAGTTACAGTTAATTCATCCGATACCAAATACTAAACAGCATTAGGTCTGGTTAATCTCTATCCTGTGGAAGTCATAAAATCCCTGTGTTCCAAGCAGGTCCTAAATGATAACTTCAGCATTGGAAAGCTAACTAAACTGAGAAGCTCAAAATGAAGCGTAGGCTTACAAAGTATGATGGCGCTTACCCTCTCAAGCAGAAATTGGTCTCCCTGAGGCAATCTACTATTGTAGTTACATCTACCAGTAACAATTTCCAGTAGCACAACACCGAACTATAGATATCTGATTTCTTTTGCCACTTGTCCCCTGACAGCATATTCAGGAGCCAGGTATCCTCTGAGAAGGAGCCAAAAAATAATGCAGATAAGAACTAAATATATTGTACAGAATAATTCATTCAAATACCGCAAGCAAGGTTATGCTTACATTGTTCCTGCAACCCTAGTGCTCACATGAGTTGCATTTGGCGGGAGGAGCCTTGCCAACCCAAAATCAGAAATCTTTGGTGTAAGATCCTTGTCAAGAAGAATATTGCTTGCTTTTATATCTCGATGAATTATAGGGGGCGAATTTCTTCATGAAGATAAGCAAGACCACGAGCAACACCTAAAGCAATTTTGACACGAGCTCTCCAATTGAATCGGATGTTGCTCCGACCTGAACCTACAATACCATATGAGTACACATATCACATAGTTTTTAGAAAATTGACTTGTTAAAGGAATAAAGTTGGTAAGCGTCTCACCTAGAAGTGTATATGAAAGACTATTGTTCTCAAGATAATTGTACACAAGAATCCTATGAGACCCTTCGGCACAGCAACCAACCAAGGTAATTAGGTTTTCATGTACAATATCTGAAATTGCTGTAAGTTCAGTTACAAACTCTCGAACACCCTGCCTTGAACTAGTAGAAAGGACCTTCACTGCGACAATTGTTCCATCTTTTAAGCTTTCCCTGATCAAATAGAGTAAAGTTTAAGACAATTCGATACAATAGACTTTAAACCTGATTCAAGTGGACAACTATGAAAATTACCCTGAAAACAGAGCCAAAACCGCCCTCACCGATCTTATTTGCCCCACTAAAACCATGTGTAGCCTTCCTCATCTCACTATAGGTAAAAACCTTCACCTTGCTTCCCCCTGGGACAGCCAGAACATAAATGTAAATGTATCAGGTGTTTTTGTTTTCTAGATGGAAGAATTTATAATTCAGATGTATGATACAAAAATGTTCACCTTCATTTTCAGTATTTTGTTTCATGCCTGTCCCACACATAAAACAGCAATCCATATTTTGAAGTAGATAGCCCCAGAAATGAATCACCTCTGGGCTCCTGAGAAATAGACAGGGGCATAAAAAAGTAACATGATAGCATAGAATTAATGAGTCTTGATGTAAAAACCCCATGACCCCTCGTGATCATTATTGTGTAATTATAGATAGGCCTACTTACTGGTACACTTCAGTGTGAAAAACACTTAATTATGTAGTATATAATAAGAGACCAGATGCACCCATGTGCAGATTTGACTCTACCTCTCACATTATTAGCACTGTAGTGCAAATAGTGTTTGTTCTGGAGTTAAACGGTCAACTTGCCAAGCTATTATAAAATGTGTCTAGTGGGGTGAGGGAATATATAGTGCTGAAATCACATGAAAACAGAACCAGGTCGATGTAACATGAAAAAAAAAAAGAGAGCAACCTTTGTTTATATGAGCTTTAACAACGAAAAGTAAGCTTGGCACAACTGGCAGACATATTCTTCGCACACCACCAGTTTTACACTGAGAAAATGGATATAAGTCTACTTGATTTTACAAAAAATAAATAGTGCATTCTTATCTTCACCAAACGGTGATATTTTCATGAACTTTTCGGTGTTTTCTCATCACAGTAAAAAAAAAATCACTTTCGTTATGTTAGTGCTTGACTGTGAAATAACACTAAATTAGATAGTCCATATTTAACAGTTCCTAGTCAAAAAACAGTGAACTGACAACATTCCTATCCACATATCCTAAATAACAGCCATGCACAAGCACGGTACTTTCCTTCTTTATACAAAGACGCATTTCGCTTCCTTTGGGATGCAAGAGGGAAGAAAGTATTTATTATTACATAAATTACATAAACAAAGAAAGTGAAAGAAGTAACCAATCTTACATTAAATAAAAAAAAAAGAATTAACCAATCTACCGATGTCAAACTGCATTCACCGATCCAACACCCACCTAAACTAGACTAGGCGCCAATCAAGATTTTTTTTGACTGTCAACCAATCAAGAATTTAGCTAATCAGTGCAACAGGGTTGTAGACAGAAGGGCAATGAAATCAATGTTAGTGAAGAGATTTCAGAAAGTTAGCACCTGGCATTTATTTTTGCAGCCACAACCACCGTAGACTCCACTAATTGCATCATCATTCTCTTTTCTGCCTCAAACATTCCCACTAATTTATACTAATAAATAAGCCATAAATAAGATCAACAAGCACGGCGCACGAATGAGACAACCAATCCAGATCACAGATCACCTGAAACCTCATTTACGGAAGTCGCCAAACCCAGCAGCGCTCGAAAAGCGCAGATGCCGACGCCGCTTTGGCGCCGCCCCAAGAAAAGAGGGTCCTTGACCCCCAAAAAGGAAGAGGAGGAGGAGGAGGGGGGGGGGGGCAGCAACTGCGCAAGCAGCTCGCTTTGTCTTGGGAGCCTAGAAGCCCAAGAACCAGGAAACCCGAAGAACAGAGGTACAGACGCATGGATCCTCAGCCCGACTCCAAGAACTAAGAACTGGCAAATCACCTGATGCTGGCGCGCTGCCGGCCTCAATGCCGGCGCCCAAGAACCCGCGGCGCGTTCCCTCGCCGGCGAGGACTGCTGAGGCCTGGAGAGTTGGTGGTGCTAAGGGAGACACAGTCGGCCAGTCGGAGTCGGCCACACAGAGAGGAGGGGAGCTTTGTGTGTGGCAAGTCGGCAAATCATCCAGCCATCTGACTTTCACTTCCCCTTCCGTTTATTAATCAATCAAATCAAAATCACTCTAGTCTCTAAACTGAAGGGTTGGCTGTGAAGTCAGAACAAGGAGCAAGTTGGTTAAAGAAATGGTTATTTTACACGGGAGCTTGTGAGCTGTAAACCAGCACGTAGACCCTAGGCCAGATCCTGGCTGATTCTAGATTACCGGCGGTTCGGTGGACAATGGGTTTCGGTCTTGGCTACTCCTACTATTCAAAGCAACACGGAGCTTATAGTGTACTATAAATAAATCAAATATGGCAATGCCCTTCCTCTTGCCAATTCACCACACGAATATAAGGCGTGATTTGACTTAAAAATTTCTTCAAAAAAATATTTTGATATATAATTTCTCTTATAGTATATAGTTTATAGACATAAAAGTTTGATCACTAGGAAGTATTTCTAAATATAAATCTAATGGACCTATTTTTACAAATAAAACTTTTAATATAATTAGACTAAATCTTAATCAAAGATAACAAACTTGAATTTTGAAATAAATTTGTATATTCATGGACGGAGAGAGTATAAGTTTTATGAACTTGTTATAAAGTAATCACAAAATTCCTTCATATATAATACTACCCCATCCATAAAAGAATGTAATTCTCACGCTTTGAGGATTTGAACTTTGAGCTAAGTTATATATATAGAAAAGTATTAACATTTATATATAATATAAAATAAGTATTATTAGGTTAACTACCAAACACATTTTCATAATAATTGTTTATAGAGACATAAATACTAATATCATTTATTATAAATTTGATAAAATTCAGATTGTTTTGACAAACACAATATGGAGAATTGCATATTTTTTTAGGACGGATGGAGAATATCCTTATTGTTGTTAGATATTTGGCCCCTCCATTTTAGCCCAAGCTCCATTGACCGAATATAAGTAGCTTGAGCCATCTAATGCAAGACCACATTAGAGAGGTTGTGAAGCTTCATTTTCATGATGTTGTATGTACATCTTTCTCTGAAGCTCATTTTTCACGATGTTTTATATGACTATATATGATGTCATATACAAATCGAAGCAGATGAAATGCTAGGGCTTGTGTAATGACATATCTCTTATTCATTTTTTGTTTAGATAGACAAAACGATTACTCCGATAATTGAACTTGAGTTTATTTCTTTTCATCTATGTTTACAATGTGTTGATTTGCAGGTTAATCTCAAAAAATGGTACTCCCTCTATTTCATCAAAGTATAAGTTGTCCTTAGAGTGTAGGAACTTTTTTCATTCATCATTCACTTAATAAAAAACTTTCCCTTATTCTAAAAAAAATATTCCAAATTCCAAATTGTGAGTTTGCTCCCTTGGTTTAGGACCCTGAGGGAAAAAAAACCAAACAATAAATAAATTACCAAAAACAGTGCATATAATCAAGCAAGGTGCAATCAGGTGGGGCCCGTTGCTTGGTGTGTCCAAATCACGTAGGCCCCGAGAGTGGGAAAAGACTTGGAATTTTCAAGTCCGAGAGTGGAGAAGACTTGGAATTTTCAAGTCCTCCCTTGCGCAGTCCCCGTCCCTCTCTCGTTCCTCACCTTGAATGGATCACTCTCGCCTTTTCTCCGATCCTTTGATAACGTCACCATGTTCCTAACTTCCCACGTCACACGGTCAGAGATGACATAATAAAGAAAAAAAAATGCCTAACATCTAGTAGGTATCACACCTTCCGTCTATATAAAAGAATGTAATGTAAATTCCCAAGAAGTCAAACCATTTAAAATTCAACTAAAATTATATAAAAATATATAAGATTTACCATAACAAAATAAATATCACTGAACTGGTTAGAGATATATTTTTCTTACTAATAATAAACCTAATATTTTTTTGATCAAATGTTTATTTATTCATAGAAGATTTTGATTATAAACATCAAAAGGGCCGAAAATGCCCGCCTGTTTCTAAAAAGCAATAAACTTAATCAAATGTTAATACTCTTTCATATATGGGCCAAAATGCTTCATAGGCTGGACAGGGCCCACCTTATCCACCCATCCAAGAGCCGTCCTCGGCCCATCCAACGTCCTCACTACCCTCTAAAAACCCAAGACCGCTACCCCACCCGTGCACGAACGACAACCCCGACGACTAGACCGCCGGCGAGCGGCGACGGCTCCTCCTCCCTCCCTCTCTCCGTCCGTCCCTCTGCCGCGGATCCTCTCCTCGCCGCCGCTCTCCACCCGGCCGGACGGACGATTCCTTCCGTCCGTGCACCTTGGTAACGAACCCTATACCTCGCTTGGGCGGATTGGTTGTTTGCCTGGTCCCCTTATCCGAACTATCGGCGCTGGCGCTGGCGGCTGGTCCCGTCGTCGTTCCCTTCTCAATCGATTCCGAATTTCTTTTTTTCTTCTGAAGAGAAATTTTAATTTCCCCCTCCGCTGAGATGGCCGTGGATTCGTTCAGTCTACGTAGTGTTCCGTTCTTTGATTAGATTAGGTTGTTGTTCTTCATCTCGTTCGTTCGTCCCCGGGACAGACTGTGCTACCCGCACCCATACGAGTTCTCGGTGACCCCAGGACCAAGTCGCAGTCTCCTTGGTATGTGCGGATGTCCCCAATTCTTGCTGTGTGCTGCGAGCCTAAGTCGTCTCCTCCTGTGCTGTGCCATAATTCGTAGCCTTGTTGGTCGACCTCTGCCTGCCTGTGCTGGTGAAGATCTATCTATGTTCACAAGCATCTCAGGCCGATTCCTTTTTCTGTTCATTGTTAAAGGACCTATTGGCTTATATGTACATTGTGGCCTATTCGAGTAGTTTGGGTGATACCATCCTTGCCTGTGAACTGTGATGCCCCAGTGCCAAACCTAGCAGGCTAGCCCATCCATGTGTTTCGCGCGGGAAACGCTAAACCAACCGTTATATGAACAACGTACATGCATCTACGAGCTTTCCATCTAGGTGATTTAACCGTCGGGACATGTGTCGTACTCACGCAGATGGTTGCACCGTGTAGCACTATCTTTCGTGTGCTTCCTTGTTCTGATTTGCGCCATTTATGACCGAATCTAGTTTCGTTGTCGTTTTGTTGCTTCCAAATTTAGTTCCTTGTCATGTTACGCCTTTTTGGTTTGGTTTCTGGGTTGCATTGTGATGAGTCGGTGGTATGTGCTTTGTTTGATTATTTTCTGATGAGGTGCCTTGGTAAATAAAACATCATACACCTATTACTGTTGACATGTTAAAATGGATTGGTTGAGACGTTGTACTTGTCGTTTGGCTGCTATATTTCAATTGGCTATGTCTATTTTTTTTAGCGATATCTCCCTACAATCTTTTTTTGCTATGATCACAGTGGTTATGTGGTGTACAACTGTACCTTTCCTTGTTGGAATTTGGATTCCCTTTTTCAGAAAACGTTTGATCGTTAGATAAAGCTTTGCATGAATTTTATGTTTTGTTTCGTTCACAGATAACTAAACAATGAGGCAGCAGACTGGTAAGCGTCCCCGCCAACACAGGGAATATGAAAGAGAAGAAAGGAATGACCAACACAAGAGGCCATTTCCCCATGCTCAGGAAAACTCTAATAATGATGGTCTGGTTCTTTACCGTATACTCTGTCCAGGAAGTTTGATTGGTAGTGTCATAGGAAAGAATGGCAATGTGATAAATGCTATCCGGCAACAGACAAGTGCCAAAGTCAAGGTTGTTGACCCGTACCCTGGTGCCGACAAAAGGGTTATCTTGGTATATTGCTACGTCAAGCATAGAGACCTTGATGCTGAGGGTGATGACGATGGGCCTGTTTGTGCAGCTCAAGATGCATTACTTAGGGTGCACAAAGCAATTGTTGATACATTACACAAGACTCGTAGAGACTCTGATAAGAATACAGAGGAAGCTAACATTCTTGTGCCAGCTAGTCAGGCGTCAAATGTTATAGGAAAATCTGGTGCTGTCATCAAGCATCTTCGGTCAACATCAAGAGCATTCATTAAAGTGATCCCAAAAGATCCAAGTGACGCAACACATTCATGTGCTATGAGTTTTGATAATTTTGTTCAGGTAATTTCTATGGCATCTCATTGTTTGGTAAATCAATGTGTATTCCCTACATATTATGGGATGATTGTTATTAAAAAAAGTGGCAGGATATTAGCAGTATATTTGCAGTAACTTACTTGATTCTCAACTAATGTTTTTGTATTACAACTGTACCATATTGTGCTTATCTTTTATCATCATGGTACATGAACTATTTGTTCCTGAAGTTGCAAGCTCTTAGCACAGTGCCTTCTTTTTGTTTTTGTTTTTGACAAAATGCAGCTTTTAGGCTATATATATTTCAGAATGCATACATATTTCACCTGCCCTTTGTTTATGAAAATGTGCATTTGTTTGTTGCTCCCACTTAAATTTATCACGTTCTATAATAATTTTCATCTGTTGTTACATATGTTCTGCTAACTATTTACGGTAAACAGATAACTGGTGGTGCTGAAGCTGTTAAAAAAGCACTGTTTGGAGTATCAACCATCATCTACAAGCACCCATCAAAAGAGAACATTCCTCTTGAAACTTCCATTCCTGAACCTGCTCCAAGCATTATAATCCCTTCAGAACTTCCTGTGTATCCAGCTAGTAACTTTTACTCAGCCCCAGACGCTGCTATACCACATCCAAGCCTGTCTATCTTAGGGTCAACACGTCATGTTCCTGAACTTGCTCTACCTGCTGATGATCATGGTCGACTGCCTATTTATCCATCTATTCTTCCAGTTATTCCTAATTATAGTGCCCCAAAATGTTCAGGAGAACTTGAATTTCGTGTTTTATGCCCTGGTGGCAAAATTGGCTTGGTTATTGGTAGAGGTGGGGCTACCATAAAGAATATAAGGCAAGAAAGTGGTGCAAGGATAGATGTTGATGATGCAAAAAATGACAAGGAGGAAAGTATTATTACCATTACATCCACTGAGGTAAGACCAAACATCCTCACCTAGGTTTTGCTCTGTTTTCTGTATCCTATCAGCTACTCAACTTTAAATCGTAACTTTGCTTTCAGGCCACTGATGATGTTAAGTCTGCCGCTGTGGAAGCTGTTTTGTTGCTTCAAGCCAAGATCAATGATTATGATGATGATAAAATGAATCTTAAGCCTTCTTGTCCCAAATAAGGTTGTAGGCTGTCTTATTGGCAGGGGTGGTTCAATAGTCAATGACATGAGGAAGAAGACTAAGGCAAACATTCTCATTTCAAAGGGTGATAAGCCCCCCGGAGAGCATCTTCCAGTGATGAACTTGTTGAGGTAAGAGTACATATGCATCAATTTAAAATTTTAAATAGCCTTGGTAGCAAGATGTCTTGATTAGTCGAATGTCAAATGGTTCATGTATGTAGGTATCTGGAGAAGCAGACAAGCTGCGTGATGCTCTTGTTCAGATAATTTTAAGACTTAGGGAAGATGTTCTCAAAGAGAGTGTTGAAAGCCAAAATTCTGACAGGGATGGCAAGCTAACCGGTGCCACCTCTGATTCCTTATATGGAAGCAGTCTTTCTTTGCCTGCATTATTACCTCATAACCCACAAATTGCCCCCTTGAGCTATGATAGAAGAGGTGAATCTGAGAGAGCTCTGGAAGTATTCCCTCATACTAGTTCGTATGGGTATAGCTCCATGCAGGTATTGTTTGTGATTTTGCATTATTTTTCTTTTCCTACTCTGGTCTTAGGCATTCCTTAGTATCTATGAATTCATTATCATCTTAATTGTTGACATCCTCTCCATCAGGTCACTGATGATGGCTATGGAGGACTTGGATCGTATACATCAAACTCAAAGTCATATGAAGAGTATGTTTCAACTGAACTTGCTACAAATCCTCTTCTGATTCTACCATGTTTGTGCTCCTTTAAGTTATTGCTTATTTTATGATTTTTTGCTAAATATCAATGGCAGACATGTTCCTCGTGTGGAAATGACTGTCCCTGCTAGTGCCCTGTCAAAAGTAATGGGAAAGCGTGGCACAAATTTGGACAACATTAGAAAGGTGAGTTTGTATTGTTGCTTACTTTTAGAATGAAGACTTAATATTGTTGCTTACTTTTAGAATGAAAATACACAACTTAAATCTTGGTTTGACACCCTATTTCCCCTGAATTAAGCATCTTTTTTTTTTTTTTTCTAACTTTTGATTTGGACCATCCACATGGTCACGTTAAAGGGCTCAGGTAGATATCACAACTTTTTAGAAAAAAAATCCTTTTCTTGCATGAAACTTCAAAAAAGTTGCTTTGTAGATTGGATTATATTACTTGCTATCCCTGGACGTGTTGAGTTTATTTTTTATTGGAATAAAGATTATTTCTTTCCTTTGCACTTTATTGAAATAGAAAAGCACATATAATGCATGTGTAGGATGCTGATGGACCTCCATCTAAATTCTGAAAGCATGCAGTTTTAGAAGGATTAGATGCAAGAACCACATGTTCACTATCCAACTAAATTCTGAAATGACAATAATATTAAAAACGATCAGTCCACAATGGCTATACCCTGACATCTAGTCGTGTCTGTATTGGGTCAACTTGACAACCCTCTATCTGTGTAGTATCCACTTTTTATTACATTTTTTCTGTTCATCTTACTTGGCAAACCCTCTATTCTTGTGTAAGGAATCTTACACAAGAATTATTGGGAATACCCTGACATTCTATTAAAGTGGATCTTTCACAAGATTTTGTCAGTCCTGTATTTGTGTGAGATCAACTTTTTATTACATTTTAATGCTGATGCATAATTGTATGGATGCTGTTGCAGATTTCTGGAGCTCACATTGAAATTATTGAATCAAAATCCTCTCGTCATGACCATATTGCTTACATATCTGGAACCTCTCAACAGAGGCAATCAGCTGAGAATTTGATCAAAGCTTTCATAATGTCTACCTAAGATTCCTTCTGTGGTCTGAGAACACCATCTCATCAGTTTGATCTCTTTTGACTTCTTCTCCCATCCGTAGCTTCCCTGGGTTTGTGAACATTGAATGCAGTGTTCCACCTGTCCAAGTTCCCAATGAATATCATGCATATCTGAGCGAGGTGTACTCCAGTAGTAGACAAGGCACTCTATGTTCCTTAGATCTTCACTGTTATCTATTTGTGTTCGCATAGTCATCATAATTCGCATGTCTTACTCTTCGTTATCTCAATGACCAGTCCAGTTGCTGGCTTGCTGCTTACCGATATCTCTTTCAATTTTTTTCCTGTGAATACTGAGTTGATTATTCCTTCACAACTAATAGTAGAGAGGCCTGTTTCCCAACCTCAATGTCTGATTCACTTTCTGCTTAATGTAGCTCTTATAATTTCATCCTGTTTGACTGCTATCTGATTCATTAGATTAATAATAGTACCAAGGGCTCCCTTTGTAATCTGATAATGACCCTTTCGTGAAAGGCTTGTCCAAAACTCCTTGAGATTCCTGTGTTTCAAACATTCTTTGGAATGTGAGATTCCAGGTGAATTCCATTGGCTGATTCAGTTGGTGCTTAGTGTAGTTTTTGTAGTTCTGCCTTGCCTATGCTGCTAGCTGTGACCTTAGAGCAGGGTTTGTCCCTTGTCAATCTGACTGGTTCACCCATTGCTTGCTTCGGTTCTTACAACTTTGTCATGTCAATACCTGATTCTTTCATCATCAGTTCCAAAGAGTTTCTTGTTTTTCTGGTAACTCTGCTGTGGACCATATAAGTTCTTTGAAAACTTTGCCCGGAAACCCTAGGCTTTTAGAAGCAACCATATACATAAGCTTAGTCAAGTTCTTGGATCACAACATGCAGATCAATTTTTTGAGTGTTCTGCAAGTATCTGTGACCATCATCAGTGGATATTCTAGAGAACTATTCTAACATTTCAGCTGTATGAAAAACTGCCTAGAGAACTATTCTAACATCCTATGCTGCTACCACATTAGATGGGAATTCTTCCTGCCCAGTCTGTGACTGGTTCACCCATTGTTCTTTGTTATGTCAGTAGTTGCCTAATTCTTTCATCATCAGGTTCGAAAGAGTTGCATGTTTTTCTGCAGTAATTAATTCTACTGTGGAAACTTATATTAATAAATTCTTTCGAAACCTGCTGGTAACCATACTTTATTCAGATCAGAAGCATCCATTTTCATTAATCTTAGTCAACACCACCTCCCCCTAAAAAGGTCCCTGAAGCCCTCTATCAAACTAAAATTCACTCCATCCTTCACTTGTGCAGTTACTCTTATGTGTATTTTGTGATAACAAGCAAGTATGGCACCATCAAGTGTATAAAGTTGCAGTGTGTTATAATGTCTGTTAACAGATTGTAATAGAGTTTGTTGTTGTGGTAACAGCTGTTGTGGATGCTCTGAGCTGTCTTCTGTAAATAATGGGTATGATGTTGAAATTTGAGAGAGCTGTAGTAACAGTAGAATAAGCAATTATTGTGTTAACAGCACAGTAGAATGTGATGCTTCCTTTTTTTTTTTCCTGCACTCTCTTTTTTGGGTGTCTGTAACTGATTGACGCCGTCATTGGGAAATATGAGATGTGCATCTGTTACATTAGGAATCCTATGTGATGTATAAACGTCTTGCATTTGTTGTACTGCTGTTCTGCGTATGTGTATTGGTAAAAATCAAGGTGACAATCTTGAAATTGATTTTGAAGTGCCTTTCTCTATGCCTTTTCCTTCTCTGAAGCACTTTTAAACTGGTGTTATACTTTTTGTTTATGTACCTGTGATGAATCACGCATTAATGCCTTCTGTTTGGGCACCGATTGCCATCATTGAAACTGTAATTAGGTTTTTGCAAAATAGATGCACGTCCATTTAGTATTTTAATCGTCTGGAATAAAACATAAATATTTTAGTCGGCTGGAGCGAAGGGGCTGTGACACCTGTTGCCACCAATGATCGCACCCTGACTCATCTGCATTCAAGTTATTTTCAGTGTCCATTTTTCTTAATTAAATCAACAGCATTAGCACTATCTTATTTCCTAATTATCGTATGCACATAGCATATGTTTTGGAAATGATTTTTACATCACCTATTCCCATTAGAGTAGAATCCAAAACATTAGCTGCAACTTTGTTACATCATTACATGGCATTATCACCTTGCTTAACAATTTTGCATTTTCATGCTATATATAATTTATACTTACTATTCAAAGTAAATTTATTTATTAAATACATGATCAATTCATGTACCATTTACAAAAAAGCTTGAAAACAATATTGTCTAAACTATCATTGGATGAAATTAATTCTAACTTGGGCACTATCAACAAAATTTTAGGATCCCATGGCATCAGTTCCACTTCAATCTAAATTCCAACCAAAGTGCCTAACCCTATTGGCATCCACATGCACATTTGCATGCAAATCCTCCAATCGTGATTATTTTGCAACCCTCAATCAAAACTGTAAGGACAAAATTTTAAATCTTACATCATATAAATTATTACCGTCCAATCTGCGTTTATCACAATTTTAAATCTCACATCATATAAGTATCAATGGATCTCACAAGCACAAAATGTCATTTTCAAACTAAGATGCCGTTTGGAGGGCTTTGCGACGGCTCCAACTCCGGCTTATGCAGTACTGTAGCCCTGCCAAACGCCGCAGAAGGCTTCCGGCCAAGCAGACGGAGCTTTCCTTCTCTTTGGCCACCTGAAAAGCCATGGTGTTACAAGTAGTGTGGTTTCGAAATTTTGAAAGCAATTTCCTTCTAAATCGTTTATCCATTCTAAATCCGTTTTGGCCATGATGTTATTTACAATTAATGGAGTAAAACAAGACCAAACATGATAATATATTTATTTTTTTACAAGTTAATATTTTAAATTAGAAATACAACTACGAGAATTTTCTCTTTTGCTTGAAACATTTTTCTTTGTTCTCATGACACATTTTGTGCTAACTCTTCCACATACACGTGGTGCAAAATAGACTTTAATATCATCAAAAGAAGCCAAAACATGAGAAGCTATTTTGTCAAACATTTTTCAAAGAGGCTTTTGCTTTGTTAAAGAAGCCGCTCCTTTAGGCCATGCCCAACGCACCACCCCCGTGCTGCTCCAACTTCCAGCTATGCAATCGGTTGCCAAATCATCACAACTAGTAGCCCCAAATGGTGTCGATTTCTCTTGCGAAAAAGAACTAGTTGCTTGCAGACGACGAAAAGTCGAAGCGGCTACTCGCCTTGCGTTGGAGAGCACTCGGCATCTACATAAAGTCGACTACATGGTTGCATGCATGTCCTTTCATACGATGTAGGGACCATGATTAAAAGTTACGCCATGCGCTTGCGTTGGGAGTTAGGAGCCTGCATAGCTGCTTTGATTTTTTTGGCCTACGTGTAGGTTACTTTTGGATAGAGCTAACAGCAGGTGCTTCCCTGGTTGGGCTTGTCCTTAGAGCCGAGCCCCCGCCAAACAAGCCCTAACTAACTAGCAATAAAGTTGACATTTGTCCAACAATATGGATGTATGATTCTTACACACAGATATTTGAAATCAATCATTTGGTCCAAATTATAGCACATCCATGTTTGCCATGAGAAAAATATTTGATAATTTTATGGGCAGCCAAATTCCCATAAATTCTAACGTTTTATTCTGTGCACATGCTCTTTCATATCATTTCATTATGCAAGATATGCCCTGATTTTTATGCACTAGAAAGATACGTATTCACCTGTCTTGCATTCAACAAACCAAAGTACACTAGTTAGCAAACACATCCTGTCATCCTGAAACCTAGAATATCAATACCTAGCTAAATCGAGCAATTAGTATAGACAACTATATTAACTACAAAATTTAAAATGTGGCCAAGTAAAATAACAACATAGCACTTAAGGCTCATGCAAATTGCATGTCAGAATCTAACTCATGAGAAAGAGCATGTAGAAATGGTAAAACAACCCCTATAATGATACAAACTCCATTGTAGTGACAACATATTTGAAATTTGAATGTAACCATGAGAACAAAGATTACAAAGTATAGCTTATATTATTCAAAGTGAGTAGTTATGATTACAAAGAAACGGTCCAGCTACATTCAAGCCTGCTAAAGTTTACACAAGAAACTGTAAAATGGCAGCTGAATGAGTTGGGACAAAATGACAGCCCCAAATCCCCAAGCACATTTATTGCAAAGGCTCAGTGTCAGCAGTAGTAGCAAAACCATCTGCGTAGATGGGGTGAAGATCATGACCAGCAACTGGATCAACATGAACCCATTTCCTGCCTGACAGCTTGTTGCGCTCGAAGCGGACATGGCCTTCTTTCAGGCAGAAAAGTGTATGGTCCTTGCCCATGCCAACATAGTTTCCAGGATGGAAGCGGGTCCCTCTTTGGCGGACAATGATGTTCCCTGGTAGCACTTTCTGAGGAAAAAAAAAACTGTCATCAGATGGGGATAGTGGCAGTAAGAGTTCACTGTGTCCAACCCTTGGTAGCATAAGACCACAAAGTAGAAGATTAAGTGACCAATGAATCGTTGATAAATATGCTGAATCATAGTACTGGAGCCAAGAATGCTACTATGTGTCAACTGCTAGAGTGCCAAAGGAAAACTTGAAGCAAGCCTACCACATCATTAGTGCAATGGACTGGAACTGTCAAATTAACTATTAGATGCTAATCATGTAGAGTTACTGCTAGAGTGCCAAAGGAAAACTTGAAGCAAGCCTACCACATCATTAGTGCAATGGACTGGAACTGTCAAATTAACTATTAAATGCTAATCATGTAGAGTTCTTCTTGCTATATGGTTAAATATAATGCCTTTCTTTTAAAGAATCGGAATAGAGTATTCGAAAGTGGTACCTCTCCGCCAAACTTCTTTACACCCAAATACTTTGGATTTGAATCACGACCATTTTTGTTGACCCGGTTAGTCTTTTTTGTGGCCCAGCGCCTAAATATCATGTTTAGTCCACCAGATAACTCTGAAAGCATGTATTCTTTAGGCAGATATAATTGAAGTGGATTAAATACTATGGTAAGCTGTCAAAGTCATCACCTGTAGCACTGGTATAGTCTGAAACCTTGGAGGTTAAATCTTTCACATTTATTCTCCTAAACACTGATGACAGTGCCATGTTGATTACCAGAAAAATTCCTGCCAATTGTGACCTTATATGAGCTTTCATTTTCTTTTTCCCTCAAATATGCAGGAGAACTGCGTACCATTGCATAAATAAGAAGACATGAGAAAATCAAAGTATAAACAAACACACACACAAACACCCATGGGTGCGGCGTACCAAGCACGCAACCCACAAACTCACACAGACACATAAACGCACTCAGCTCTATAACAAATTACAAACACACCAGATTAGCAGGGACACACAATCACCACCAAGCGACCAAGCAAACTGAAAGATGGCTTCCTCAAGCTGGGCTAAACCCCTTACGCCAGCAAGGCTCCAAAGATCACTCTCCCTCAGGACAAATCTAAGAGTTTACAGGACATTAGGAGAAGAACCGTTGAACACACAGTCATTATGATGATTCCACAACACCCAAAGCTCCCAAGGCCACTAAAGAATTAAGCCCCTTCTTCAAACTGCTCGGGATCAAAGTATTGATCTTCAACCACCAGCCATGTTTTTTTCAAACAGTTTCACAATTGGATTTTGCATAAGGATTAACAAGTTAAGCATCAAAGACGTGCTCTCACAAAAAATGAAACGAAGAGCATTCTTAAGAATATTGTGCTATGCAACATTACCACATCATCAACCAAGATAACAGCAGAACCAGTGGGGCGGGGGGTGGGGAGCCCACATGGCCACGAGTCCAGAAGTAGACACAGAAGAATGAACTAGATGCGTTTAACTTCACAGACCAACTAACCTAGGCAACAATGGATGGGAAGATCTACTGGTGAAGTGGTGACTGCCTGGGCTATTGCAGGCACCGCATCCAGCGACAAGCAGCAACACAAGGCAAGAGGTACACGCAACAGCTGACACCGGAGCCACTGTTGCGCTGGTGCAATGCACCACTGCACCGCACGACAGCTGATCGATTGGCTACCCAAGCTGCATTTTCTCTGTTTTAACTTTAGTTTTATATGTAATAATCTTAAATCTTAATAGCTAATAAACACCTAAGGAATGAAAGGTTAAACATATATACAGTTATTGTTATATTTACTGACGACCTATATTGTGAACGATTATGTTTATCCAGCCCCCTCATGATAACTTCCTGGTTCTGCCACCAGTACAACCATCTGCTCTACTGAAGAGATATTACTATTTGATTAGGAGATAAGCTGAATGGTTTAACTATAATGATCTTTAAGGAAAACATAGGGTTTGAATTAGACGTGCATGTCTATCTAATACAAGAAGTGTAAGTGCAAGAAAAACAGTAAGTCAAGAGTTACTAGTAAAGAAGACGAAGTGCCTCCTTCGAAGCTCATCATTCTATTCATGTATCCTCTTTCCGACATTCCCCATTTGTGAACTATTAATATTATTGCAGCATAGATCAAACTGCTGTGCCATAATTCACTGGCAGCTACAAGCTAAAAAGATGATTCAACTCAGCACATACTTCCTTCCCTTTTTTCCTACACTGAGCAGAAATCATAAAACATAACAAAATTTTATCTAGGAGCCAGGAGAATCAGTATAGAATATTTATGCAGATAGCATAGCATCCAAATTCCAAACCTTTGCCAGTGAGATTGGATTGGCTGAGAACTTGACACAGACTATGAAAGTGACTACACACGGCTTTTACCACCTTAATAAGTTCAACTTCCACTATTTATCGATTACCCCTAGAATGCAAAAATATACTAGAACAAAACTTTTACTAGTGCACCAATTGTGAAGACCTTAAAAATTCCAGAAGAGTCACACCATATAAAAAGGCCCCGACCAATAAGTAACTGAACTAAATATCATTGAATTCAGGATCCTATTTTAGATGGTTTCTGTAGTACCATTATAGAGCAGACAAATGCAACATGACAGATTCAATGTAGGTTGCAGAAAAAGGTTACCTCAATCCAAGATATGGTTGCAGAGAAGAAAATTTCTATTTAATCCCTATATCTCCATATTTAGAACAAAGCGTTTTGGCACTGCTTTATAGAAAGCAGAGTATGGTGTGTTTAAAGTCTAACCCAAATCCAAGTTACTTGCTAAGACAGGGATCGTTTGTCAGTGAAGAAATTTACTATCTAATTATAGTTGGCGACACAATCACACAGATCCGTCCTCGTAGAGGAACAAAAAAGTGCTTTTATCGTGGCCAAAACATGCCAGCAGCACATGTGCACAGCTTCCAAAACCTAAACCCCACACATATTCTGGAAAAAATAGAAGTGAACCTGCACTTCATCTTTGGGTACCACCAGCAGCAAGTGCTACCGGTTGATGCAAGCAAATTCACACACAGCTAACTGAGCGCAAGTGAAACAAAGGTTTGATTTCTAACAGCCACGGGCAAAGTGAAGGTGCCCTCCAAGAATCAATCCATTGTGATTATAACTTACCAATAGGGAAAGAAGAAGAAAACCAATCCTCCACACCCCGACGGATCACCAGCACACTTGACAGGGGACGGAAGAGCGGCGTTGCAGCCTGACTGCCTGAGCTGCAGCGTGCCGCGGCGAATCGGGCGAAGGCAAGGAGGGAGAGGGGACGGACGAAGGCCCCGGCGGCGGAAGGAAGAAATGGCCGGCGGCGCGGCGAGTGGGAGGGGAGGGCTGGTCCCTTGATTGGGCTGCTACCTCATTTCGCTGATTGGGCTGAATTTAGGCCCATCTTGCAGCCTTCTGGAAAAGAGGCTAGAAGGCCCAGACCAGCCCAACCCGTTAAGCACAAACAGGGGTACGCTACGCACGCACGCAGCACGCTCCTCCTCGCCGCCTCTTCCGTCGGTGTTCCACGGCGGCGCCCTGCAATTATTCGACTTCATCCGCCGCCGCCCCGCCCAGACCAGACCGGCAGACCCCATCCGCAGCCGCGAGCCAGCAGGCGCTCCGGACTCTTGCGGTCGCTGGTCCTGCCTCCTCTTCTTCCAGACTTCCCGCTGCCCGGCGGCGGCGGCTGGCGCGGAGGTGGCCCTGCGGCATCCAGGCCCTGGGCCATTCCAGTACGAGCGCACGGCGGGTCCCTTCGCCGGTTGGCCCCTCTGCACTGCGCTAGTGCACCAGTGCTTTGCTTAGCACAGGTAAGCTGCACTATATAGCCACAGCCATATGGGCACTGCACATTGAAGTACTATAGATTGGGCTTGTCCTGAAACTTTTGTTGCATATTATTTTCATTCACCAAACTAGAAGACCAAATGATCAGTAACTTTTGTTATATACAATGAATCTGTGTCACCAACTTTACAATGAATTTACTATTGGAGAAATGGTGCTCTATTCTGTCACTATTCAGTACCTTGACAAGGTTCTCAAGTGGCTGGTCCTTAAAAAACTTCTGCTAATGAATTAGCCAGGATTCGTACATGTAGAAAATAGCTAGTTGTGCAAATTAGCAAAGTACTCAATTTCCTCAGTTACAAGAGAAGGCTCTTGGCGGTTTTAATTGATTTAGCTGGTTTAGTGTGACATTATCATAAGGAGATACAGAAATCCACAAGAAACTCTGTCTCTTTTCCAATCATCTCTTGGGTTTAACCATTGTGTGCAAACAGCATTGAAATCATATAATACATTTGCCTGTTCGGTAGTGGGAACCATCTGAAATTTTTTATATATTTCATCTATTTCTTTTCCGATGCAGGCATATTTCTTTTTCTCAATGAAGGTTAATGGGTCGTTGGAAGAGCAGAAAGATTTATATCTCCAATGATCCTGTTGCGGTGGCCCAAATGCAGTGCTGAATGGTTCAGGCACAGGAAGGTTTTACCCTGGGAAGTTCCTTCTTGCCCCTACTCCTTACTCGCTGCTTCAGTTCAGCGTGATGACTCAAGCGGTGATGAAAGGCTGAATTGTGCTCCTGATAATGAGCCTATCTGGAAACAGCGCACCGTCTTTGAGCTCTGACAGTGTTGTGCATGCACTCCACTGCCTAAGGAGGAAGCCTGCAGTTGCATTTGCCTACTTTCAAGATATAAATAGCCTTGGTTTTCAGCATGACTTCTCAACCTACTCAGAGATCATACAAATTTTATCCCATTCATTCCAGGGGAAGATGCTGGTATCCTTGTTTTGTGAGATTCTCTCGAACTGGTAATGGTGGCCCCGAAATCTTAACACTTATTGATCACTTGAGCAAAACATGTGCTACTTCTCACGTACTCTCATATGCAGTTAATTGCTTAATCAAGGCATACACCACCAGCCATGACGCACAAGAAACAATTGAGATGTTTTGTCAGCTTTGCAGGCTTGGATTTGTCCCTACAGTTTGGGCTTGCAATTTCCTGCTCAAATTTATATCTCAGAGTGGTGATTCGAATATGGTTGTCAGAGCTTATGATCGAATGAAGTGCTTTCAGTTGACACTGGATACTCAGTCATTGAACATAGTCACTAGGTCGTTTTTGGGAGCAAATAAGGCAGATGAAGCATTCCAAGTGTGGGTTAGGATGATTGAAATGGGAGTGAAACCAGATGTACATGGATACTCATCATTTGTAATTGGCCTTTGTAATTGTGGAAAGCATGATCTAGCTTATAACATGGTAAGCAGATATGCTGTTCTTCATGAGATCACCCAGGAAAGGATTGCACTTGAGTCCATAGCTTATAATATGGTAATTGATGGACTATGCAAAGAAATGAAACTGGAGGAGGCTGAAAATGTCTTGGAGATCAAGACCAGACATGGATCTACCCCTGATCTGTATGGTTATAGCTATCTCATTCGTAGTTATTGCAAAATGGGTAACCTAGGAAAGGCATGGTATCATATTGAAACCATGGTATCCCATGGCATTGAGGTAAATTGTTATATCGTTGGTTACCTCCTACAGGGCCTCAAGAAGCTAGGCATGGTATCTGAAGTTATTGATCACTTCCAGAAATTTAGAGATTTAGGACTCCATCTCGATGGTGTGCTTTATAATATTACTATGGATGCTTATTGCAAGCTTGGGAACATGAATGAGGCAGTTAAGCTACTGAATGAAATGATGGCTGGAGGTTTGGTCCCGGACAAAATCCACTATACATGCCTGATCAATGGTTACTGTCTGAAAGGAGAAACAGAAAATGCCTGGCAAGTATTTGAGCAGATGCTGAAGGAAAATATAAAGCCAGATGTAGCTACATATAACATACTGGCCAGTGGATATAGCAGGAATGGCGCTGTTATTAATGTATATGACCTTCTCGAGCACATGATGGATCAAGGGTTGGAGCCTAATTCACTCACCTATGGTGTAGCTATTGCTTGTTTTTGTAGAGGAGGCAACTTAAGTGAAGCAGAGGTATTATTTAATATAGTAGAAGAAAAAGGGATAGATAACATTGAAGTGCTGTACAGCTCTATGGTGTGTGGTTATTTGCACTCGGGCTGGACTGACCATGCTTACACACTTTTTCTTAGAGTTGCTAAACAAGGAAATATGGTGGATCATTTGTCATGTTCAAAATTGATAAACAGCCTCTGTATAGGTAAAAAGGTTGAGGAGGCTTCAACTGTGTGTAGTATGATGCTGGAAAAGAATGTTATTCCTGATGTAATTTCATATAGCAAACTTATATCAGCTTATTGTGAGACAAAAGATATGCACAATGCTCGCTTATGGTTTCTTGATATGGTTGAAAGAGGACTTTCTGATGTCATTGTATACACTGTACTGATGAATGGTTATTGCAAGGATGGTCAGTTGCAAGAAGCATGTGACTTATTTGTTCAAATGATAAATTCAGGAATCAAGCCTGATGTAGTTGCATACACAGTTCTATTGGATGGCCACATAAAGGAGGCCCTAGACCAAGGGAGGCAGGAGGCCCTAGACCAAGGGAGGCAGGGTATCACTGAATGGAGGAGCTTTCGTCTTAGAACAAAGCATAAGACGTTGCTGAGTTCTATGAAAGACATGGAGATTGAACCTGATGTAACCTGTTACACAGTATTGATTGATGGACAGTGCAAAACAGAATATCTAGATGAAGCACGGGGATTGTTTGATGAGATGTTAGCAAAAGGACTTACCCCTGATGTTTACACTTACAGAGCTCTTATAAATGGATACTGCAGCCAGGGAGAAATAGCCAAGGCTGAAGATCTTTTACAAGAAATGACAGATAAGGGGATGAAGCCAGATAAACCGATCTACACAGCTCTTATAAATGGATACTGTAGCCAGGGAGAAATAGCTAAGGCTGAAGATCTTTTACAAGAAATGACAGATAAGGGGATGAAGCCAGATAAACCGATCTACACAGCTCTTATAAATGGATACTGTAGCCAGGGAGAAATAGCTAAGGCTGAAGATCTTTTACAAGAAATGACAGATAAGGGGATGAAGCCAGATAAACTGACCTTTTCAGTATTACATCAGGGAACCTTGAGACATCGAAAGGAGCATTCATATTTACGATCTCCAATGGTTGTGTGTTGATGAATGTCATTTAACTGAAGGAGCGTCATGCCAACAAAAGGTAATAATTTCTTGTAGTTGTATTTACCCTTTTCAATCATGATTCATGAATTTACTAAAAAATTAGTATATATAATAATTATGTTTATTTAACCACCTGCACACAGTTGTGTTCTTAGGATCCTACCAGATTTGATTACTGGTGCTAGTGATCGGTGGGCTTATGTCAGGCATGTGGACACTGGAGCATGGAAAGATTGCTCTCTCAGGATCAAGGAGAAGAACAATATGCACATGCCTTCAGATCAATGACTACCAATGGAGCTGTGCAAACACCATCCTGGCTAAGTTGGCTGTAGCACTGGCCACCTGCACCATTTATAAGGATTTACTGGTTCATGTCGTGGTTTGCAACTAGATTTGTTGGTTCATGTTGTGGCTGCAACTAGTTGTTCTCAGACAACCAAGAGCAAGAAAACAGGTAAGCTCTCAGGGGGCCTTGGGGAGCTCTCGATGCTCCTGATTCCATGCTGAGCCACATCCATTGGGCTGTAATGAGGCGATTCCAATTGTTTGAGCCATCCATATGGAGGTGCGTGTCACAGTGTTAGTTTTCAGGGTCTTGTATTTGATATCATCGACTAATTTTACCTTCTTGTTCAACAGAGAGCAAGACTGTCTCACTGCCTGAAGACTGCCTCTCTTGCAGAAACACTTATGTGCGCTTGTATAGGTTATTTGATTTGCACAAAGTTACATACTCTTATTCCTTTGGTTCCATCAGCAGGTAACAGACTTAAGCTTTCTGGGCAATGACTGGTCCAGTCTTTTGCTCATTCCCTAAAGAAAAAGTTAAGAGCCATGGGTTTACTGTTATATGTTGAAACAAACCAATTCATTGGTCCAACTCACAAGTCACAACTCATCAAAACTGTCTTTTTGTTTATCATAAGGATTATCCAATGGCTTCGTTCATAATTGGAATTGGTTTGACATGTCACTTCTAGGCCTGTTAATGGGCTGGCTAGGTCCGAGGGTTGTAAGGGCCCCAACCCATGGGCTGTGTATGGGTTTGTTTTTTTTTCTCGAACAATGCAAGAGAACTGCATGTCATTTCATTAAGAATAAAAATAATACATAGGAGGGTCGAGAGTCCACTCCTAGTACAAGGGAGAGAGACTCCCGAACACCTGTAAAAGAATTACTGTGAACAAGGACTACATGACCAGGGCAAGGGAACACACAGAGGCTCATGGCTAAGTGATTAGCGACTGAAGGAGTAGCTTGAAGAGCAGAGGCCTCAGCCATACACTATAACGAACCTTCAATTTCCATTACTTATAAAACCCCTTGGACATTAGGAGAAGCTCCTTCAAACACACATACATTGCGATTCCAGATTTCCCATGTGACCAGCATAATCAAAGAATTCAGCCCCTTCATAAATAAAAACCTTGATTGCTTGGCACCACCAGTTAGAGAAACGGGTCACTCCTGCCTGAGAGCAATAGCTAGAAGTCCCAATCTGTTTAGAATCATTGTCCATACCTGTTGCGCAAAACACAACCATCAAGCGTGTGTTGAATAGTTTCTTCTGTCTGGTTGCAAAGTAAGCCGGATGAGGCAAACCCCTTTTGGCTAACCTGTCAGCTGTCCAGCACCAGTACTTGACTGCCAGGCATATGAAGGCATCTATGAGGTGCCCAACTTTTCCAAATATGCCTCCAAGGAACAGATTTAATTGTGCCCATGAAAAAGGAGGTAGAGGCAGACCTGCTGGTGCAAGAACCTGATTTGGTTAAGTGCCACCGATGTTGACTGGGGTGCACCAAGTCATGCACCAGTTCCCACAACTGTAAATATTCAATAAGCACTTGTACTGTCAAAGCATCCCCTTATGTTAGCCACCCAACTTCTTTTTGTTCTGTGACACAGTTCTTTGATTTTTGTGTGTATAACCTCATTGGTTTTTCATCTTTACTTGCAGATGTGCCAGCATCTGTTGCCAGCAACAAAGTTCTCTGCTTAACCGTGGTGTCTTTATGATTCAGTGAGCAACCAAAGTAAATACATAAAAAATTACATAAATACCAAATACTTCTCTTCAGTATCTTTAGAAGAAAGCTGCACAAAGAAACTACTTCCTCAGATTACAGTAAGCCCGATGAGGAAAATGCTTGATTCTGACAATGATCCTGACAATGACCACAGTCAAAATAAAGCAAAGACCCTACAGCATAACAGGAAGCCTCAAAGGAAGCAGAAGAGCAGAGCTATGATGAATGGCAATTGAGTAACACCTGCCTTGGATGAGCTCTGCAATGAATATTTCAAATCTCCAAAACATACAGGGTTTTCTTAGCAGAAAGAAGGCAACACTCATTACAAGGTTTCTCAATCCAAGTACTCTGGACATTTCCAGCAACAATTGTCTTCAAGTGGAGCAGAACTAGATGATGGTCCTCCTGTTATGTATTATTTGTTCTACCCTGACCCAAGGACGAGTAATTTATTCTGGAACAGGCTACAACATTTCATCCCCATTGGGGCAGGAAGTACCAGAGAAAATGGGCAAAACAGAGCAGAAAGTCTCAGCAGCTGCAGGTGCACATCATGGTCATTTCTTTTTTAGTTTTTAATCATTCGAGTAATGCCATTTTCTAATTGGTTCTACCTTGTTTCAATGCAGGAGGCAATTCAGCTCGAGTGCAGCTGCTAACGATGATAGTAAAATAATGTAGCATGCCAGTGGAACCCATTCTGGATCTGGCCATTGGTTTACTGATGACAGTGGGAGAAAAGGTAAGCCTATACTGCAGAGTTTTGGTTCACTTGTTTAAAAAACTTTTAGACAATAGAAATTGTTTGGCCAATTTGTGCTTCTTCATTATGGAGGCATACTACCTTGCATTTTGATCATAATTTTGCTTCGTTGAATTTTTGCTACAGGTTTTGTCTCAAAAAATGGTTAAGAGTTGATTAGCCACAATGCCTATCGAAAAGGTAATGCAATGCTTGTCTTTTCTTGTGATTTGTACTTTTATTCATGTTAGTACTAGATAATGGATTTACTGAAATTTGAATATCCCTATGTTACCTGAGATGTTGTGTTTGATTAGGGATTTTAATTATTAAGAATGCACTTGTCATGATTGTATCCATCATCAGCTGGCATTGCTATATTCTCTATGAGCATTACCTTAACCAAACTTTCTTAGAATCTTTTAAGAATTGATGACAGAACTGATGGCCTTTGAGAGTGAAAAAATTGTTGTGAAAAGTCAAAAAAAAAAAAAAAAAAAAAAAAGTTGTGCTGGGGGTGCAAAAATGTGTTTCTTTAACTGGTAACACCATCTCAATGTGCCTTACAGGAAAGTGGCAGGGATTCAACAGGCACAAGGAGAAAGGTTCATCTAGAACCAAACGAGGTGCTGCTAAAGTGAACCGAAACTACGGCCAAACGAGGCATGAGTAGGGCAAAAGGAAGCGGTGACTGCCTGCCCAGCTTCACACTCGGCAGGATTTTGTAGTTAGTTTTTCACCTCGCATGCTTCAGTTCACATTCGATTTATGGATAGAATCATATGAATGTATATTAAGCCTCAGTTGCTCTCGATCTTCTTTTTATATCAGGAGGCACACGCATACATCAGTACAGTACATGGTTCTGTCGTGCGTTTGAAAATATCGTTTCGCTCCTGTATTCTGTTTTTTTTTGTGCCAATGTTATGCGTGATTAATGAATGAAAAATGTGGAATTGTTTCTATCTATTAATTGATTATAGCAGATGTTTTGTCTTTTTGTCTATCAGGTTCGAGCACATTAAAATCATAGTAGAAACGCCATAAGCTCCAATAATGTCCATCGAAGGAACTAAAAGAAAAGTCAAAATTTTATGAGGACAAAGAAAAAAAAAAAAGGTGGCTGAGAACACCCAACATTAGCATTCTCATATATCTTAGGCCTTGTTTGGATTTGCTCATATTCATATCGATCCACATGGGTTGGAGTAGATTGGAGTGTACCCACATGGGTTGGAGTAGACTGGGGGTGTACGAGGACAAATAAAACAAGACACTTTCTCTATTAAATCTACAAATATTTTTATTTTATATATTCCTCATAGAACCTTGAAATGTGTTAATCCTTGGTCCAGAATCCCTGTAAAATTATGTCTTATCATTTTATAGTGCTTATTTGTGTTTGGCCATTGAACCAGTAACAAACTGAAATTGTGAAAAGACATGCATTGACCATATATACCTGAAAATAAAGAGAAACAAACATCTTTGTGGGGGTGTGGATGCACTTTTTTCTGGGACATATGATGCTGCCGAAATGATTTTTTTTTTTTAAAAATAAATGATACGTTGTTTTTGCTGGTTGCCTTTTTATAGGCATCGCTGTAGCACGAAAAAAAGCTAGGGAGATCATTTGGTCTGCATGCTTTATCAGAGGCCCTGTGCTTTATGTTGGAAATTTGGATGGAGCTAAGTATCAAGAATGGATGGACGACGAATAATAATAACATGCTTTGGTTATTATTTCTGCAATACTTTTTGTAATAAATACTGTCATGTACTCCTTCCGGGTTGGTATTAGAAGTCGTTTTGGACAAGGTTTGAGTCAAACATTGGGATTATAAATCATTAATAACTTTTAAGTTGTTGAGTTTGTAAATGCGAAAATTATATGAATAGATTTGTGTTAAAAAATACTTTAATAAAAGTATACATATATCACATTTACATAAATATTTTTGTAATAACAAGTGATCAAAGTTGTGTTTTGGAGACCGTGTCATTTGTCCTAAACGATTTCTAATACCAAACCGAGGGAGTATACTTTTGCACGATTAAATAAAAGTACTTTGGGACGGTATTTGTAATGTGGCTGGTTAATTTTAAGTGCAACTTATTTTTCGCATCCATTACAAGGGTGAACATTCTTCTATATGCAATTATCTATGGATTGCAAGAATGATACCATATTTTGGCCGTGGTGGAAACCAGTGTCACTTGAGAATCAGAAAAAGTTCATCTCGCTTCCTTCAACTATTGGACATGTCCAATTTGTCTTCCTCCATTAAGGTCGGTCTCAGTGGAAGTTTTATCGGAGTTTCATTTGCATTTAATGAGCTGCCATGTAGACACTTTGGATGATGTGGCACCGTATTTAAGGCCGATCTCAATGGGGGTTTCATGCACACATTAAATAGAGCGCCACATCGGTAAAAGTCCACTTTTTGCATGAAACTCTCGAGGAGAGAGAAGGGAAAAGTTTCATCTTGGTGAAACTCTCTTGACACGAATACCAACTATCTCCGAGTCATAAAATTAAATGCCTATGAAACCATAAGATGAAACTCTCCATTGAGAGTAGGGGTTTCATCCAAGTTTCATTTCATTTTATATGACATGACAGTCTTGGAAACAACGAAATGAAACTCACCATTGAGACGGCCTAAGAAGAGAAGAAATGAGTTTCATGGGAATAAAACTCTCTTGGCACGAATACCAACTCTCTATGAGTCATGAAATTTAATGCGTATGAAACTATTGAATGAAACTCTCCATTGAGAGTGAAGGTTTCATCGAGTTTCATTTTCTTTTAGATGACATGGCAGTCTTGGAAATAGCGCTATGAAACTCCCCGCTCAGACTAGCCTAAGGAACTCAATTTTTTAGGCTTCTCCAACTCTTTTCGGACTGCCCGATTTCCTTCGTAAGGGTTTTGACCGAAGTTGTGTCATGTCAGCCATCCTACATGATGTCATTCAACTATGAAGGAGGTAAATTGAAGGGAGATTTAACCATTAATAAAAAATTGAAGAATTTTTTTTTTTTAAAAAAATTATACTAATATTTTTTTTCTTTTAAAAAATCATACTAATATTTTCTAGAGTAAACATACATTTCAAAAAAACACTAAAACTCTAATTGGACCTTAGAAAATCCACGAAAAATTTTGGTTTCACTTTCGAAAAAAATATGAAACCTTAATTAGGCTAGTTAATCTTAAAGTGAAACTTATTTTTCACATCCATTAGAAAGGTGAACATGCATTCTTCTATATAAAATTATATATCTCGAATGATTCTATACATGTCGCCGTGGCGAGAACTCGATGTGTCACTTAAAGGCTTGAAGCCACCCATCTAGCTGTGACGTACGTCGCTGCCTTCCTCCGCTGTTTGTGACCATCATCTCCACATCCGGTCTCTAACGACCTTCTTTAGGGCTGACAGTCATCACGGGACCAATGAACTTGTTCTTGTAGGCCATATATATATGTGATTGCTTGTGAAATCACATATATATGACCTACAAGAACGAGTTCATGCATATTTTCATTAGAAAACCACAGAAAATAAGAAGAAAAAAAAAGTGTTTCAAAGCTAGGACGCCTTTAGTTGTTGCATATCCTCATGTCAGAAACATTCTATTCTAGAGTGGATTGCTTGGTGGCAATATGCATTATCAGTGCATCCATGTATGTGAAAAGAAAAACCGTCTGCATGCATGCATGACACCCCCGGCCAGGCACCACAGGTTGTTGAGTGTTCCTCGACGAAGCACACGCCTCCGTCACAAAAAATCCCAGTGAGACGATCGAACGAAGTTCATAATCGGCGTCCACACAAAATCCTCAGAGGATAACGTTGTGGGCCAGGGATATCGGGGTCCAGCCACTGGCGCGCCGCCACGTGGCGCGCCTGTCCTCCTGGCCGGGCACTGTTGTCAGCATTCGCCGGCGCCACAGGTATATGGGATCCGCAGCTAACGACCTGGGGCTCTGCATCCACCCACCCATCCATCACCAAAAGCAGCTAAGCAAGCACATCGTCACAGCGAAAAAAAGCAGCAATGGCGGCCTCCATGATCTCGTCGTCAGCTCTGGTGGCGCCGACCAGGGCGCAGGGCCTGCCGTCCCTCGGCCGCCGCGCCGCCTCCTTCGCCGTCGTCTCCGGCACCGGCAAGAAGATCAAGACCGACAAGCCCTTCGGTGCGTGCGTTGTTGATCCTGTGTACGTTGAGTTGAGATCGATGTGTGCTTGTGTTTGATTGTACATGTGGTATATGTGCAGGGATTGGAGGTGGCCTCACCGTCGATAAGGATGCCTCCGGGAGGAAGGTCAAGGTGAGCACTTGTTTTCTATAGCTAGTTTAGGGATATTGAAGGTCGGGACAGTTAGATTAAATTCATCAGAAAACACCAACTTCATTCGAGTCTCTGCATCCTGCTGCATGCTTTCTAACTGTTAGGAATTGAGATTTTGGCACCATCATCAGTTTTAAACTTTTTATTATGCAAATAGCTCGATCTCTAGCTCCAAATGATGATTTGGAGAATGAAAAAGACTCTTCGAGACACTCTTAGATAATTGTTGAAAATTGAGGGCAGCAAAATTTGATGCATGCTTCTTTATTAACCACACGTACTATATATACGCGTGGCGTACTAGGCGATGACGTGTCGCCCAGCAGGCGACAACATCTGCGCGAGCTCTTCTCCATGATGCGTCCCCGAGCGAGGGCGGCAACTGCGGGAATTCTTTGTCTGTCGCCGTAGCCGCTTCTCTCCCCCTCTCGTCACAAAGCGGTTTACTTTTAAGTACAACTTTGTCACTCCGCCCGTTAGATCCGGGCGATTGTTGTCTGTGTGCTTTTGTGCGCTACGGCTAATTGTTGTCTGTGATGTTTCTTTTCTGAGACTTTTCAAGTTTGTGATGTGGGTACCTATCATTATAGGAACCACTGGGCTTCTGATCTGGGCCGTCACCCTCGCTGGGCTCCTCCTCGGCGGCGCCCTCCTCGTCTACAACACCAGCGCCCTCTCCAGCTAAGGATGAGATGATATATCCATTTCCAATCCATATACGCGCTTATTCTTGATGCGGTTCATCATGTACAATCATGCCTGGGTGTCTGTCTGTAATCTAGCCTCCTTCGATGCCCTCTATAATGCAAGTTTCATCATGTAACAATGCTACTCTACTACTACCACTCTTTCCTACTTAATTTTGGGACAACTGTTGTTATATTAATAATTGATGCTATAAATTTAGTAGATTATTAATAGCTGGCCGGTGTATAGTTAACTTCGTTCTATCTACCTCGTGAAAGTTTCTTGAATTGTGATAAAAGATGGTGAAGCTAACCAAGTGAAAACTAGGTGATGTATGCATATGATCAGTGCAATCATTACTCGTTAGCTTATTTGTATCTACTAGCAAACATGTGCGTGTGTGTTTTTACCAAAGTCAGCGAGGGAAACCTCAGCCTATTTTTATTTTTTTAATAATACAGACCTGTTTAAATTCGTTTTCACGGGGAGTCGAACTCAGGTATGCTGGGTGCTACGTGCTCTAACCATTAGGCTAGAGACCCTTTCACATGTGCGTGTGTGTTGCAACGGATACGTCGTGAAATCACATAATAGTACTGGACACGAGTTGTTTTAACTCGTACAAGCATGGATAATGAGTAAAGTCATGTGTGGAATAAATAGGGGCCACGTAAGGGCATGGGGTTTTATCATATCGAGTTTGGATCAGGTTAATTTGTTGACATGTGGAGGATGAACTTGGGCCCGGAGGTGAGTGTCTAGAAGCCACAAAAAAAGGGAAACTCTCCCTCTTTAATATTAGGCAGGTCTAAGTAC
>JADLZK010010412.1:0-60726 GCA_015847255.1 Hyparrhenia diplandra | reverse complement strand
ACAGACTGCTAAACTCGATCCCCAATCCTTCCTCGCGGGATTCAGCCACTCCATCTCTGTTCTTACCAATTCTTGCTACGTTTCCCTCCCATACTCCAATTCAGTTATCCAGGATAGTACACCAAAACATAATTAAAAGGCAATTCGACGTTCATTTTTTTAGAAGCAACAGCAACATCTGAAGGAGGAAACTCATGGTATAGTTACAGCAGAATAAACAAGATACACTCGCTTTATGACGTCCTCAAAATTGCTGATGCACACGAGCTGCAATATAATTATATAAATAGACAGCTGGTTTACCAGTTTATATTGATGACCTGCTGTGTTCTATCTACTCGGCTCGCGACCTTTACAGAACAGGGACAAATGAAATCAAAACTCTCTCATACAAACAGGGGGGGCCCTTAATGCAATATACAACATGGGAACGTGGCTGGCATCCGGCAGAAATTTTACTCCAGAACATTATGATTCCATTCCCAAAACTCAATATTTCTTGGCATGACTGTATATTGTATATGCAACATCAGTGGAGCTGCTGTTGGCTCCGAGGATGTCTGAACGATCCGCTTGCGTAGAGCATCTGATAGACCGGCTTTATCCTCGATATGAAGAACACGCTCAACAGGGTACCGCAGCAACACACGATGGCACAGACATAGAAAGTCAATCTGAAACAATCAGGCCCATAGCAGTCAGAAGGCTCCAGCACACCTGGGTGCTGCCTTGCTGCCTCCTTGTCATAGACGTAGCCAGCAAGAAGAGCTGAGAAAAAGAATGCACCCAGTGGATTCACTAACAGCATGAAGTTGTACATTAGCCCGAAGTCCTTCAACCCAAAAAGCTCCGAGACCGTTGGTATCATGACAGCAAATTGGACCCCGTAGCATATCCCCAGGAGAGTAGTTGAAACATAAATCAAGCTATGAAGACCAGTTGCAAAGAGCAGGAACGTTACCACCATGATTATTTGTGTGCACATCATCCAGAAAGGACGAGGGAGCATTCTTGACCTGCAGAATAGCAGGTCTTAGCCATTTTTTTTAAGTAGACTCCTTGATATTAGACATCTTAATCTTAATAATATTACTAATTGGAGGCCTCTAACGGAGTCTCCATGTTAATCCTCACAAAACACACTAGAAAAAAGAGAAATCCCAGAAATTCTCCTTAGAAACAAAGTCATCTGGACTTTAATTTCGTTTACTCTAATCATCATTGACAATGATAGCCACTGGATCTATTGTTTTTCTTAAGGACTCAGTAGGGGTACCCCCCTGCCCCCAACCCTTTTTTTGTTTTTTTTTTAGAAAGCCAACCCTTTTTTTGTATAACTTGTGAATTAAGAAAGTACATTACAAGCGCACGAGCAGTGCAAAACTGGATCTATTCTCTTTCCAAAAAAATCAAAGACCCCAGCCTTATGAAAATAAATAAAGTAATCCCCTAAATTTGCATTTAATTACCAAGCTGGAGCACGGGTTGAATGACCAGTATTTTCCAGATAAAAAGGTAAATCCACATGATTTTGGATGAATAAAATCTCAAAACATATGCAAAGTAACAGGCGCGGTTAGAGACCGATGCCATTGGGAATTAGCTGCAGTGTTCAGTAATGCTTGTTGGATGTTTAGTAATATCAAATGTGACAGTACTGTAGGAAGCAATCAGCTTTACAACCTTTACTACTTCAGCTTTCAGCTTAAATAAGCTGGAATAAGTGATGCATTGAAGGAAAACTGTACAGGTAAAGTTGTTGCGAGTAAGTTAAACGTAGCATACCTTACGAAATGTTCAGAGACAGATCCACCAAGGATACGGCCAGCAAAGTTGCAGAAGCCAAAGAGGCACAGCAAAATAGTTGTGTCATTAGCACCAACAGACATTCCAACCTGAGCCAGGTTGTTGAGAACAGTGACTCCTGTGCCAACTCCACAAAAAGTAAACAACAAACAGTAGCCAGAAGTCCGCCTTTACTAAGGCTTCGAGGAATGTGAAATCATCCCCCCTTCTTGGTCCTCTTTTCTTTTTCAAATTCACTGCTCCCTCACCCTCAGCCAATAGAAGATCCAAATCAGTACTGTAATCAGATTCATTGGTACCTGTAGCAAATGTTGTTGAGGCACTGCCCAGAAGTGGTTGTGAGTTCTCTGGGTCCGCACCAGACAGACTATCAGTTGAATAAGATGGAGCAAGGGTGCTGGGCTTTTCCTTTGTTTGTTTGTTTGGATAAAGTGTCATCTTTATTGGTATTGCAAGTGGAGCAAGGAGCAAAAGTATCATTATACCAAACAAAAGATAGGTGACAGCCTGACTTAGTTTTAAAGTATCACCAAGTATTGTAGCAACCATAAGGTATATTCCGAGAACCACACTTGAGATTTGTGTGTACATGAAATGATTGTGTTCTGTTGAGTTGTCCTCATCCAGTGATGGAGTGCAAGGCCTAACAAAATACATCACCACAATACATGCTGTTGGGATCCCCAATGCAAGCAACAGCAAAAGATTTGTGGGTGAATTTCCAAGCATTCCATTAAACGTTTCAGTGTAGACGGCAGCACTAACAGCAACATAACCCTTGATGAGACCAGCAACAGTGCCTCGGCTGAGAGGGAAATTCCTCATGTTGGTCACAAGAGCAGCAGTGCCCAACCATGCACTGCTGTTTGTGCCAATACATAAAGCTATCCATAACTGCAAGAGAAAAGGGGAAACAAAAGAAGCTCTCTTATAAACAATCTGAAATAAAAATGCTACTGATGTTGCAACAAATGACTAGTTTCACAAAAACTAATGTCAAGAGATAAGTACTTGTGATGTCAAGAGATAACTTCATTGACAAAATCAAACAAAGTTCGTCATGATAGGCCATATGGGGAGCATTAAGTTACGCATTATGAATCTCTGACTAATTTGCGAGTTCTTTTGCTATTCTCTGTACTGGACACAACTCCAACAGGACATGTATGTGTCTTGCCCACCTAATTTACTAGTCCAGAGGTAAGCAGGAAGAATAAAACTTGACATTGTCCAATTTTGGGTCCTTTTGTTCGGTCAAAAAAAAATTCTTCCTTTTGAATGATCAACAGACCACAATCATTACAAGGAACTCCAACATTCAAAATGAAATCATAGTACCTTACCCAATGTTTCTTCGGCAGTTAATTCTTCAAGGAAGAACCGATATAATTTTCTTTTTTTTAAAAAAAATCGTGGCATGCACGTATTTCACTAAGGAAACAAGACACCACAAGAAAAATCCAGACAAACTAACAAGCACATGAGCAAGTAGAGGGAAGGGGGAGGAGGCGACCAGCCTACCGAGGACTAAGGAGACCACTCAGAAAAAAATGTGAGACCCATGACCTCAACATGCTCTGTGATGGGAAGAAGTCCGACCATATACCATACCAGCTCCCTCCCAATAGCACCTTTGGAGAGTCACCTAGATACACAGTGCAACGTATGGAAACTAACCATAGTGGCTCAAGCTCCAGCCACTACATCAACCAAATTCCAAAGACCTACTGGTGCATAAGGGAGGTAGTCATAGCAAAAGCATGAACCATGTGTTTGAATTGTGCTAACAACACAGCTTATTACCTGAAGCGGCGTAATACTACTCCCATCTTTTACGTTAAATGCAATCTATATTTGATTATAGGATTATGGATTCAGCTCTAGTGGTCACCTTGTGACTACAGGATTATGGTTGTTTCATGAAAGTGAGTGGGTAACTTTTTCCACTGAAAGAACAATATGCAATAGCCTAACAACCAAAATTTTATCTCCGATAGAGTAACTCATTTTCAATAAATAAACAATAAATTTCCAGTTAGGTATGTATAACTATCCATCAACATGGTTTTGGCTGATAATGCACCTTCCATCTTTATTCAATTATTTTATTGACAAACACTCCTCAATCATAGCATGATTCGGTACACATGGCATACACTTTAGTATATGTTCCAGAGTTAGAGACCAGCAATAATCCACAGTTTTTGTATGAATAATTATAATTGTAGTTTTACCAGGCTCACTAATCTAAAAGCTGTAAGTTAAAACCCAAGTTGGGCTAAAGATACAAGTGCATTGCGACAATCTAATAAAACATAATAACTGAAGTCAACATCAGATATTTGTGGTAATAGAAGTTCAATTTACAATCTTTTTGTGGTACCAATAAACATATAGTTGTATCAATATGTGAATCAAACTACTTGGAACATCATTAGGAATTAGTCTCAAACACAGAGGAGAGCTGTGTCTCATTGCTATATTATGAGAAAGAAGCACAAAGGGTACAAAAGGTACAAGGCGGCCGTGTATGTGACAAACATAAGGCACTAGAACTACCCATCCACAGGCAGCCATCAGTGTTCAAAGCTACAGTCACGCCACAAAAGACAAGGAATGGATTAATTCAACAAAACTATATTCTGTATTTTCTATGTAGGTACGCCCGGTGAGGCCATTCTTTCCACTGGCGAGAAAGGATTGGCCAAAAGCACCAATAAGCTAGCTTATGACCAATACATGTTCAATACGGTTGCAGTAAGGAAATTTTTTCATATCATACTCAGCTTTAAGACATCTCGAAAAGGGAAAATACATGGCCACATCAACATCAATCACACAAAATAATAATTAATTGATAAACACATGCGGACACAATAAATTACTTAACTGAAACAACAAAGCATAAATTATCTCATTAAATTATACAAGCTATGCCCACGAAATTTGCTCCTCCAACACAACTGATGCTAGATTTGGTCGCAAAATTACCTAAAGAGGATAACAAGAATGGTAAAACAGAAACCGGAATGCATTAATCAAGGAAAGTAGACACTGATTGAGACTTGAAGAACAAATAACTATATATAGGCCCCAAGCCTTGAATCAGCTCATTCATCATCCAACACTTGAATCAGTCGTGGCATGAAGCAGGGCGCAAGTGAAGCACAAAGTACAGACAAATGGACCAAAATAGCATCTAAGGGAAGCACACATGTCAGGATTTTTTCTGTGGTCGGCCACTGAAATAAAATTCCTTCCACTTGCAGAAATGATAGGTCAGACATGCATGAATGAGAAACATATGGACCAAAACCAGCATTCTAATAAAATGTAAACAACTGCAGCAAAGAAAACCTTCATAACATTTAGCTTCAGCCAACTTCAAAACAGGAAATATGTGGAGGTTTTACTTTCAATTATGCAATTAAAAAACATGCACGTGTGGACACAATGATCCGCTTGCTTGAAACAAAAGTGCATAAAATATCTTCTGAAGACTGAATGTATGACAGGCTAACACCATGGAATTGTTCAATGAACACGACTTCACACTACATTTGCTACCAAAATTAACAGGAAAAAAAAAAATAAAAAAGGCACTAAATAGATTTTTGTTTTGAATCAAACTCAAAAATAGAAGGTTGAACAGCTAACTAAGAATTAAGCCGCAACTAGCTCGTTGAGCCATTCCCCGTGGCATCGACATCGAGAACTTGTCGAATCAAGCAAAACAATGATAAACAGCCCAAAAATAGCATGGGAATCAAGCACACATGTCAGCAGCTACTGCTAGATCGGCGCAACAATCCATATAGGGAAAACGGAACGGAGAACAGAGAGGCAGGGGTGGGAGCGTACCACCCAGTAAGGCATGGCGACGGTCTTGGTGACGGCGAGCCAGAGCGTGCCGAAGCCGAAGAAGGCGCAGGCTGAGCCGATGACGAGGATGAGCCAGGGCGGGAGGCGGTTGGCGAGCACCCCCGGACGAGCCCCACGTTCTCACCGACGTCGTTGCCGACGCCGAGCATGGTGAGCGCCTGCTGGTTGTACCCGAGCGCCTCCTTGATGGCGTGCGAGTAGAGCGGGAACACGTAGGCGCTCCCGGCGGCCACCTGCACCCACACCGCCGCCGCCAGCCCGACCCACGGCGGGCGGCTCCCCGCCTTCACCCGCCCCGGCCCTGGCCCTTCTCCTCCACCGCCCGCCATGCCGCCGGCCGCAGCAGCGCACTACCCCCGATTCCACCCTCCGCCCTCCTCCTGTCTGTCTTCTCCTTCTCCACCTAGCGGCGGCGGGTGCTGCTGACTGGTGACCGGCGAGGTCAGGCGCGTGGCAGTGGCAGACCACAGACCACAGCAGCAGGGAGTGCGCGCGCTGGCGTTGGTCGTGGCTACAGCGGCGGTGTGTCTTTGCCTTTGCCTGGTGGCTGGGCTCGCTGCGTCAGCGGAATATAATGAGAGCTCGGCCCCGCCAGTCCCAGGACTTGCGGGGCGGCCAAGCGCCACTCGGTTTTCGGGGGATTTGCAGGGATTTGCACGGGAGATTTCGCTCTGTTTTCGACTATTCATGGGCGTTTGGACTTTTCGGTGGACAACTAGTAGCAGCAGCCATCCAAAGGAGAGGAATTCTGGTCGCGTTTTTCGTTCGGTGTTGGGCTGGCTGTTGGCCGTGAGAAGGACCTTTGGCTGTTCCTGTGATCCTATCATCATAAACTCGGCTAAAGGGAAGTTTGGACGCACCCTGTTATATCTATAATAATATATAAGTACTCCTACATTGCGTGATCTACCAATGTGCTGATAGGTTGTATAATTGGACCGCTAGCTTTCTTTACTATCCTACTACTATCAACTATACAAAAGTGATCATATCAGCTTAGCCTATTAGAATAAGTGGTAGCTAAACCAATAACCACTTATGTTTTAGTGTCAATTTTAGCCCATTCAATTCGAATAGAGTCTACATACACTTAATTACTACTATATTATCATCAGCGGAGAGATGTCTCATTAATGTCAGGTACTCGTTCAAAAATTAAAACGGATCATCACAACAAGCCAACTTGTGAGGTGCGACATATGGAAACTATCCAAATAGCAGAACCAAAATTTCTCGTGACAAGTTTTGACATACCTGTGAAAAACATACAAACGCCTTCTTTACTATAAAAGCAAATAACTCAACTTTCGTTTTATTGTTCCAACACCCGCCACGAAACCTAACTCTTCACGAGAACAAAATGAAAACCATTTGGTGCGGACGAAAAATGAACTACAAAACCTAAAGTCCCAGGCAGAATAACCCTACGTGCAGTGGGGATATAATCTTCGATGACAGTTCAACTGGCAACTCCTGATAACGCAAAGTACTCTGGTCTCCTCTCTGTTCGGACATGTGTCATCAATTATTCTGCGATGACGTGTCTGCCTGACACCGCACATTTATTTATTTAAAATGATTCCAAAGGTCCGGTCTCTGCGTGACACGGCACATGGAAGAGTTGTCCCGTTTTTGTCCAGGCATTACTAGCACTCTGCTCTTTTCTAATCACCGGAGCTTAAATTCAAATGAACTTATATAAATATTTGTCCATATAATGTGCTCTGCTACGCTCATCTAACATTACTTAGTAACAATACGACGTCGGGTATATATGTCGCGCCGGAGAATTTCGCAAATTTTTCTCCTCGTTATATGGGCGCGGCCGCCTATCTCGATTGTTAAGGATGATATGGTTTTTATTACCAAGCAGAGCTGGGGAGACGCTGACACTTGCGACTTGCTAGGTGACCCGGCCGTTCAAAGATCATCATTCACCGGGTTCCCGGGTGATGATAAAATGATAAGGGTGTTGGCAACTTTATCGGATTAAAATATGACGGGAAGATTAGTGGTGGCTGATGATCGACCCAGTAGGCATTTTGGGGCAGTTCGTTCAGTTCAGTGTACCGCCGCCTGGCTGCTGGACTAGCGAGTCATTTTCTGTTTCGCTGTCAGCTAGACTGTCCACTGACAAAACAAACGTCTCCTATCCTGGACTTCCGGGAACCTGTTCACGTAACGACTTTTCGTTTTGGTGTGAATGCATGGTTCTAGTATGGAAATTACTCAACTTCCGTTTTATTGTTCTTTTGAAAAAAGAGATATGCTTCCACGAGAACAATTAATGAAAAAATCATTTGGCAACTATAGTAGTAAGCGACTGCCGACGTGCGATCTTATTAGCATTCAAAAGATTTGTAGCCCCTTTGCAGAATATGCCTACGTGGGGATATAATCTTCGAAACACAAATCACTGAACTCCTCCTAAAGGGTCGCACTTATACTTTTCTGGTCTCCTCTCTGTTCGGACATGTGTCATCAATTATTCTGCCCCAACGTGTCTGCCTGACACCGCACATTTATTTATTTTTTAAAGAAAAAAGGTCCCGGCCTCCAGCCTGAACGACGCGACGCGGCACATGGAAGAGCTGTCGATTATCTTTTGTCCAGGCATTATAGCAGTCCTCTCTTTTTTAATCACCGGAAATTTATATTAGCCATGAACTTATATTAGTTTTTGTCCAGGCATAATGACGCTCTGCTACGCTCACTAGATTATGTGGACGGCGATCACGTCACGACGTCGGCGCGGCAAAGTCGCGCCGGAGATTTCGCCATTTCGCGTTTTCGATCCGCTCGCTTCGTTGCCTGTCTCGATGCAATGATGAGTGGTTTTCTACAAGCAAAAGACGCGAACGAACGAAACGACTTGCTAAAATTGGCCCTCCGCCTTTAGGCCAAAGATCATCATTCATCGGGTTCCCGGGTGATGATAAGGCCTGTTGGCAACTGATTCGGCTTATGAATATGACAGGAAGATTAGTGGTGGCGATGATCCGAGCCAGCAGTCGCGGGGCCACGTTCAGTTCAGTGCACCGCCGCTTAGCTGCTGGACTAGCGAGTCATTTTCTGTTTCGCTGTCAGCCTGGGCAGACTGTCCACTGACAAAACGTCTCTATTCCTGGACTTCCGGGAACCTGTTCACTCAACGACTTTTCCGGAGGAGGTGTGAAGGGATGATTAATGGATTGATTATAGGACTTCCGCCATGTGCATTGACAAACATGCATGCATCGGCAATTCCAGGGATGGAATCAGCCAGCGACCAGTTGGCAACTAACACATTCAATTTTTGTACATCGGCGCCGCTGGGACGAAAACGAACGTGTTTCGATTTCTCTAGCTGTCCATCCAGATCTTCGGAAACCCATGCACGCACCTGCGGAACCTCGCTCGTCTGTATACCTCACCCGACAGTGTTTGCATTGTTTGTGTGCCTACTACAAACAACGACCAGCAAAAAAAAGTTCCAGGTTCAAACCCCCGGCCCGTCGGATGTGTAGATTCAACGATTCAGGACGCGATCTTTATCGGCCATTGCTGGTGGTTCCAAATTCCAACAGAAGACGCGGACTCCGTCGTCCATAATGCAGAAATCCTCCCTTCCCTGCCGGTAATCACGGACAAAACGGCGCAAACAAATTCACAAGGCTAAAAAAACCTATTCCTGGTAGCGAGACGTGTCACATCTCACGATCGCCAAAAAGACGGCGACGACCGATGCCTCCGTCGGAAAGCAAGACTCGCGTCCACGGTGCGTCGCGATCGGTCGCTCTCCGTTCCCGCCACTTATCGGAAACGGTGGTTTATCTGACAGAAGAAAAAAATGCTGACGAAAAAAACTGTACTAGTAATTGGCTGCCACGTCGTTACTTTTTTTATGAACTGAGTTTACGATTATTAGTGTAATGATAGATGATACCGAATTGTCATTGGTCGTCGCACTCAACGTCACAAGTCTCACGCGTGATCCGAGCCGGGCTAAAAGCGGCCTTTCCGAGGTTCTAAAGGCCGGTTTGGTCTTTTGTTTTGCCCCCAGTTGCCTGGGCAGACGCGATCTACGTCTCGATCGGTCCATGGAGGATCGATCATCCGGCCAACCAGCGTGGCTCAATCATGCAAACCCAACCGAGCGGATCTGAACAAAAGAATACTTATAATATCATCCAAACGATGAAAAGTTCTGGCCAGGAAAATTTTCTTCGGCCTGCGCCGCGCGCCGTTTTTTTTTTTTTTCTTGTCTTTATCCCACACCCGGCGTTTTTTGTTGTCCGTCTGGACGACGGCCCTAATCATGCATGCCGCGCCATTGCCATCAAACCGATACAAAATAAGATAAAGAAAAAGAGAACCCCACGTACTACGTTTTTCGTAGTGCGGGGAAGAATTCACCCGCCATATATTCCCTCTTCCTGTGAACATGTCCATCAGATCAGACCAATGCAACCACCGGCAGATGGCTTTCCGGTCGGTCCGCTGGTACGACCAACACTGGGTACCGCCTCCGGTTCCAAACAACGACCAACATTTGTGATGAACGTAGCTGAACCCGCCGGATTTGGCACGATTCAATGGATTCATTGACGCGCGATTCGACTGATGCGGATGTACCGGTTCCAAACAGAATATTCGACGTCTCCGTATCCATAATGCATAAATATGGATCGATCGGATCCATATCCCAGGATTACTACATGACCTCTGTAACCACCACAAAATGACTGCTGCTGTGGCGCGTCAAAACAGTTCTATTCTGTGCCTAAACGTACACGTGAACGATTGCGGACATCCGTGGACGGACCAATATATATTGAGAAAGGATATCCCATAACATGTGGGGAGTACTAAAATTTAATTTACAATCAAAATACACTTTAATGTTCATAAATCGTTGAGATTAATTTTATATTCATTGAGCTCATGTAAAAGACAATACTATTTTTTTATTTAATGAATACATAATGCTTTATTCCCCATAAATTATATAAAAAAATATTTAATGATTGGACTAGATATTTTTTATATAATGGATGGTTCCGCTGCTTTATCTCAAGTCTACTATTAAGTCTATTATTACCTTTTTTTCTCAAACCCAACACTTTCAGTGATCCTTCCGTTTACAAAAACAAATGTAAAATAAACCTAATAGTATACGGTAGACAAATTAAATAATGTTGAGTTTGATTAATCCAATTTGGATGTCAATCAAATATAATTATAAGATATAATGTTGCATTTAGTTTTAAAGCATTAAAGTTTATTATAAAGGGTAAAATATAAACAGGTATGTATAATTTTATAAAAATAGTTGTTTTTGCTCCGACACGTTGATTAAGAATGCATATTTGTAAAAATTCTAATATACGGTAGCTAGTTAAATTATGTTGAGTTTTTTTAACTATAATAAAATATCAATCAAATATAATTATTAGTTTGTCACAATATTTTTTACTATATTTATTTTAACTATAATCAAATATGTTGAGTAGCATTTTATAAATATCGACACGTTGATTAAGAATGCATGTAAAATTATACAATTTATTTATGCGTGGACACTGGACAGGGTGAGCGTGGAAGCAGAACACGTCGAAAGGCAGGTTTTGGTTAGGCGCCGCTGGAAAGTCGACCACCCGGCTGCCGGCTGCCGGCGGCATGTCATTCCTGCCGTCGCATGATGCTGCCGGGGATACATGCCACTGCCCCGCCCCCGGGCGGCGAAGCCACTTTCGACGGAGACCACGCACGCGCGCGGATGCTGTCCTGCTTTTGCCGCGCCAGGGAGGGATCAGGGATCGCCGCCGCCTTTTGCCTTCCACCCCGGTCCCGGGAGCGGACTGCGGGGCAGCAATGGATGCTGCTGCTGCGCTAGTACCGTGCGTGCATGGTTCGGTTCTTGGAAGGCACCGCACCTGGGGGCGGCAAAAGCGGATGCCGACTTCGCTTTGGAATCCTGTCGGCCTCGTCAAAACTCGCTTTGAATTTGAATCTCGCTCGCTACTGGGCCCCACGGACACACCTCTCCGAGTCTACCAGGCTCTGCTGCCACCGCTCGTACAGACAATCACAGTCGAGTCGACGAGTCCACATCACGTGGACATCGTTGAGACGTGACCTTGTCACCTTTTTATTTTTGAGTAGAGAACGTGACCTTGTCACCTGTTGTCGTACCATCATCGCTAAGCACAGCCAAGGGCTGCAGGCGCCCAGCCCACCCAAAGACTGAAAAGCAGGCACCGATATTGGGCCTCTCACTGAGAGGCCAGCCCAACATGGCCCAACTTCCTTTTCACCTGAGTCCATTAGAAGTCTGAACTCAGAAAAAAAAGCCCATTAGATCCAGCCCACCTCCGACTCACCTATATTCATTTAAGCAGAGAAGAGTCTAGGGTTTTAAAGCCTCGGGCATTTCTTCGTCTTCACAGCTCCCGCCGCCGCCGCCGCCGCCGCCGCTTCGGACCAGTGCGTCACGGTTTCCGGCGTCTCTCCTTAGCGCGGCGACCATGGCGGAGCAGGTCAGATGCCTTTGGAACCCTTTGTTTCGGCCACTCGGTGAGATTTGTTGTGGCAGATCTCGTATCGTTTGGTAGAAGTGCCCCCTGTAGTACGCAGCATTGTGGCTCTAAGCCGATGATACGCCTTTTAGCGATGCTGTTGAATGGAAACCCTTGAGTTAAGTTCATGTAGCAGTTGAACTTTAACCATTCGAATGGTTTAGTTGTGTTACCATGCTAGGAAGAGTAGTGTGGACTACGTGAATCTGCACTAGTCCAGACGTTGGTTGGGTTCCAATCTTGATATACGATCTGATGGATTTGATTACTGTCAGTGCTAAACATCTTCTCTTTTGTTTCTGCAGACGGAGAAGGCTTTCTTGAAGCAGCCCAAGGTGTTTCTCTGGTAATATTTCAAGCGCTTATTTCTGACACGCCTTTGTTCCATTCAATTTTTTTGGATGTGAGCCTTATGAGTTGTTTTGGAACTCAGCTCCAAGAAGGCCGCCAAGGGGAACAAGCCTGGCAAGGGAGGAAACAGGTTCTGGAAGAACGTTGGCCTTGGTTTCAAGACACCCAGGGAAGCCATTGAAGGTCAGTATTTCTTTTCTTGTTCAGCCAAGTTGCTGGTGTTTCTGTTGGCTTGTTAGCTCATATAAAGCTATGAACTAGGTTAATGATTCATCAGTTCAACAATTCTGGCAGTTTCAAACTTGTATGTCTCTTAGATAGAACTACATTTTATCCATTCTTATCTTAGATTATAATTGATCCAAGCTCTTAGAAGGCTTTCAGAAAAATGCAATATGATTAGATTTAAAAGCTGTGCAGCTTGGGAGTGGAGTTCAGTTTTTAGTTATAAAGTATGATCCCTGTCTATAGCTATTAGGGCATCTCCAATGGTAGGAGTCAAGTTCTAGCTCTTATGCCATTGCATATTCCCATCCTATGTGTCCCCACATGTTACATGTAATGTGTTTATTCTGTACATTCTCATGTCATCGATTAGTACTTGGAAATCAGGTAGTTTATTAGACTGTTAAGTATGTTGCCCATGTAGCGATAATGATAAAAGGAAAACTTGTTTCTCTTGCTATGTTTAAGAGCTTATGCTGGCTAAGTCTTTCTTGTGTATTTGATCTTAGTCATGCCACACTATACTATTTTGTCATACTACATCGCTAGTAGTGTGAACTCTTATCATATGCTCCATGGTCCATTTGTTGGGTGTGTGCACTGAATATTAAGTCTAATGCAATTTGTAGTAATTTTAGGCGATGAAATCTCTGTTTGCGTAGCTGAGGATGTTGCATTTTTTTTCATGTGGACAGTGATGATTCTAGTTCTGTTTCAAGAAAGCTGTAGTAACTTTATAGATTGTTTAGGTGCTTGACTTTAGATGTGCTCAATTAATTTAATTGTGATTTATATTTCCCTTATTTCTTTGTTGCAGGAACCTACATTGATAAGAAATGCCCATTCACCGCACTGTGTCTATCAGGGGTCGCATCATTGCGGAACATGCCACAGTGCCAAGATGAATAGGACCATCATTGTTCGTAGGAATTATCTTCACTTCGTCAAGAAGTACCAGAGGCAAGCTAATCTTCATTGTTGGCCTGAATTTGTTGTTTGCTTCTTCATGCCTTCATGTTGTCTATTTTCTAACTGACCATTTGTTGGTGTTTGTGTAGGTATGAGAAGAGGCACTCCAACATCCCTGCGCACATTTCACCATGCTTCCGTGTCAAGGAAGGAGATCATGTGATCATTGGCCAGTGCAGGTAAAACTTGCTTTATCTTTCCTGGACCTGCTTTTTGTAATGTTGGCATGGTTTCTGAAATGCAATTGGCAAAGCTCAATTTAATTTGCCCTACTGTTTGACATGAAATATCTATCTTGACCCTCTTGGAACTCTGCTCAATTCTATAAATTTGCTTATGTTGTACTGTTCCAATTTCAGGCCACTGTCAAAGACTGTAAGGTTCAATGTGCTCAAAGTCATTCCTGCAGGTTCAACGGGTGGAGCTGTGAAGAAGGCTTTCACTGCCGCTTAAGATCGATGAGCGCATTGTCCAGGGCCTGAAAAAAAAAGCTTTGTTATAACGTTGACGCTGCCTAGCCTTTTTTTTTTATCTACTATATGTGTACTTGGAATTCTAATTGAATTACATCCAGAGCTTGAAATCGTGAAAAAATCATAAACATGTGCCTGATTGCTTAGCACCTTCTAATTTCAGCAACAACGTATTGCCCTCAATGTTTTCGGGATCAGTGGTGCGTTTGATATCTTTTGTCACCCATCATGGCTTTATCAGCATACCATTTCCAGTATGTCAGTTGTGTTGGACTGTTGGGTTGACTACATGCCGCAATAAAATCCCTTCCGATAAAATCCACACTCCATGGTACCTGGTCGTACGGACCTTGGAGGTTGAGTGGTGCATGAACTATGAGGACAACAGCAACTTGCTTACCAAAAAAAAATAAAGAACTATGATCACAGCAACTTGAGACTGGTGTTGTCGGACGGACGCAAGTGGCGAAACCCGGGACTATTTGGTTCTTCAGCAGGCAACTCAGTCTGGCGCTCAGCGTGTTTGGTTGAGACCTGCCAAACAGCGATCCTAGCCGCCAAAATACCATGGCAGGCATCTCTGCCTGGGCACGGAAGTACGAAACCAATCACATGCATTTGATTTTGAGCGCCTTGGTGCTCAGACGCGTTGCTTGCAAACTGTATTCAGAGATTAAGATGTTGGAATAATCGACATACAATTTCGTTGCTTGAAACAATACTCACTATGCTTGTACACTGTACATGGCATGACTGTTACAAGAAAGCCTACAAAAGGCTAAAAAACAAATCGCATGGGGCGCAGGCCGCCAGGGGACACTCTTGTACAAGATTTTTCACACCTACAATTGTCACGGTACAAAATGAGGCCTCTAGACTAACTCAGAACTGCCTATGCTGTACCGACTACCCGGATATGGAACGGGGATCCACGACATAGTATAGGTTCATCTGGTGATTCTGCCTTTGCGCGAGCACGAAGAACGTCTGTGGCATCGATTATAACAGAAGCAGCTTGGAGGGAGTAGTCACCTGGTACAAGGAAGTACAAGGAAAAAGGATGAATCACCTCTTGCAACGGTGGAACTTCCAGGTGTATATCGCTAAGAACACCTACACAGAACAAAGAACTCGTCAGAATAGTGTAACAGACATGGACGCTGAATAGCTTCAGTTAATAACTTTCCCTGTTAAAAGTTGAAAAGACCATGGAATAAAAAACATTTGTCCAAAACAATCAGTATAAATCCAATGCCTACCCAATTGCCCCTAAAGTAAAATTCTTTGATCACTATAAGTTTTCTGTAGCACTGATCATTTGCTGTCCTCAGAAACCAAAAGTAAATCCAGGTAGTGATGGAACAGAAAAATAAAGATAACTCACCAGCCCAGAGGACAGTTGCACTATTTTCGTCAAAGCAATTCTGTCCTGCAACATCTTTGCATGAAATGCTAAGGTTCATATGAATAATTTCCTTTGTGTTGTTTCGAATTTGGACTTCCATATGGGTCATTTCATGAGCAGATATAGGATCTTTGCACCTCAGAACACTGCCAGAATCCTTTGAAGAATCAAGATTGATCACAGTTCCATTCTTAGCAAGCTTAAAGCTAAATGTCAGGGGATCTGGCAATAGTATGTCCATTATAGATGCTTGTAATGCCGCCTGGATAGCATCTTTAATATTTAGTTCACCTGAGCTATTTCTCCCAGAATGCCATTTCACTTTTATTTTTGAAATCAACTTGTTGATAGACGCATTTAGCTCTGCCTTGGCATTCCTTTCTGCTATGGCGGCAGCCCTGGATCCAAGAGGTTCATCACTACTACTTTCCTTTACAAAGAAGGAAGCATCAAGAACAGGCAATTTGAAGTTCTCAAGAGGTATGAGAACTCTGGCAGAGTAGTCGCGATCAATTCTAGTTTTATGACAAGCAGCATCACCCTCTGAAATTACTTGTTGATCCACATCCGCGTCATCCAAATTTACAGCAACATCAACATCAAAAACGACATCAGTAGGATTAAAAAGCTCAAGTTCCAGAAGGCGGGCCCCAGCTTCCTTTATAGGGATCGATCTTCAATAAGTTAATGTCTTTGCCACTGGCAGGTTTTAAGTGTGTTTCAGTATATCGAGCAGGTAGTTCCATTGACAACAGGCGTGCTCTTACAAGGCGCATGCCCTGCACAACACAGATATTCAAGGGAACAACCAGGCGTCTTCCAGGGGAAGGGAAACATCTCCATTCTCAAGATTTGCAGCAGGACCTGAAATGCAATATACACATTTAGTCTTCAATCTACATAATGGCAATATTTGCATCCGTGCATGTACATCATATACAAAATTATGATGTCCAAAGCTCAGAAGAATATTGCCTAGCAGTAACCAAAGACAGACTAAGGTGTAATCAGGATGCTGTTTCAATTTCAAAGGACTAATCACAACAAAGAACACCTACAGCAAAAAATGTCTTTTGGGCTAGAAAAATAGAAAGCTAATTTATCCAGGATGAAAGAACAAAAGGGGCCAGGTGCAAGACCAAGAGAATGATACAAACACCCATGAAAGAATTGCCGCTTACTAGCCCCATGTGAATAGCATCCAAACAGAAAGAAGGCAACAGTTAAACTGAAAACAACTATTGCTATCTATGCTTCAGATATACTAATAAAAATATATGAAAATATAGAGGCTCTAGTTCACAACAGGGGGAATTAACAAATTTGCAAAATGTCTAACTAGGTACATTAACAGAAACTACAGATTTCAGCATTGAGTGTAAATATATATTATGAGAGGAGCTGAACATTAAAGGATGACATAGTATAAAAAGATTGTGAAACTGAGAACCTACCAGCATAGTGAATATCCAAGAATGGATTGATTCCTTCTCTTGCTATTCTCCTTGAATTTGCAGGAGATCTACTGCCATCTGTTTCCAAATCTGATGAGCTGAGATGCCAGGCTCTTAGAGTTACCGCAAATGTCACTTCTCCACCGGTTTAATAGGGAGTGCAGATCTCCATGTGCTATGGGCAATTGAAATAACAGAATCCTGATTCTTCCCCGACAATGCAACATTTGCTTCTTCAACTGGTACGGTTCCGGCATTTGTCAGTGTTATCAGAACATCACGAATTTCTCCTTCATAAAGAAGAATAGAACCATCTCCACCCACAACATTGGCAACTAACAATGGCAGAGGAGGAACAACAGAAATGCTAGGAAAGTTGACACTCTTAAACTTGCTAGAGCCACAGCATCTGAAAGGATCAGAAAGGACAAGCCCTTGTGTAGCTCCAAGGAGCAAACAATCAACCTCTTTGAATAGGTGTTCTGTAATAACACCAAAGGAATGAACAATGCACCCAGGAATTGATATTTGTCCGACTTTTGTTGGAATACCAGATAATAAAACTAATTTTGAAGTGTTAGGTGGAAGACTAACGCTAACCGAAAGGCATCAAAATTCCCAGAATGGACAGAGAGATAGATGCTCTCCCACAACTAGGTCGGCTGCAAGGGTTTGCTAACTCAACCATGACTTGAACCGGCTCCCTACAATCCAACTAACCTCTTGCTTGGAAGTCACAGAAGCTCCGGCTTTGCTGAAAGGAGTATAAATGAAAGGACCTGAAGGACCTGCACGGTCCACCACTCCTTTTTATGTGGATTCCGCTTTACTATATCCCTTTGAGAAGGGTGAAGTGGGAAAGAATGCAACCTGGAAAAATAACATAAGATAAAAAAAACATCAGAAGATAATAAAGACTAATTTTACCATGAGAATCATTCAGTTTTAAAAAGTAGTTCCAACAGTATTTTATTCTCTTTTTCTCTCAAATATAATTATAAGATAATAATGATGACTGATGAGCATAAGCATACCTGATAAAAGGAAGACATGGATCGGCACAGCGTGTGCCCGTTGGTAGCTTGTCAGCAGAGTTTGCAAGTGAGCTTGCTAGGCCACTCTGACCAGCTGGTGTGATGAGTGGATAAAAGGATCGAAGAAGACGAGCTGCAGCACTCCATGATGAGAGTGGATCCAGCGGCGCGGATTGATGACATCAATATTTCTCTTAGAACCACCATTTGGAGGGTACTCCATTGTGACTCAAACAATGACACTATAGACTGAGGGTGCACCTTTCCAGAATCAGTATTGCCAGCACGAGGTTCCTTAAGAACATAAGCATTGTAAATTGAAACATGAATCCAACAATATTAAGTATATTTATGCACGATGAATTGATGATGGATTCTCAATATGCATCTCAATATGCTGCTAGTGCACAGCTACTTTGTGATCTCACCTTAGACAAATCATGATTCATTTTCATAGTCTTTTCGGCTTTGGACATGGTATGCATTTGTAGTCATAGTTAGAACCTGCATAGCACTCATAGCAGCATATGCATTGTCTTGCTGAAGGTACAACTGTGCAACTTGTCTTGAAAAAAGGCCGCCTTTGGCGCTTTATAACCAAGTGTACCAAAAAGTCTTGCGATCTCAATATATAGTATGAGCCGGTCACTGGCATCAATCAGAGCCTTGGCACCATCTGCAGCTCCCATTAACAAATCTGAGACCTCCTTGGCAAGTTCTCGCCTGATAAATGAAGACACCGGATGACTTCACCATAAATAGAATATACTTTGACACAACCTCAACTCATATCACTGTATGATGAACTGTTAATAAAGCATGCGGGAGACTCACCTGCACAAGTATCTTGCCAACTTCAAGGCAGCTTCAAGTTCAAAGCTCACAGGTGAAACTCTACACCAAAGAGAACAGCCACAATGTTAGTGTGTTAAGCTTTCCAAGTAAATAGCTTGTTATAACATGCCACACAGGATTCCAGTTACCGCTGTTAATAAAGAAATATCACAAATTCACAATAAGGAGGGACGAGGGAGGAGGGGAAGGGAATGCAATGGACATGGCAAAGAAGACACAAAATATACTCAAGGACAAGATAGGATCTAAAATCCTTCAAGCTCTCATGAATTCTCTTCAAAACCAAAGAGAATAATGGCCAAGAAATTTTAATACAGGAACATAACAATGAAAAGAAACTGATAGAAATCAGTATGGTCTCTTCAATATACCAGCACCTCAAGAAAACAGATGAAACACTTCAATCCTTTGTTTACCTCAGAAGAAACAAAATGAGTTTATGCAGAATGTAACAGAACTAAAGGAGGAAACTACCATATGGGACAGAATGACATGCGATTCACATAAAGATTAAGAAAGAAAACAGCACCCATGAAACAATACCTTTGAGCATTATCTTGTAAAGTGGCTCTCCTGTATAGCTGGATAATGGTGTAATAGCGATATTTGACTTCATCCTCCAAAACAGGATCACTTTGGCCCATCCTATCTACCTGTACATAAGCAGAAAGCAGAATATAGAAATGGTCATGGGAAGACTGCCATGAATCTCATGCCAAGTGAGATTTAGAAATACACACATGGAGACATTTTGAAATGAAGTATTGATACGCGGTGTATCAAGGCGAATAGTTGAACAACCAGAACCGGCTTTATGCGAAAAGCTTACCACTAATGCGCGAGACACTACCCTCAAGGGCTCCAGCATGCCAGAAAACATCACCAGTCAGTCTTGCAAGCTCTATAGCAGTGGTGTAATGTGCATTGGCGTCCCACAGGCGATCCAGCCAAGAGGCAATAATCTCCTATTATCTTTTGTGCACGACCCAGCCTTCTTTTTTTTAGCCTTGATTACCTAGTAAAAATACATAAGTATGTTGTGTATAAATAATACAATCTTGGGCCATTTGCATCATCAACATACACTGGTCAAAAATACTTGGAACACCTAAAGTATGAACCTCCTCTGAGCCAAGACTGGATTGTGAATCCAATGGGGTCTTCAAAATAGTTCCTGTGGATTCTGCACGCAAGACCCATTTCTCAAACTCCATCAACAAAGAAGCAGCAAGATCTTGGATCATTGTAAGCACATGAAGTTCCAGTGATTGCTGATCAGAAGGAGGGAACATAATAATATCGTCCCTCTTCTTCCCTGACAACTATTGAAAAAAAAAAAAACAGACAAAAAGATATTGCATTAGAGCACCAGGTGACAACAAAACTAGATGCGTTACAACATGGGTACAATATTAGTTACTATTTGAGATAGGTTCAATCTCATTACACAGAGAGGGAATGACTAAGCAGTGAACACAAGCTAGGCCTTATAAAAATAGGGTAATACTAGTAGAGTGAAGTGAGCACAAAGCATAGCCTAATACCCAGTCAGCTATAGTAAAATCCAGCCCTCGAGCTAGAATTGCTTTAGTAGTGCAGTTTAGATTGTCCGATCAAGGGTCAAATGGGATCACACAGATCTCATCCAAGTATTCAGGACACTCGGAAGCATCTAAGCTATCGTCAATGTGCGTGCCATCGCCATTGGGAACACGTACAAGAGAAAATGAGCACAACGATCCTCGCACGCACAGCGTAGATCGCCGAGCAGAGATCTCCTGATGCTGAGCCGGCAATCTCTAACACTTTGGAAGATACGCCCGCGATAGCAGCAGAACGAACGTACCTGTGCGTCCGTGGGGCAGAAGGCGAAGCACCGGTTGGCGAGCGCCGACGGGTATGACCGCGCAGCGTCTATGAAGTCCGCCGCTACGCGGTCGAGGTCGGGCGAGGACGGCAGGTGGCAGATGCCGATCACGGCGAGCACCTTGCGCGAGGACTGGAAGTCCTCCCAGGGCGAAGGCACGCAGCCGCCGAGCACGAACTTGAGGCGGCGGAGGCACCCGGTCTCCCAGGGCTGGTGCTGGAAGGGGCTCTTCTGGTGCTCCGCGTAGTAGGTGCGGAGCGAGGGCGAGGTCGACGCGCGCGTGGCGCGCCACCAGCGCCGCGTACTCGCGCAGGCGCGGCGGCGGGATCGGGCCGCCCACGGGGAGCACCGCGACGCGGATGGCGGAACCGGACTCGATGCTCAGCCCGGGCTCCATGGCCGGTGTGGCGCGTCCCTCCCTCCCGCCTCGCTCGCTCCGGGTCGGGAACGGCAGATCTGAGTGGCTCGCTGATGGAGGAACACGAGATGCCCGGCAGGTCGGGAAGACGCTTGGGCAGTGATGAGGGGCCTCGAATGCGGTTTGATCCTTCTTCGATCGATCTCACTTGTGGCTGGGCCATAAGTTGGGCCGAGACTGAGACTAAACGGTGCATGTCTGCAAATCAAGCCCACGAATCACTTAAAAATTCCATCGAGAAGAAATCGCTAGAGATTTTTTTTCTTCTTTTCAAGTTGTCCCGATAGCATGCACAAAATTCCAAGAATAGCTAAGTGATGACAATGCAGGTACATGCCCTTGTGTAGACGGTGGTGAAGTCATCTGGCTCATTTCATGGAAGGTTGCCTATGAATAGCTAGGTTGTTGCCTTCCAAGTTCATCAAGGAGCCAAAGACCATTTGAAACACAGGAGCAATTTCACATGAATGAAACAGTTTAAAAAAACACATGATTCAGAAACAACAATAGGAGGGAAGCAATCATGCAAGGCAATTGGATTATATTCTACGGTTCCCAACTAAGTATCGGCAAGCGCTGGCTCAGGCAGGTCGGGGGAGAGACTGCGGGCATGCAGCACGTGTTTTCCCGCGTCTTTCTCGTCTCCGCTCCTTCCACTATTATTATGAACCTTCCCGACAGAACCGGCTCGACCAGGCGGTCAATGCGATTTCCCCAACAGCTCTATAGCTCCATGCGTATCATTGTATTGGATCTCCACTTTTAAGCCATTTCTCGGTAATCTCTCGATTATTACCTTCATTGAATGTTCTCGTCAAGGTAATTTATGCAGGTGCTGTTTCCTTGAGGTTGCATTTTGCATCGCCGAATTGACCTTGGTCCGATGCCGCCTTGGAAGGGTCAACCAAGAGGACGGAAGAGCGCGCAATCGGCATGAACGGACCAAGCGGGTGAGGAAACGTTGCATGGCAAAGTCATTATCGTTTTCGGTAATTACATGGACATTGCATTCCCAGGCGACTTGGAATAACACATCAACCACCTATATATACAGCACCTCGCTAATCGCGTGATTAGAATGAAGCAGGCCCTAACGGCCTGACTCTTCTCAAGCTCATCTGCATCTATCGCAGCCTTGGCTTCTTTGGGATCAATTCCTTCATTTGTTCGTTCAGGATTAGCATTGGCTGGTACTCTCCTCATGATTTCGATCCTGGTCTGAAACCTTAATCAAGAACAGGTGCTGTGTTCTGTGACCTCTGTCAGTCTGAATGTCCATTCAGGCATTTTCTGTCGGTCTGAATCTGAATGTTCCATGTTATATTTCAGGCCATCTCTCTCGCTTCGCTTGTCATAATCATCAGGTTTCAGTATCAGTATTCAGTAGGGACCAATGGATGAAGAAAACGATAGCTCTACGAAGGTAAGCGTTCCCATGATCGAAGTTGCCTGGAGATCGAATCGCAACTTCATATTCCATTGTACACAGTCTATCCAATTCAGTCACACCGTATATATGCTTCTTCCTCTTTCTTTTGCGCAGAGCATCACAATAGAAATGAGAGTATACATGCATTGCGACGCTTGCGAAAGAAAAGTGCGTCGTACCATCAGCAAAGTCGAAGGCGTCGAGACGATAGAGGTGGACAGGGAAGAGAACAAGGTCACGGTGACAGGAGATTTCGAGCCTGAGAAGGTGGTGAAGAAGATCAAGAAGAAGACCGGGAAGAAGGCGGAGATCTTGCCCCCCGAGGAAAATGAGGAGGAGGAGGAGGAAGGCAAAGGAGAAGAAACTTACGCTCCTTATCCTTACGGTGATCCATTGTTGTTGTACCCTGATGATGCAGATGTACCCGATGAGTTTCAGAGCTATAGGCCGGAAAAATGGAACTTCCATTACTTTGATGACGAGAACGCACAATCGTGTATGGTGATGTAGCTATTCAATCAATCATCAATGAGTTAAATATGTGTTCCAAAAAAAAAAAAAGTTAAACATGTGTGTTATGTACATTTATTTTACAGTTAACAAAAAGTAAATAATGAACCGGTTCACAAATGGCCTATTAGCTCAGCTGGTTAGAGCGTCGTTGCTAATAACGCGAAGGTCGCAGGTTCGAGACCTGCATGGGCCAATTTTTTGACTTCTGTGATTTTTGCCATTTTTTTCCCTTCTGTGATTTTTCCCCCTTCTCTTAGAACCCTTTTTTTTTTTTTTTTTTTTTCTGTGATTTTTTTTTCCCTTCTCTTAGTAGTTTTTTCCCAACTAAATAAGATAATTTGGGCCCATAATCAGTCTTTATGTGATGAACCTATATACGGTAATGATCATTATTGCACTTCTTCTGTGATTTTTTTTCCCTTCCCTTCCCTTCTCTTAGAACCCCTTCTCTTAGTAGTTTTTTTCCCAACTAAATAAGATAATTTGGGCAAGCAATTGAACCGAAAGCATAATAAAAATTGCAGTCTGAAGCTTATGTGATGATACCAATACGGTAATGATCATTATTGGGCACAAGTTATGTGACTCTTTGGGCCTTCAGGTTGCAGCTCCCATCCAGCATGCTATGATGAAAACAGAATGCTCAGAATATATATCCATGTGGAAGTACATTTTTTCTGGACATAAACCCACATGAATGTACCGATATGTCAACACGAAACAACAAATATCCAGAAGGTACTTCCATCACGCAACTAGTAAACTGTACCTCCAGGTTGATGCTATAGATCAACACTCTTTGTACATCCAGGTATCCAGATTTGCATTGAGTCCAACAGTTCGGCATCTAATCGACAACCACAACACTTAATAAAATGGCTTTCAACAGTACTGTGAGAAAATTCAGATATCTAGACAGCAGCAAGCTAGTTACATTTGTATGGAAGGTGGAACCGTGGAACTATAATGTTGAGACTCAAAAATAACTATGTTGCCGTGGAAACTGATATTACATAGACAAACATTACAAGTGGATCCGTACAACTAACGCCTCGGTTTGGCTGCAAGGCATAACCCATGCAGCTACCAGAAATAATTTCACCTGAAAAAGTGTAAGAGATTCAGAACTAAAGCTGTCACATGCTTGTGGCTCGAGAATCATGCCAACCCAGTTGCCGAGCACGCTGTTCCCACAATGCTGTGAGTTTCTTCTCCTTTGAAATTGCTGCCTCAGATTGCTCCCGAGCTTCCTCGCAGGTCTCTGTAGCTGCATTACACTTTTCGGCCTCTCGCTGGTATTGAGTAGCCTGTCTTTTTTGCTTCAACAAGAGTAGCATTCATGTGGTGACTATGCTCCTCAGCTACAACCTGCTGCAGCTTAAGTTCCTCATTAAGAAGATCAACGAATTGCTTCTCCATCTCTTTGGCAAGCTCAGGGTTGTTTTTCCCACAATCTGCATATATTTCAATACAAACATTCAAGTTTTATCCAGTTAACATAATATCTTGATAACAGAAATAGCAAGGTCAGGAAATTGTGCATTAAAAGAAAAAAGGTAGATGTACAAAAACAATACAAAAAGAAGGTGATTCAAATATTTCGACAGTTCCAGTTCTAGAAAACTGAGTAGCTATGAGATACAGGAAGCACAACAACTAATTGTGCAGCAAGGTGAGAAGGGTTTGTGCAATCTTGGTGAAGCAAAAGATACTGTCCAAATGAGGAGTATGTTGATGAAAGAACTATGTGCAACTGCAGACTTGACAATGACAGTGTTAGTTTCAAGTTTGCATTGCCAGTACTTAGTAGGCTGCATTATAAAATAAAGCTATGATCTTAGCATGCCCAGGAACAGCAGCAATCAATACATGCTAAGCTGCAAAATGCATGTCACTGGAGTGTCTAAACAGTGCCAAATCTAGTTGGATGGATGAACAATCTCTGAGCTTCATTGGATGTTATGCACGACAACACATACTAATGATCACAACTAACTTTCATGTGTGCTATATTGCTAGGGTAATAGTCTAATGCCAGAGACTTATGAAACACAAACCAAGATGAAGGAAAAGGTCCTTTTCCTCAACAATAGGATGCTTTTAAGAAGCCTATAGTAGGTTATTCAGTAGAGCGCATCATTAGACAAATATCTGTAGTTTCGCAAGACCAAATTATGAAATCCAATAGTTTAAGATATTGCAGCGCTGTTTCAATACTCTATAAGCTAGCTTTCTAGTGTTCCCCCTGTAGTATTCAGCTTCTCTTTCACATAAGACAATTTGAGACTAAATGGTTAAAATAATGTAAATTTTCAGAAAGACAAATTTAGCACACAATTGTACTTTCATTTCATAAGCACTACTTTGCCCGAGCATTTTTGTAGAGTGAAGAATAACCCAAGTAAAAGGTTCCATAAGGTCTATAAATCATCCCACGCATCATCAGAGTGACTGAACTGAAGGCAGCAGATAAAGCTCCTTCACAAACTGAATTGTTCAGTTCAGCAAAGAAACAACAGTGATCCACGGCGATGCTATCATTCTTTGACAAGATAACCACCACAATCATCCATATGATAAGAATACTGGAAACCCATGCCTCAATTGACAGAAGTGTGAAGAAAGGACCCAAACCTGTAATTGAGAAGTTGGCGAGACCTGCAATGAACATAAATTCCTGTCAGTAATGCGGCCATAGTTGCAACTAGGGGTTTTCATCATAGCCAATTAGAACTAAAACTAGCTTTTTTTTTCCGGAAACTAACTAGCTTATTTGTTGCCCATATGCATGCGTCAGTTGTACCACAATTCATACTACAGTGATACAGGAGTGGCATGTGCTACGGCGTTCTTCTGATGACCCACCCTAGTCCCGAGCAAAAATTTTTTTTTTATCTGACGAATTATGGGTAGCACACGCGCCGACACAGACCAAGCGAGGACAGTAGCAAGATCTGGTAAGAGGAACTGAACAGGATAGCTCACCTGGGGCGATGGACTTAAGGGAAAGGGGCGCCGGGCAGTCGCAGCTGCAGGGAGGGCACGCGGGGGAGGAGGCCGCCACCGCCGCGGTGGACGCGGGGAGGAGGAGGAGGAGAAGCCCTTCTTGTAGCGCCAGTAGAAGGCGGGGCCGGAGACCCCGAGCGCGGAGGCCACGGCCAGGATCACCAGGCACCAGCGCCCCAGCGCCGCCGCCCGGCGCCCCCGCCGCCGCCCACCATCGAATCCTCGGCCGTGGACGCGCGCGCAATGTGGGTTGGGACTTGCAAGATCGCCGCGCCCGCCCGCCCCGACTGCGTCTTCTTCGTGTCGCTCGGCGGCGTGTGCGGGTCAGTGAGCGTGGCCGCCCCTGATTTCGCCTTGTTGTGGTTGGGGCTGGGGCGCGGGCGCGGCGGCGCGGTGGTGGTGGTGGTGGTTGGGGTGGTGAGGAGAACACTGGAACAGTGGGGTGGGGAGTGTGGGAAGTGAACTAACTGCTGATGATTGCAGAGGGGTCGAGGTCGAGGTCGATGCGGAAGTGCGCGGTGCGGAGGTGGAGGGGGTGAAATGGCTCGTGCCCGCGGGTTCCCTAGCGGATTTTCGGCAAACGAGAGGGGCCGCGAGGGGCGCTATGGTGGTGGCATGCTGAAATGTTGAGTGAGCTTGGCAGCCTGCCACTATCGTGCTGGTCGGCTGGCTCGGCTGGTCCGTGTGTGGGTGTGGACCAACTTAACATTCCGCGCATGGACCGGGTGCTGTTAGGTAGACACTTTCGTTAAGGTCAATAGGCTATGATCAGATTTCTTCGGCTAACTATTATTAGAGCATCTCCAAAGAGAATAATAAAACGTATTAGTGAAATTTGATGATTTAACTACTCTCTAAAAATAGATTTGACAAAAAATACTAGAATGCTCCAACGCATTAATCGTAAAGAGCATCTCCAAATGATTTAGCAAATCAAATTGTACTTGGCGAAGTTGCAATTTCTTAGAAGTCCACGAATCTTTGTCGAGTTAAATTAAAACCTCATCTTCAATGGTTTGACATTTTTAACTTGACAAAACCCAAATTAAATGTTGCATGACGCGACATGCATGGGAGAGAAGCGGCGGCGCGCACGCGAGAAGAGTTTTGCCAAGTTGAGATTCACTTGGCAAATATGCGCTTGATTTGGACCCTCAAATGCCAAGTCTCACCAATTTGCCAACCCAAATGCCAAACCATTGGAGAGGGAAAATTCATAGATTTTGGCATAAATATGGAATGCCAAATGCTAAACGCCAAACCGGAGTTGCTTCTAAAAAGGATAGCTAGTGAGGTATAGGTATCCAAAAGTAGAGAAGCGAATAAGATGGATGGAGGGCTAGCCATTTTAGATAGTCATATGGAGAAATCCGTTGGGGGCAATTTTGTTTTTAGTAATAAATAAATTTAACTTTAGAAATTCATTTAGCTAATCTCTTGAAGATGCTCTTAGCCACTTAATTTACTTAAAATTCTATTTGAATTCAACTAAATAGGACACCGGCTAGTGTTTTATTTGATTAATGATTTGTTCCTAGAAGAAGACACGTCGAATTGAGTTGTGCCCTTCGTGGCTTGTGGCGAAATGCCGTCTCTCATCCTCCTTCTCTGACCCACACCAACAAAGCTCCCTCCGCCGCCCCTGCCCGTCCTCGCCGGTGTTTTCGCCGGAGTCGAGGGTGGGGGACGGATCCCTCTCCTCTTCTCAGCCCCTCTACCCCTTCCTTGTGAAATCCCTAGTGGAATAAGCCATCTGATGGCCATCTTAGTTTTCCTTGTTGCTCCCCCAACATCTTTGACGCTGCCATCGATGATGCTCGCCACCACGCTCCAGCTCCTCTTCATGCTCCCCATACTCCGGACTCCAGATCAAGGAAGAGCCCAGAGGGAGCCCCATCTTGGCGCGCTCGGCAGGTGGAGCCGGCGGCAGCGAGTTGCTCTCCGTTCTGGAGAACAACCTGTTGTCTGTCGCCTCCCCATCGAGCTGAAGGAGGAAGATCGCGGGATCTCGGCCAACGCAACCAGTCGTCAGTCGCAGCCCGCCATCAATCCAGGATCCCAGGTGGGCAGCTTCGGTGCGGCGGCCCTGATCCCGTCCGCTACCGTCGCCGCGTCCAAGATCGAGGCGGTGCTTGCCTGCATCCGCGACACCTACCTCATCCCGTCCGCTGGTGCCGCCGTCTGCAACTCTCCTCGTCCTGTCCGCCGGCGACGACCGGGAGGAGGCCGCCTCATCCTTTGGTGCCGGTGAACGCGGCAGTTTGCAGATCGTGTGCAGTCATCGTTGTGCTTGGCTTCCAGCGAAAGCCAAGATTTTTCGATGACCCTGCTGCGGTCCTCCTCCTGCTGGCCCCACCTGCTACCATAGGCCCCATCAGTGACGAGTGCACTTCATGCAGCGGCTTTGCGTGTCCAGGAGGTCCAGGAGGTGTCCTGTATGCAGGAGGCCACGATGGGAGAGGTATGTGGTGGACAACGCCTTTGGTTTATCACCGACCAGTTTCCACCACTCGCTCCTGCCTCCTCCGTTCCTTCGCATCATCAATATTGAACATCCAGTCAATTCAAGCACAACCCCTACTGGTGCTGATCTGATGACCTCGTCTCCACTTGGGTATCGACATCAAGCACCATCCTCTGCTGCCGACAACGAGATTACTACTCATCTTTCGGTCGTCTGGTGTGGTCTCCATCAACGGCTCCGTCGTCCCTCCTACAACCGACGCATAGCGCGGTCCCTCCATCCGGTGTATGCGCCTACGGCGCCTCTACGGCCCCTCCGCCGACGAGCTCATCTCTTCATCTTCGCCAATGTAGTAGTTGTGCTAATCCGGTTTGTGGACCTCTTTGTTTATACGGCCTTCTTTGAAAAAAAAAAAAAAGTTTTTTGTAAGATGGCAGCTTAATATATAAAAGTTGTTTTTAAGTAAAAAAAAAATGATTTGTTCCTAATTAAATACCAAAGTTTTAAAAATAATTATTTTCAATCCTTAATTTTTGGAATTCAAATTAAAAACATGAAAAAAAAATCTAAAATATTTGGAATTTGATTTTGGTCTAAAAATAAAAAAATTTGTAGAGTTTTAAATTTTGAGCAGCTTTCATGTTACAAGTTTTTGAAGTTTTCATAAGAAATTGTGAGTAATTTTGAACAAAGAAAAACAGAAGGAGCATGTGTGGTCGGTAGGTTGCGAGAGGCTACTTCTAGGTAGATTTGGATCCGACCTCAAAGAAAGGTAATAGATCAAAAATACATTTTTAAATGTGATTGACCTAGATGACACATAGCAAAAAGGTATGGACCGTGCATTTTGCTCTTTTTAATTTATTATCAGCTAAAAGTAGAGCTTTTATTTTTGGGAGTAATTAGCTGTAGAGCTAATTGCCTGGATAGGCCTTTACATTACTGGCCGCTAGCCAACTCCCGTGTGTCACCTTTAAAAGTTAAAATCAAGTTTAAAAAACTCATGAGTGCAACTACACCGTTACATCACTCCTCGTTTTAAGATTCCGTGATGAAATCAAAATCAAGTCGCTAAGTTTTAACAGTAGTTCAGTACCAACATGAACCAGTCAGCATGAGGCTACGCTCACGCTCGCCCGCCAGCCTTCCCGTCAACCTCTGCCAGTGCCAGCCGCCGTAGCACAGCATCGTCGCCAGGGCCGGCGACTGCACTACATGGATGGTGACTACATGGTCGCGTGGATAGCCTGTTCGCTTGTACTCCCTCCCCTAAATGTTTGTCTCTAGAAAACCGTGTTTCCCTCACAAACACGCTTTCCGGGCGACACACATGGACGGAGGGAGTACATGTGAGCCATAGTACAGAGCTTTCCTTTCTTAACAAAACAGTATCAGACACAGAAACCATCAGCCATGTACAGTTTAGGGTCTTTTCATGATCACAGAAACCATCAGCCATGTACAGTTTAGGAGTCTTTTCATGATTCAGTGAAGCCCACCATGACTCACGAGCTCGGTGCGGTGTTTCACCAATCACCAAAGTCCAAAGGAGATATGACGTGTAACGCGAAACGCAAAATCATCAGTCATCACCATCCCAGCGTCAATGCCTAGTTCGATTCAAACCAAACACTTTTGCCACACACATGGAATAAACTTAGCAAAGTTTACACGCTGGTCTACACGTCTGGAACTACTCACAACACAACACATCACACATTGCTATTGTCAGATATCAACAGCACGGAAATGCTGAGTCGCAGCTGATAAACACACATCAAGGCTCGAGAGCTCAAGATAATAATAACACTGATATGCCAACACCAATAAGGCACCAGCCTATCTACAATCTATCACGCCGAAGTGAATTGCAGCTTAACATTATCCTTCACATGAAACAAGCATACACCAACCTTGATTGGGATGGTATGGGAATGCAACGCTGCAGCCAGACATGCAGGATATGGCGTTGTACCAAGCCCATCAAATAACTCATTGGTCGATTCGCACACCAAGAATGCACTGCGCGAGATGAGTCGAATACGGCTCCGCATGTGAACTGTTACTCAATGTGGGAGCAAGACTCTGGAGCTCTGAATTGAACGCTGCTTCAAATTTCCTGCAGTAAAGACCAATGTGATGATGCTATATGATACTGGGCTGGAATTTTAATCTCATTGCTTCAAGGATAGATAGAGATGCTGGATACGCACAGGATCGACTCTGACATGACAATATTCTCTGATGCTAGTTTCAACTGCTGGTCTCTGTCTTGTGATTTATTTATCCTTGATCTTGACTTCCCCGACTTTGACTTTGATGTGTTCTCAGAGTTAGTGACATCGATAGATGGCATCAAGAGCTGGATGGAAGTGGCATACTGAAGGCATAAACCTTTCAGCTTCTCAACTTTCTGTGCATGCAAATAAATACAAGAATAAGAATTGATTCATTCAAAAATCTTGAATGATACTTCCTCCATTCCAAATTTTAAGTCGTTTTGACTATTTTGGGTTCATAGCTTTTTCTATGCACCTAGATATAGTATGTCTAGATACATAGTAAAAATTGAGTCCCCAAAAGCCAAAATGGCTTACAACTTGAAACGAAAGGGAGTACTAAGTAAAGTTATCAACCAAAAGTTACTGTTTTATCCTCTTTTCTTTTAGTTATAAAGAAAAAAAAAAAAAAAAAGGTAAAAGGACACACCACAAGGAGTTCAGGCGACAACAGCAAGCATTCTTTTAGACACTTCTTGAGGAAGAAATCATGGATCTGGATAACCTGCAAGCAGTATTAAAATCAAAGGTTAAAACTGCAGATTAATTTTAATTGCAAAAATATCCCCCTAAAAATATCAAATTGTAAAAAAAGTGCAAAACCTCATCTATGCTCCTTGCTGTTTGAAGGCGGTCATGCATCATATGCCAATTTGGTTCAAGAACCTAGGGATCAAATGAATAGTTTAGAACTTGCCAGCAATACACCAAACGTTAGATAATCTGTAGTTGAGCATGACCAAAAGAATAGTTTACCATGCTGGTATGTATGGTTTACCTCAAATGTTAGATAATGCAAAAGGCTATTTACAAACTTGAGCATGCTACGACAAAAGAATTGATGACCGCAAAATTGGTGTCCCTATAATCTTGACAGACCGAAATACCTGTCCAAGAGTTAATATCCAGTCAAAGTTCGCATACGCAAAAAATGTTAAACAGATTTTGACGGACAAAAGGGGTTCATTCATACTTGTTGTATTTGCCATGCTGCACACAGCTGGCGACTAAACATGCTTACAGTGGAACAATAGGCGAAAGATCAATTGGTATTTTGTCAAAGCCTTCCTTGAAATTACAAGAGATAACGCCACTGGACCTGCAGGTTACAACAAGTATATCATTTCATTATCACAAGACAAACATGAGGGAAGTTTTAAACAAACTATTAAAATAGAAAACCTTATTGCTAAGGCAGAATGTTTCCAAACCCGTGATGCTTAATTGCATTGACTGATCAACATCTGCTGCAGCAACCTTATCTACAGGGTAAGCACAATCCAAATCTTTCAGAGTGGCCAGTTTCTTAAGGAGGGAACTTCTTTCCTGTTGAACACAGCTGTAAACAAAGATGATAATATAAAACATCATATAGTATGATCAGATCCAGATAATATTTACCACGCAGCAGATTAATTCCTCGTGGCTTGGATCTGAAGCAGCTGCAGTACTCCATAAAGCAATGTCTAGGAGAGACTGCCATGTAAAATGAACAAAGAAAGCTTTAGCAAAACAAAAGGAGAACCAGACTTTTCATAATCAGAGTTGACAAAAAAAAAAAATCTGTTTTGTCATGGCACAAACACACAGAAAACACATAGTACAACAAACCTGAAGTTTTTCAGCAGATATTTCTTCTGGTTTCTTTGTAAGCTCGTCTCGAGCAATATCCATAAAATGAACCAAAAAAGTCACCCTGTAAACTAGATAAAACAGATAAGATAAGTAGCTCAAGAAAAATCAATATGGACTGTCAAAAATCAAATCAGGAAACATGGCATTCATTATAAAAAAAAAAAAATTGTAAACAGCTAAGATACATCAAATTTTAATAGTTTGTTCAGTCAGCTAAGATAATTTCATACTCTCTCCGTCCAAAATTGAAGGTGTTCTGGTTTTGTCCTAAGTCAAACTTTTAAGTTTGACCAAGTTTATACAAAAACATAGCAACATAAACAACAGTAGATCAGTTTCAATAAATCCACTATTGAATATCGTTATAGCATATTTGTTTAGTGTTGGAAATGTTGCTTTATCTTTCTATAAATTTGGTCAAACTTGAAGACTTCTGACTTAGGACAATAAACCTAAACAGACTTTACACTTTGGAACATAGGACATGCAAAAGAATATAGAAAATATTTTCTGAATTTTATTACTGTCACTACATGTTATGCTAAAGCACAAAAGTACACATATGAAAATATAAAAAGTAAATATTCTCCGTATTTTCAGCATACTTGGTCAAGGAGTAGATAGCGCTTCAGGGATCGCAGTTTCCCCGATGAGATCATACTGCACATTTAATGTGATCAAATTAGCAACCTAGCTTATAAATGAACAAAATGTAACCCCAAGTTTACTATAAAACATTCATTACCTTATCTTTCATCAGAGTCAGCAATTCACCACTTGCAAAGTCATATGCAGATTTTATACATTCAAGATACTGGTGGTTTGAGCCAAAGCTCATAAGCTTAGAATTGTCTGACAAGGAAACCTATATAAAATATCCAAAGTAATTGTGTGATTTAAAGTAATTGAGGCATACTACTAACATGGCATTTAAATATTTGATGATTTGATTCCAGGAAAAAATGAATCATGTATACCTGAACATTGTGCCCACATTCTCTCATAACATTAAGATACTTTCCTGTTGTTAGAATCATTGCAGCAACATTCATAAGGAAACTAGGAATCCCTTCTTTTAGGCTGTATCGTTGCTGCCAATATTTGGCATCATAATCTTGAGTGAGACTCTCCTAGCAAAACCAAAAAGGAAAAGAAATAAACCAAGCACCTGGTTAAATTAAGTAAAACTAGACTCAACATGTTAGTCTTAATATGATGCAAACAACATTAAGATACAAAGGTCCAAAGATTTAGAAGACAAAAGGTACCTTTTGCAGAGATTTGTTTTCAGCAATGAGGAATTCACCATAAGGATCGTCTATAACTCCCTCATACACCCACCTAATATGGCCAAAAAAAAAAAAAACATAATAGCAAGTTACTACTTGAACCTTTTTCCCCCCCAAACACTAGGACTTTAAACAAGACAAGACAATAACGAGAAGATGTGTGTTGACTTCAGCTAAAACGTGAAAGCTACCAAACGGTTGAAAAGGTGTTTGTCACTCCTAAGACAAACAAGGAAAGAAGCTATGAACAATCATAAACCTTTCTAGCATCCTGAGGTATGCTCCGCTTGCATATTCTGTCATCTTCTCCAATAAAGACCGAACAGCACTATCACCACCCATCGCCTTTGCCTGAGTCGAAGGATATGATAGATGCATTATATGTTTAAATAAGAAATAATGTGAATTCTGGAGAACCAAGCTCTGAGAGAAAAATGTGAAGTAAGAAACCAGTCCTATTGAAAATTTGCTTTATTGTTTCATCTATAAGAAAATTAAACTGGATAGCTCCATTTAGCTTAGATTTACAGTAGTCAGTAGGCATACGGAAGAAGAGAATAGGCACAGAAGGAACAGTGTGTTATCTCAGAGGCATAAACTCCTTGTGAAAGAGTACCTGGCTTTGAAGTAGATTAAGTGTCGCAGAACCATTAGTATTGTTGGTGGAAGCCTTCTCCACAAGAACTGCCAGTGCATTCAGTGAACTCATCATCCTCTGCCAAAGAGAAAAAATAACTTTTAATGCTAAAACCAATAATCAAAGAAAGGCAAACGTAGTAAAAGAATACTCACCTGACAAAAGAACCATAATCCCTGAACAGAAAGCCTTCGAGAGACGGAACTGGTGCTCCAGTTGAGCAACCATTGCCTGATAGTCCTGATCATATATGAAAAAAAAAACTTGGTGACTATGTGCAGAGTGAAAAAATTTCAGATAAGCACCATACAGAAGTACCAACATAGACCTTCCCTGGAAGTCAATATATAGTGATTTTAGAAAGTCAATGTATTATCAATGGGATAATCTCAGAACAATACAATTCGTTAAAAAATCATGACAGAATAGAACAACTGAACTCTAGCACATGATACAGCTTTTTTCATTCTTTCTGGTTTTATTGCCTTTTTCAAACAGAAGAGCATATAAATCACATATCGAAACTGCATTTCTACAGGGCTGTGGTTTAGGTTGGCGATGGTAGAAAGAACTGAGCAACTGGCTAGTCGTCAACTCTCTGGAGGCTTTGACTGCTTTTAGGGTTCTTCTTGCTTGCCAATTTATATCTGGCAATGCCTATTATATAGAGCTGGCTTCAATCAAACAAATTAGCAAACTGAGCTAACAAACCAACAGAATTATGTTTAGGCTAACAAAACAAATAGCTTATCTCCTAGCATGGCAGATAAGCTAGTCATTGGCCCATAGCCCATAACAAGGGTGCTTCAATGCTCTCCTCGTGAAAATTGCAAATGTTAAAGTACTCCACATTCTCCTACCAATAATAGAAGAATACTTCTTTAACATCTGCACAATTTAGCTCTAACACGAAAATAGAAGCCTCGTTTTTTTTTTTGGCTGTACAGATAGTTGTTGTACCAGTAGGAATGCTCTTAGAGCTGCAGCCAGAGCATGGTTGACCAAACCATTCTTGAAATGTGACCTGGATTCCACAAACTGGCTTACCAACACATAATCCTCACACAAAGGAAAAATCCGGCGAGTCAATTCCTGCAAGAGAAAGATCAGTAAAGCGGCAACCATATCCTTTATTGTATGTCTGATCTAATGGACTCTACATTTAGGGTGTACCTGGAGGGCAAGGTCCATTGAAGAATCAATCTGAAAGACAACAGAGCCCTCCTTTCCACGAACTCTCTTAATAGAAATATATCGTCCCTCAACACCCACCAGAGCTGATAGCAGATCATCGATAACCAAAAGCTCCTGCATTACAATTATATCAGCAACATTGCACAAACTTACATTTCACAGTTGTTCTGTGAAAGCTACATAGTTCATAATATTTCTAAAAGTGATGATGTTTCACAAGGTCATATTTAGGCACATTTTGTAAACCTGCACCAGCTGACCGACCCTTGGGCTCCAAATGCAATTCAAACTAAAAAGAATTGACACTCAACCAAAATTCACATATCTGTAACATTTCTCAAACTATTTGCAGAGCCACACAATGAGTACTTGACCCAGAAAAATGAAGCAAAGTCTAACTCAGCATGATTACACTACTAAAAGGGAGACATGAAACATGATTTGCTAAGCTCCAGGAAGCAGGCAATGTCAAAACTAATACTCAGGAATCCACACCGCAGCAACAGCAGATTCAAAATCCTGCCTGCTGAGATCCAGCAATTTAAATTCACAGGTCGATAATAAATACAGACAGGTCAAATCCTATACCTAAGCTAATTCCTAAAATTCAAACCCCATAACCAGAACCTAAACCCTAGCTCCAGTTATACAGTTGGCTAAAAATCCACTTGAAAGCTCAACTCCACTATTTGACCTCCAGCCCCCTTACCTGCACCGATACTGCGTACGATCCGATGACACTTCCAGTGCCGGCGCCGGCGCCACGGCTGCAGATTCAAACCAGTTCCAGGAATTAGGAACCACCGGGAACAGCAGAATCATCGGATTATTGCGCCTAAACCGCACGAATTCCACCGTAGTACCTACCTGAAGGAGTCGAGGGAGAACGGCTTGGATCCGGGTCCCTGCGCCGCCGCAGCTGCCTTCGTCTCCTGCCAGAGCTTGTGAGGTTCTTGAGATGGGCGTTGAGGTGGTAATGCGGACAGTATGCGACAAGGGGCATACCTGGTGGAAGCGTCCAGTGAGGTACGGCCGCTCCAGATTCCAGCGCAGGGTCGCCGGCGCGGGATCCATCTCAGGGCAGCGGGTGGAGCGAGTGTGGAAGAAGGAAGCAGCAACTGTTGGGGAAGAGGTCACAGAGCGCCGAGGGGCGGTTGCCTGCTGCAGCAGACAGCAGCCTGATTCGGCTTTTCTGGCCCTTTTGGAATGCTGGATTTTTTTCCTGTTGTTTTTTTTTTTTTTTTTTTGTCTTTTCTTATGAAAAAAAAATGAAGGGATTCCTCCCTACATTCGAAAGGATACATATATTTTTAAATTCGTATTTTGCTCACTCAATAAAAAATACATTTGCAAAAAAAAAATTCTAAATTAAAAAATACTGTAGAATTTTACGCCATCAAAATTGGCTGAATTTATATTTCTGAACCACTTGCCAAAGAAATATAAATTTTGCATATAAGGATGGATACAAATACAGATTTTGTTTGAAACTTATAGAGATGGATCACAAAGTTGTTCTGGTTTTTCTTCGTTACAAGAGACTGCCATGGTCATTGGTCAAGCATCTCATCGTCGCGGTCTTGGACCCCTCCCCCTCTTTGCCATGGTGAAAGCCCCAAATTTAGTTATGAGATGATGATTGATGAATGAGCTAGGTTCCACGTGATGTTGATGGGCAAAGGCTAGGAGATGGTGGAGATGAAGATCAAACATATGAAGGAAGGCTCACACAACACCTCCCTATCGGCTGCCAGACCCGCCATCATCCACAAGTCTTCATCTTCTTTGTTCCACTAGATGTGAGCAATTTCTTACATTCTATGTTTATTTCTACTCAAAATGGTTAATAGGTAATGTGTGCTCTATCTAAATACTGATGTTTGATCATTGCGGGAGGGAGGAATGGTACGCGTTTGTGCCACAAGAGGTTTGTGAACCATGGGAGTATATCGATCTTGCCTATTTGGTGGCTAAGATGCTTGACCATGTTGCCTACATACATGGTATGATGAGATATATGAGTCAGTTTGATTCTACACCATCACTGTTTACCACGTAACAAACTAATGATGACACCACAAAATTAAGGCTCATGTCTAGTTAATGAAAAAGTCGAGGTACCATGTAATAAAAAAAAAAATTGTGGCCTTGGTTTTTTACCACAACCATGGCATCGTTAAAGCTTGAACTGTGGTAGGTTGTGGCTTATAACAAATACCCCATGCGTCTTAAAATGTCTATTGCTTACACTTCCCGAGAAATAATTTTGAAAAATTATATATATTTAAAAATATTAATATTTATTATACATAATAAGTATCATTGGAAAGATTTAAAATCTATTTTTTATTAAATCTATTTGGAGAAATAAATGTTACACGTATTTTGTACAAATCAAGTCAAACTTGTGCTCAAAAACCTAAAACGACCAATATTTTCGGACTGAGGGAGTAGCCCCTATGACCCGGTTCATATATCACAAGTAAATAAAAAATATCAAAAACCTTACACAAAACCTCTAAATCCTACAATTTATAATAAACATTTGTATTTTTTTGAAATGAACCCCGACATTTTCTTTTTCAAATTAACTCTAGCATATGAATATGAATCCTATAAACCACAAGTTTTTTTTTCCTTCCATGTCCTTTGAAGGCCTTGTTTAGTTTCATGTAAAATTTAAAATATTAGAATTTAAACTCCTGTAGACTTTTAATTTGTACTCCCTCCGCCCAAGATTAAGTGCACGTCTGTTAGGCACAAATACCAAGGGCATATGTAAAATTACAATAATACCCCTAGGAAGTTCAGTCTGATTTCCGGTCTCCTCAGCTCTCATGCCACTACCGAAGATTCCTGAACTGAACCCAAACCTTTCAAAGGATCCAGGCTTGGCTGGACCCGCTTTCCCTTTTTAATTGACAAATCCAGTGAACGAGTGGATAGGAGTCACAAGTATCTGTTTCAATTTTTTTTTTCAGTTCTGCTCCTGTCAAGACTGTGCGCCTGGATGCTCTGCTGTCCGCAAGTGAACAGTTATTTTTAAAAAAAATTTTGAAGTGCAAACGTGCACTTAAACGCGACGGAGGGAGTATTTGTTAAATATTGTCTAATTATGGATTAATTTGGCTCAAAAAGATTGTCTCGTGATTTTTAACCAAACTGTGCATTTTTAGCTATATTTATCCTATATGCATGTGTCCTTAGATTAATGTGATAGAGAGAACAAAATAAAAAAAATTTTGAGAGTTGGCTGTGTTTAGATCTCAAATTCTCTCTTTGGGTGTGTTTAGATCCCAAAAATTTAGGTGTAAAATTCATGTAATACATCGTGACATCTTGAAAATATTTTTGTTTGTTAGTGATAAATATTATCCTACCATGGCGTAATCTCAAAAGAATCGTCTCGCGATATGCATCTAAATGTGGATTTTTTTTTAATTACCTAAATTTTATAGTGGCCGGCAAGCGTTTTTAGATCGTTAAATGTTTCGATGTGATGAGATGTGATAGGAATTTTAGGAATTTTGATTTTTTGGTTGATGTGATCCGAAATGAACACACCCTTTAAAAATTTACTATTTACGTATCACATCAAATGTTTTGTGTCTGCATCCATATCCGAATTCGTGTGACCTGTCACGTCGCAGTATTTGCAGAGCCAACCTGACTCGTGCTCGTGTGACCTGTCTGTCTCGTCGCAGTATTTGCGGCCGGTATTTGCAAACTGGTTGAAGGTGCGTCCACAGCTCAGCCCCTGCTCAACCTCACCTCAGCCAACCCAGATGTTCCCGTTGCACGATTCGAACGCCGGCGAATCGCGAAAAATCGGAAGGTGGGAGAGGTCGAGTGCGAACGCCTCTTCACCGCCGCCGCCGCCGCAACCACCGGCGTCTCGTCGGCCATAAAACCCTACCCCCCGCTAGTCTTCCCGTCGCCACCGGCCCCCTCGCCGAAACCCTAAACCCTTCTCCCCCGTTAGGTCTCCCCTCGGGCCCCGACGATGGCGGAGGAGGAAGCCCTTGTGATGACGCCGGACGAAGTGCAGCTTGAGGCCGAGCAGCGGATGCGCGAAATAGGTCAGCGCTTTGGCGCTATCCCGAAGGACCACGACGAGCTGTTCCGGTTACTCGAGGTGAGCGCCGCCGTAGCGAACCCTTTGCTTTTGCCCTAGCTATCGTGCTCTGTCCCATTGTGTATTTGTGTTCATCAATTGAGCGTGTCGGGAACGCGAGACGTAACTTGCTTTTGCAATTGTTTATCGTTCTGCCTAGCTATCGTGCTCTGTCCCCGCTGTGTTCGTCAATCAGGCGTGTCGAGATGTAGTTTCGTTTATCGTTTTGGGGATTTTTTCTTACGAAATCTGCATTTGCCGGTGGCTCATCCAGCTTAGGATAGGAGAAAATGATTCTCTGTTGATTGATTAATCTGTGCGGTTTTGAGTAGGTTGGAACAGTCGAACAGAGATAGAGCTGGGCTTGCAATCATTTAGGTTTTATTTGGATATTCTTTATAGTGCGAAGTATGCAAAGGCTGCTCTGTTGGTTGACGAGTCCATGTGATCCTGAGTAGTTTGCGTGGAGATATTGCTTGCATTGCAATGGCTTAGTTCCTTTTTCTTCTTTTGGAGATTGTTTATGAATTATGATGTGTGATTTATGGTGGTAGCGCATTTAGCTCAGGACTATACACAATGTTTGCCCTTTTTCATATTAGAGTTGGAATTGCTTGTTCATTTGTGTAGGAAGCCGAAACATGGTTGTCCAGGGTGGATCAATCTCCCCGAGGGCATGTACAATGCTATTCGCCCCACCATGGCTGTTTTGATCACAAATGATCTATTGGAGCACCCTGATCCCAACGTGAAGGTTGCTGTCACCTCATGCTTAACTGAAGTTACCAGGATTACTGCGCCAGAGGCCCCGTATGATGATGATGTTATGAAGGTGAGATTTGTTGCCCTTCTTGTGATGGAACGGTGGTGTCTATATGTACTGACCATTGGTATTTGCCTTGTTGCAGGACGTATTTAAGAGAATCGTCGAGACTTTTGCTGAGTTGGATGATATGAGCAGTCCCTCCTTTTCAAGGAGGGTTTCGATCCTTGATTCTGTTGCAAGGGTTCGCTGTTGTGTTCTGATGTTGGATCTTGATTTGGACCATCTGATACTGGACATGTTCCGTCATTTCTTCAAAAACTGCCTCGTAAGCAACTTCCCTCACATTGATCTTCAATATAATTTTTTTGCATACACTTGGTGCCATATTTTTAAGATCTGACAAAGGGACTGGGCCAATAATGTAATTGTGGCATCTTTAGATCCCAAAGAAGGATTTCATTGCTGTGACTGTGATGGTAGTCATAGAATGCATGTGTTCCTATATATACATACCTGTCGTGCAACGTGCATGAATGCTGTCCTTATTTATCTAGCGTGAATTTTTTATTTCTCATCTTATTCATTTTTGTGTGTATATTTCAGCACCAGGCATTCAGAACAAGTTACCCACTGTATGGAAATTATAATGATGTTTGTAATTCAGGAGAGCGATGATGTCCATGCTGAACTGGCATCATGCCTGCTTCAGAACCTAACTAAAGAAGCACAAGTAATTCCATACCTCTGTTGTTTGCATTAACAGCTAGTTATTTTCATCTTGTACTAAAATTTCTGTCCTTACTTTACAGGAAACTCTCCCAGCATCTTTTGGACTTGCAGAGAGGGTACTAGGGCCTATGCAGGGACAAGCTCAAACCAGTGCTTCATGAGTTACTTAAGGGCACTCCCTTGGATGAATACAGCAATGTTGTTACAACATTGTTCCAAGATGCTTCAGATGCTGGAGAAAGCAATGTTGATGCATCAGGAAAAGACATGGTTAGTTAAACCGCAAGTATATTACAAATTGAGTTTATGGACGGATGAATACATGTTGAAAATTTGTTGGTCTAAGTATCAGTTCATTTTTGTGACATGGTTGATCTATTTTTAGATGCGTAATCAAATGAGAAAGGCTGCTATTGTAAGAGTTTGACAGAAAATGGTGCTATTTCTTCTGTCATTGAGATAGTGGTAGAGTGGTAGGAGAGGAACATGGGATCTATATACTGGAGGCATGTATTCAGTTATATGTCGTATTAAACGTATCTTAAACTTCAAATTCAGGCCATTCCTCAAAAAGGGGCGTGGTCAGAATTTTTAAATGGTGCTATCTGGAAAGGGAGCTATATTAGCAATAATATAACACGTGAAATTTCTAAGAAACATTTTTGTTATGTACTAATTCCTTATATGATGATGGTATATATAGTCATGTTGGGCCCTGGTACTGTCATTAGCATTATCCACCATTATTGTTGCATGCTAAGTTCCTCTAAATTATTATTATGCAGGTAGCTGAAGGTAAACTTTCTGAAAAGTCTGTTTCTGACGAGTCACCACAGGTATACACATCTACAGATATTCAGTATCTAATTTTCTGTGGAGTCAGGTAGATGCCACAAGTTTATTTTCTTATTTTTTCAGGAAACTTCAAAGGTAGATCAAAATGTCAATTGCCAAGGCCAAGAAGGTACTAGCCCAAGCAGTACTCCCACAACTGCCATTAGCAATGGTGGTGCTCCAGTTGACAATGTCAAGTCTCCAGATGGACTAGATTCTTCAAAACAGAAGCAAGAACTGACTTCTGGTGACGAGCAGACACCAGATTCTTCTAAGCAGAAGCAAGAACTGACTTCTAGTGACGAGCAGACACCGGATTCTTCTAAACAGAAGCCAGAACTGACTTCTCTTGACAAGGAGACCAAAAGTTCTGAGCAATTGATATCTTGTGATGAAGAAGTACAAGAACCAGTGACTGTTGAAACTGAAAAGCTATCTGATGTCAATTCAAAGAAAGATCGCAAGCTTGGTTCTTCCACTGGATTCGAGATGACTGAACAACGCAAGGTTGTTAAAGACAATGAGAGTCTAGTAGCATCCAAGGAGTTGTCCCCAGAGTCAAATGATGGTGATAAAAAGCAGCTAACAGAGACTGGCAATATAACTGCTGAGGAATCATCAAAACCAATTGATACTAAGCCTGCCGTGGTTAAACCAAAGAGAGGCCGACCTCCAGTAGCAAAGTCTCAGGAGAAAAAAGCCTGTTGGAAAGAAACAGGCATCAGACCTAAAAATCTGCAAAACTTGATCCTGTCATTGATTCTGGAGGGAGAGCTACAAGGCAACTGAATAAAGATGTTGCTTGAAGTTTTCATCAATTAAGGCCGCTGACAGAGAATCTGGGAAGAAGCAACATAAAACCAGTAAGAAATTGCAGAAAGAAGATGCTGCCTCTGATGAAGACACTGATGAGGATATTAGCTTGAAGGTAGCTTTCTTGTTCTCACCTGGCTACAGTACATGCTTTGAAGTCGCTTTTTTTTTTTACTTAAGCCATGCTTATATCTTACTAGCTGAAGGTTGGGTTTCTATAGTGATAGTGCCTATTTATAGTTTCATGTTTACATGCTTTTCTTATCTATAATAATAAGATAATTGGTAGGTAAAGTAATACTAATATCACCCTATGTTGGTGTTCATCATGTTTTTGACCTTTTCTGTTTACACTTTTTTTCTCCTAATGTGGTCTTCCACAATGACTTGATCTTTTTTATCAATTATCATAATTCAGGAAATGGTGTCTCCAACAAAGATCGATAAATCAAAAAGCCAACAAGAGGATAGTGGGGCATCATCAAAAAGGAAACGTCTGCAGGAAGCCTCAAGAGGTATGCATGCTTGACACACAGTGAATTGTCCTTGCCTTATTTCTGTTTCAGTTTGTCAGAACCTTTTCTATTCTGTTGGCAGACCCTCTACCAAAGAAAAACAAAATGCTTGATGAAAACCTTGTCGGATCAAGAATTAAAGTTTGCGGCCAGATGACAAAAAGTAAGTCTGATGGCATTTTCTTATCAGTAATGTGTTCTTACCGTAGTTAATATATATATCTTTTGTTTCTGCACTGATGTTTATTTTTTTCTGTGACAATGTCATGGATATTTCAGCATTTGATTATTTGTGAGCATTTATTTTATTTCTGACGACCACCTTTTGATGCACCGTGGTTGCTATTTCTGAAAGGCTTCCAAATCTGCATTGTGGTTGCTTTTTCTTCCTTTTATATAAATAATATCTGCTTGGTGAATTGTTATTCTGGTTGGAACTGTACACCTATAATTTTTTTTTTTGTTTCCTTAAATCTTCTATTTGATAACAGTGTTTAACAGATGAAAATGCTATTTGCTCGTGAGTTATGCTAGCATGCAGTTTGGTTGGTTTTGAATTTTTTTTTTTTCTTGTTTTGCAGGTTCTATGTGGGCGTTGTGGAATCGTTCAATGCATCTACTAAAAACACAAGGTGTCCATTCACACTTCATTTGTTCCTTGAGCGTTCAGCCTGTCTGAATGAGAAACACTATTAGTGATGGATTTTTTTTTTCTTAAACAAAACTGATTATGATTTTGGACCCTTCCTCTTGGCACTCAGGTTTCATATGATGATGGTGATGTTGAGGTACTAGCACTTAAGAAGGAAAGATGGGAGTTCATTGCTGAGGTATTTCCATTAGGTTTGAATTTGATACTGTTATATGTATCCTCCTCTGTTCCTTTTTTCTGATTCATTTGCCATCCTGCAGGAACAAGACACTGATCCTGATGCGGCATCTAATATGTAAGAAAAATATCTACTTTGCGCCTTCTGTATGTTCTGTGTTTGAGATGACAACTATAATTATGCCAGAGTGTTAAACAGTATAATATGTGATTCTGTGCACATCTGCAGTTTCCCCCTACCTCGTATTAAGAACTGGTTTCTGCCTAAATTGCTAGGAGCAGCTTCTTAAACTTACTGGGTTACTAGTTTCAACATTAAAAACAAAGCAGTGGTGGCATCCCTGTTTTCAAGGCGTCCGATTGATCGTCCTGGGCCGGTCCCATGGCGTCCAGGTCAAAGTCGACCAGTCAGTGTCGTCCGTCCAGGGCGATTGTCGCGATAATCGCCGGGCGGTCCCATGGTTCGTCAGTCGTCAGGCGGAAAACATGCATGCACATGCTTGATTTTCTCAAACAACCAATGTTAGTCTCATATGTATTAAGCTTTAATGTGAATTCTTCCATGTGCTTTTGTCTCTCTCTTATCTCCAACTTAACCTGCTAATATGCCTTTGATCTATTTGATTATCTAGCTATAACTTTTTGCTATTTGATGGTAGCCAGCAAATGGAAATTCTGAAGTTGATTTATTCCTAATGTGTGTGTGTGTGTGTGTGTGTGTGTGTTTTTAAATCCGAGTTACTTTCTATCCCGATTGATTAACTTTGGTTCTTTTGTTCACACACACACACACACACACTGTTCTATGTCAATGTCCTGATATTCCATTCCCATTCATTGTATAACTTAATGCCAAAGGTTTCATTTCTTAAATTATGAGTTGTTTCTTGTAAACCAGATCACGGGCAGAAAAGCTAGAGGGAGCTCGGAGTCAACAAATTAAGGAAGGAAAAACAGGAACACCTCAAAGGTAACTGTGTACTATTATGGATGTGCTATCTTGATACATCGTACACTTTCGGTCGTTTATGTCAAAATAAACTTTTTTATGCACAGTGGCAGTGATGTTAAGGATCCTCCCAAGAAGAGAGGGCGTCAAAAGGCGTGCGCTCCAGCAATAATTTGTCAAATGCTGATAGCTCTGTGACTCCAGCCAAACTGAAGGGAAAAAGTTCTGAGAAGGATACTCAAGAAACGCCCAAGACTGTTAGTAACTCTGCAAGGCCTTCTCGATCTACTGGAAGGCTAAGGATTCTGTTGTCAAGGCAAGCAGTAAGGGCAAGCCTGAAAACACCCGACAACTCAAAGGATGATGATGGCAGTGAGGACAAGGATTCAAAAGATGAAGAAAAATCCAGTGAAGCTACTGGGATCCAAGGCCAATGGTCTTAAATCCAAAAAGGAAGCCAGAGGAGAATGAAGGTGAGTCATCAGAGGGGAGGAGAAGGGGGTCTACTAAAACCATTAGCAGAAAGAAGCGCAGAAGAAAGAGCCGCAATTAGTTGGTCGGAAGCTATGCAGCTCATCATCTCAGGGGCGTTCTGCCCTGTCAGTCTAAGTCTCAAAAATGTTGGCATGAGGGCATGCCATGTTGCTTTGTTCCCTTTTACTGGTTACCAGCTTAGCGTTCTGGTAATTGGCATCATGAGTCAGCTCGTAGTTGTAGCAGTCTTAAACTCTCAATCAGGAGCTGTAAGGTTTAAATTAACTTTATTTTGTTTCTCCTTGCTAGTGGATGTGCCTCTGACAAAATGGATTACATGCTTGCTTTGGTTCAAGTTTTTTGTGTTAAATCGTAATGCAGTTCGAGTTATCTGCTGGCAAACAAAATATGTGCCTGTGTTTTCTTCTTTTTTGGAATAATGTTCATGTTGTGAAGAGAATGTGGCAAAAAGAAAGGTACTCCAAGTTCGTAGTATGTAACGTGATTTCCCCTGTCCTTTAAAAAAATAGTGGTTTCCCCATTTTATTTTCCTTTATTTCTCTTCTAACTCGACTTATCTGCTGCCAAGGAAAATTTTGCCTGACTGCCCCTTTCCCCTGGGTATTCAGGCATCTAACTAGAAAGCTGTTTCAGGATTTTAGTAATCTGTAGCTCAAATTAAGGGTTGCAAATTTTACCGAAATCTTATTCTTCCGTCCTATATCTCACTTTCCGAGGAGTCATTTTTATAAGTTTGGTCAGATTCATTGAAAAAATATGTATGAATATTTCACGTTTTAAAAGTTTTTTTTTTTTTTTTTTTTTTGTTTATTGTTAAATATATTGTAATATTAATTTCCCATACATTTTACGGAAATACCCTTAAATTTGTAGAGTTTTGAACTTTAGGGTGGCAGGCCCCTTAAACTGTTGGCTCCTTGCTCTAGCCACCAGCAAACTTTACGCCCCGATTTCAAGCTGCCACGTTTTAAAAGTTTAACTAGATCTATAGAAAATAATGAAGAAATGTATCTTATAACATGTTTATTGTGGAAATATATTGTAATAATAATTTAAGTTTGAAATAGGCAAATTGCGGAGAGTTTGGTCCATAAACTCTTTAAAACCCGAATTACTGTTAATTTAATGATACCATCATAAACTTGTAGTGTTGTCTTCCGGCCCCTAAATAGATGTCATGGCTCTTAAGTCAACGTTAAACAAAAATAATCCCCAGGCTATATCATTTGTGGTAATTAGTATCACTTTGAAGATCTTATAAGACTAGTTTTTTAATAAATTTATTTGATAAAATATAAATGTTGCGGATTTTGGTTTATAAACCGTGAACATCAAGTGGCACAACTCTACAAGTTTAGATAGTGACGTCGGTTTTTGAGGAAAGATATTAAGTTTGAAAAGTTTGACACATTTAAAATATTTAAAAGAAGTACTTCATGTACTTACTCTTAAAATAATGATGCACGTCATAAATTTTTATATACTAAAAATAGCATTATATTAAGCCAACTTTGAAAAGTTTGACTCATTTAACAAATTTATTTGAAGATTTAAATCCAAACAAATCAAGTACTTCATGTAAATTATATTAATTTAATGAAGAATTTCTTCGCTCTATGCCCTTGTTTTATCCATAAGCATTTGTTCAGCTTGCGATGGCGCGCGAGCCGTAAATGTTTGGTGTTCTACCGTACCGTGATTGACGCTTTTCCTTCTTCCATCTATAAGGAATCGAAGTAATGTTTTTGTTCGGTATCTAATGTACGGGCGTGTCCGTCTGACAGTGGCGAGCTCCGATCGGGCTATGAGCATTGCACAGGAAGCGTATCCATCCAAGCATCATCCTGAACCACAGAAGCTTTTCGCGGTCCGCCATTTACCGGGATCCGCCGTGGCGCCGGCCGACACGAGGATCCCCAACGCAACAACCGTGCAGTGCAGAAGGCAGAAGCAGGGCCAAACGCGGCACGCACCGGCACGGCCGCCGCGCCGTCTCCATTTCCCACCAACCACCTCGACCGACAAGCCACAAACAAGGCTACCCCCGCGACCGCTAATGGACTCGGGAGTCGGGACACGGTCAGAAAAAAGCCACAAAGCGCGCGAAACGAAGCCGAAAGATTCGCCGGCGCCGATGATTGGATAGGCAGGCAGGCAGGCTTGACTTTCATTCAGGCCGTAAAGCCGGAGCAGAACACGGAGGCCGACCGCGAGGGCGTGGTTTCGGAGCGGCCGACGTGCGGGTCGGTCGGGACCCGCACGTCACCCGGCGCCGGCGGCGCGCACGATGCTGTGCGACGACCGACGACGTGAGGTGAAGTCAGAACTATGTGGGGTTTGCGCGCCTACCAGTCAGTGCCCACCTTCGGGTCGGGCGGTTGCACGGTTGCAGCTACCAACAGGCCGGCAGTGTGATTGATAGATACTCCTCCAGATAAATGATCGGAGTACTAGAGGGCGACTCTATTCACAATGAAGACTTGGCGAATGACGAGCTCCAGCTTCCTTGTTCAGATCGTTGACTGAACGCAGCGTAGCAAGATCACTGAAATTGAGGCACCGAAATTTCTGTCACTTGCGTTTTATTGGCCTCACTCGACACGCGAGTGACACAGGGAGTAGTAGAAAACGAGATCCGACCACGCCGCCGCGCTGGCGACAGGGGACTTTCTGACGTTTCCTTGTCCTTTCCAATCAAGGGCCGCCTTCACGTCAAAGCGACACCGCCCCACCACCACCTCAGCCGAGGAGGCAGCCATCCAATCCAACCAACCCCTTGATGCTCGCTCGCTCGTATTCGTATACACACGCCGCCACCTCGTACAAACGCGGGTACGAGTAATTGGAAGGCGCAGTCCGCCGTCTCCCCAACCGCCCGATACAGCGCAGCGGGCGGCGGCAGCTCGACAATTCGATCCCCACCGGATTCGTCGCGGATTCCTTCGGTAATTGACGCCGAATCGACCCGGGATTGGGAGCCGGAAGATGCTGCTCGAAGCGGAGATGGTGTGGTAAGGAAGGATCAGTTGTTTGGCTGGCGACCGGCGACGATGGCGGCCGGCGGGCGCGTGCGGTTCAACGTGGGCGGGCAGGTGTTCGAGACGACGACCACCACGCTCGCCAACGCCGGCCGGGACTCCATGCTCGGCGCGCTGCTGGACTCCTCCTGGAACGTCTCCTCCTCGTCCCCGGGCGGCGGAGTGGCCGAGTACTTCGTCGACCGCAACCCGGCCTGCTTCGCGGTGCTGCTGGACCTGCTCCGCACGGGCAGCCTCCACGTGCCCCCGCACCTCCCGGAGAAGCTGCTCTACCGCGAGGCGCTCTACTACGGCCTGCTCGACCACGTGCGCGCCGCGCGGTGGGGCGCGTTCGACGGCGACCGCCTCCCGCCTCGCCGCGTCCGTGCCCGGCCGCGCGCCAGGGGACGGCACGGCCATCCGCGCGGCGCCCGACGGCGGGTGCTGCGTCGCGCACGGCGGCGCCGTGCGCGTCTACAACTGGATGCTCGACGAGCGCCGACCGGTGTCGCTCGACCACTCGCAGGTCAACGACGCGGCCTACCTGGACGCCGCCACGCTCCTGATCGCGGCCCGCGAGCGGCTCGGCAAGTGCGACGGCGGCATGGCCGCCTTCTCCGCGGTCTCCGGCGAGCTCCGCCACCGCTTCCGCGTCGAGCACGACCGACAGGTCAAGTCCTTCACCGCCGGCGCGCTGGCCTTCGATCAGGACTGGAGGATCTTCGCCAGCTGCAAGGGCCGGCTCAACGAGTACGGCATCGGCGTCTGGGACCGCGCCACGGGAGAGCAGGCCGACTTCTTCTACGAGCAGCCCGGCGTCGCGCTGGGCGACGCCGATAAGCTGCAGTGGCTGGACGCCACCGGCGCGCTCATGGTGGCCACGGTGTTCCCCCAAGGCGGACAACTGTTTCATCGGCCTGCTCGACTTCCGGGCCAAGAACGTGGTCTGGTCCTGGTCGGACGTCGGCGCGGCCGCGTCACTGGACGACAAGCGCGTGCTCCACGCCATCGCCATGGAGGACGAGCGCTCCGTCTGCGTGATCAACCAGTACGACGACCTCGGCTTCCTCGACCTCCGCAGCAGCTCCGGCGGCGTGAGGTGGAGCTCCCGGAGCAAGCTGATGAACCGGAAGGTGCCCGGCGAGGAGAGCTGCTACCCGAAGCTCGCCACGCACGGCGGCCAGCTCTTCTCGTCGATGAACGACAGCATCTCCGTGTTCAGCGGGCCCGAGTACGTGCTGACGTCGACGCTCCGGCGCAGCCACGGCGGCGCCATCTGCGACTTCTCCATCGGCGGCGACCGCCTCTTCGCCCTGCACAACGAGGGAGAACGTGTTCGACGTCTGGGAGACGCCGCCGCCGCCGATCATCTGACTCTCAACTGAACGCCAGTGGACTCCGGTCCTCTTTTGTTGCTGTGTGTGTACTTGTGATTTAACGTTCTAGCATTGCAAATTGGCAGCTTGCAACTGCGCACTTAATTAACACCCCAAAGAAATATTGTTTCTGCAAAATAACATTTGATTAGAGAATTTGTCCGGAAGAAATATTCCTGCAGACTGAATACATTGAAACATTTGATCAGGGAGAGATTTGTCGTTGGTGCACCTAAACTTTGTAGGTAAGACAAAAAAATGGATGGATGAATGCTGAAATTGTTTTTGTGATCCCCAAATTTAGAGCGTGTAAACTGTGACTGTACTGAAGTTGCTTGCTTTTGGTAGGGACTGCGAGATGTGCTGTTGAAATAATTGCAAATGGACTCTGATTGGCAGTACAATGTCGGTTCATGTGAGACCCTCTCTGCAGGTAGCCCTGAGTTTTCAAACTAGGGGCGTACGGCACCTTTGGATGCCTTGTTTAATAGTTGATCACGATTGCTGGCATAATATTGTTAAGCCTGCGCCTTAGCTGCCTCCATGATCGACCCATCTATTTCCTTAAAAAGTGATCTACTCATCTATTTTTCAGTATGTAGAGCAAAACAATAATAATTCTGTAGGTACATGTTTCTGCTCGGTTCTTCAGCAGTATCCTGGCCAGTTTCAGGAACCACGGATTGGCACTCAGGACTATTGGATTTGGTGTCTGGGCTTTGGCCTTTTGGATTTGCTCATCATCCGTCAGTGGAGACGAAGCGAGTGCCTGAGCTTTGGCCTTTTGGATTTGGTGTTGGCGATGCCAGTCCTTGTCTGCATATATCTATCAATCTTTTATAGACTGCCTCTGAAGAATTTCCTATCCTGCTGTGACTTGACTCGGACAGAGCTCATCTGGCCGACCTACTCATTTAGGGGCGAAAATTAGCCTACCACTGGCGTAAAGCGCACACGAAAAGGATGTGTGTCGCTGGCTCCTTGCCATGCTATTGCAATTGCCATCTAACCTCACTGGGTAAAAAAACACATTTCCATAAGTTTCCTGACATGGAACATTCTGTATGTGGCTCAGGTCAAATAATGGTAATGGTATAGAGAGGCTACCAAATTGTTCGCTCGATTCGCTTGACGCATCGCTGATATGGATCTACATTATCTTTGCTATGTATCTAAATATAACATATGTTTATTCAAAAAAAATAAATATAACATATGTGACGCTTTTTTCAAATTATACTGTCAGACATTAGATGCGTTGTGATGGTATTACCTGAGAGGCCGGGGTTGGCTACAGCATCAGCATCAGGAGGAAGCTGAACTGATCGATGGTGCACGGATACTTGGCTTGAGGTGAACCTGATCGAACAACTGACGAACCCGCTTCCCGGTACTGTACTTGAAAATCTGCATTTACACCAGGGTTTAAAAATCTGGAGTGGCGGATAGGTGACCACATGCATATGCCTATCGCTATCGGACAGCTGAAATAACTGGATCGAGCCTAGGAGGAACACGGCAGGAGCCCCTACGATCCATATGTGCCGGGCCAGGTGATGGGCTGATCAATCATCTACGAACCATAATTTGGTCGATATGGATCTGATTCAGATCCTAGTGCCACACGGTCGTTTCTGCTTAGCTTGCACCCTACATTAGATGGAGCCATCGACAGTACCGTGGCCGTGGACCGTGGTAGATGGGTAAGAAAATGATGGATTGCACGGAGCTGAACTGTCTATACGGGAGTCCATCTGGATTTCCTGGAATGATGTGATGTCCGTTTCCTCGGTCTCTGATTCTTTTTTCGCAAATCTTTTTGCTTTTTTGTTTTGACGAATTCCTCGGCCTCGCAGTTTTTTTTAGCAAGTCCTCGGCCTCGCAGATGTAATCAGGTGATGTCAGCTCATCGAAAATTAAAGCCAGCCGACAAAAATTAAGACCATCCACGCAATGGACTGAATTGGTTGGGCTGGGCCAACACAGCAGATAAAAAGTGGAAAAAGCCCCTTTCGATCCATATGTTTGCCGGGCCCGGTGATCCAAAACCGGATCAAATCGGGTCCTCAACTACGGAAACCATAATTTGTCCCCAGATATGGATTTGGTGGTTCGCTAGAACCCGGTTTTGCCTACACCCGTGGTTTCGTTTTTTCTTTTTTATTTATTTATTTGGTGCACCCTTCAAAAAATCATAGTAAATCACGCCAATTCATAAAATAGAAAATCCGTTCCACATGAGTAGAGCTACATGAATGAATATATAATATGGTATACTTTAATATAAAATTTTTGCTATGAAGGTTTTGCCTTTTTTATTTATTTATTTCATCAATATTTAAAATCATAATAAATTATAAAAAAATCATAAAATTGAAAAAATAATTTTTTGCTAGACTCCACATGAGCATATTTAAACAATAAAGATATATAGGTGTACTATTTAATTTATTGGCGGGATCCATCAGGTTCACAAATCAGATCGTCACGAACCTAGCTAACCTAACCCACGAGCCACAATCTTCACGCATGTGTTATTGCCTGGCTAGTCATGCGAGTCCAACAAAATTGAATTTCTTATTTTATAATTTTTCTGTAATTTACTATGATTTTTAAAAGATTGAGTGAAAATGCAAAACCTTCTAGCAAAAACTTTGTACAAAAGTATATCATATTATATATTCATTCAGTTTTATCGTCATGTGGAGTCCAACAAAATTGGATTTTCTATTTTATGAATTTTACGTTCTTTACTATGATTTTTGAAAGATTCAGCCGAAATAAATAAAAAAACGAAACCACGGCCTCGTAGCAAAAATCAGGTTATGTCAAACCACCGAAAATTAAAGGGACAAATCCCAGGTTTCAAAAATTGAGGGACCCGTTTTCCACGCAAGTTGAGGGACAAAATCGAGGTTGGGCTTGAGGACCAAAACAGCAGATTTCCTAAAAAGTGATGCCATATGGGCTTTCCATCTCAATTTCATACGTCATGTCCACTCGTAAACACTCATACATCCTGAAATATCCCTCAGTACTGTAATACAATACATTCCAAGAAAATCTATGAGATATTCGATAGTATAATGCATTCCATAAATTAGAACAGATAAAAAGAATGACACATGTATCCATGGATGAACCCCCAATTAAGGAGTTCCTTCTCAAATTATGGATTTCTTTTTGATCAATTTTGCTAAATCTAGTTATGGGGGCACCATATTGACTGCATTATAGTCCAGTAGAAAATTTAGAAGACATAATGAACTGTATTTCACGGTGAAGGGAATGTCTAACTAATTTCAGTACCAAAGTCCGATAAAAGAACTTGGCCCTCACAAATTTGTTAGTTTGGTTGTCAACTTGATAAATCGACCTCGTTGACCTGCTGGTCGACCTCGGCGTTTTGACATTTCCTCGCTGCGCATCTAGGTTATGTGCATCCTCAGTCAATCTAGTCCGCACAGGTGGATTGGCTTAATAGCATCAATAACCTATGCAATTGAGGCTTTGGTCCACTAGACCACTCCAAGCAGATGGCAAAATGGCCCTAATCATTCTTAGAGCAAGTATAATAAGAGGTTGTAAGTGGGTTGAATATTGATGTGGCAGAGAGAGAGAGAAAGAGAGGAGAGGAGAGAAACAGGTTGTAAGTTGCAATGCTTATGCACAAAAACCATGTAGTTGTGTGAGATAGTCAAGTGGGTTGTAAGCCAGCTAACTATTATCTGAAAAAGGGGCCGATAGATTGGCTGTAAGTTACCACCTCGGGAGCTAAATGGGGCTTGTGGGCACCCTGGTTGTGGTGTCCCCGTGTTGAAGGAGGTGCTCGAACATGACCAGGAGCCGTGTTGACCGTACTTACCTGACGGAAAATTTGTAAGCAGTCGACGCCAGTAGCCGCCTATATTATTACACTTGTTTTTGCGGGCCAGTAAATAATGATAGGGTTGACTGCAATAACAGCACAAGGTGGAAAAGTTGCAATAAGCCCAGGAGGAGTGCCTCAAACATTGTGACACCGACAAACCACAATCATCACTATGAAGGCAACCTCAATGACTATGAACTTACAATACGAAGATTGCGCCTATCGCATTGATGGCCACAGCAACAAGTCATGACTGTGGGGGGAGGAGTGAGGCTATGACGATTACGATTGCCATGACCGTCGTGACAACAGTTGTGACTATATACCGTGACAATGACAACTAGGATGACTAGACTATCGATCGCTACGACGGGAACAACGACAGACATCCTAGGTCAACTCCATGCTAATAGTATAATGGACTCACGGACGTTCGGGGCTTGGATCCGACTAGGAAGCGCTTTCTATTAAGGCCCTGTTTGTTTCCAAAAGTCAAAATAGGTTCCTGTGTAAGATACTTTAGGGACTTCTAGGGAAAAAGTCCAAAACTCCCTCCTATTTAGTTTCCTATGGATTAAAAAGGGATTTTTCAGTCCCAATTCCAATAACCAATCACAGTCTAATTTCGAAAAGTATAGTGGGGACATGAAAGTCAGCTGGCCATTGGCTCGATGGCTCTGCCATTTTCATACAAAATATTTTTTTAATGGTTTTAGCTTGTTTAAATTATTCTCTCTTGCATAATACTATTGAATCAACCAAAATTACTCTGCTTATATATGAGCGAAATCTGCCGACGTTATACTTTGCCATATGACACCGGGCCGACCGGGTGAGGCGTGACTTGACTAGTATCATCTCTCGGGATGTCATCGCAGATGGCGGAGCTAGAACAAAATTGAGGGGGTCCATTTGCCTTTGTGTGTGCAAGTGTTTGTAATATGTCGGTGCATTTATAGTGAAAATTTGGGTCCTATGGTTGTTTTTCAAAAATTTTGTGGGTGCGGTTGCACCCAGTGTCTTCTAGGTAGCTCCACCCCGGTGTCATCGGGTGCATCTACATCCATTTGCGTGTTAACCAGGAGGTGAGAAAATCGGGAGCTGCTCCTACCGTACAAATTAACTTTCACAAAAGCAGTTGCCTAAACCTAACTGAAAAGGTGAAGTCTTTACTCCCTTAGTTCCATGGAGTTTGGCGTTTTTGACTTTTTAAACTTTATGTTTGATCTTCCGTCTTATTCAAAATATTTATGTAAAAGTAAAATAAATTAATCAATTTTTAAGTATCTTTATTGACAAAATAAATCATAACAAAATAAATTAAATTTATATAAAAATTTGAATAAGACGAATCATCGAATAAGATGATAAGAAATTCAGGGTGACAAATTTAATAGGACGGAGGGGAGTACAAAATTAGCTGAAGAATTGCAGGCAGCCACGCATCGCATGTGCGAAGAATGCGTGTGCACGTACTACTACAAAGTACTACTACTCTGCAGCACTGCACGTACGGGACGGTCGGCGAAGCGTCCGTCCAGTGGATCCGCGAGGTGGACCGACGTGACTCTCTGACCGCGAGGTGGTACGTACCCCAAGCAGCTAGCTAGCGGCTGGCCAGTCCAGTCTCGACACGTCTGATGGACCGTGTCGTCATGTAGGCCAGGGGACTACTACTCCTACTCATTGACGGTGACATTGCCACGGCGCTGGTACAGTGAACTGCACGACCACCCGGTGCCCCTTGCCCGATGCGGCGATGCCCCGATCCGCCGAACAGAGCCGACTCAGCCGAGACGAGGATTCTCTATTGGCGCTAGCCGAGGACCGCCGTGCCCATGCTACGCAACCGGCCGGCCTTGCATGCCAGACATATCGATGCAGCTAGGCACCTGGCAGTGTGGCGCCCCTGCCCCTGCACTGCACGTGCGGTCCATGGCGCTGATCGAGCGACCGGCGCGCATCACTCGACCGGCGTGCTACGCTGTGCATGCACGGGTCACCCGGAAAAAACTGGGGTGTGCACCGTGCACACAGCTACGTGGGTGTGCACACAGAGCTGGTGCAGCTGTGCCACAACGCCATGCGCCCACGCTGGTGCTGAAGCTGGACTTCGCCAAGGCCTTCGATTCGGTTGACTGGCTAGCGCTGCTAAAGATCCTGCGGGACGCTTGCGCTTCCCGCCACGGTGGATCGGTGGATGCACCGCTCTGCCACGTCCAAGTCGGGCGGTACTTGTCAATGGAATCGCCGGCCCATGGATCACTTGCGCCCGCGGGCTCTCGACCCGATGCATCCGTCGCCCGGCGTGCTCCATCCACGATCAAGTCGGTGCGGGCATTAAGCACCCCCTTGGCGAGCGCTAGCGCGTGCTTCAAGATATCGCGGGCGACACCATCATCCTTGTCCGGGCTGACAACGACAGTGTCACCCTCCTCAAGCATGCGCTCGACGACTTCGCCATGGCCACCGGCCTCAAGATGAACTTTGGCAAAAGCACGGCCACCCCAATGCATGTGCCGGATGGAGACCTTCAAGCGGCCCACGGACATTCTACTCTGCGGGCAAGGTGCCTCCCCGCAAACATACCTCGGCCTCCCGCTCTCAAATGTTAAGCTCCCCCTCTCCGCGTCGCTCCTCGATCGATGTAGCGGTGGACAAGTACCTGGCCACTTGGAAGGCCGTCCTCCTTGCCACGGCTGGGCGGGTGACCCTCACCAACGCCGTGCTGGATGGCCTCTTGGCCTATGCCATGGCTGCCATGGAGCTACCGCCCGGCCGATTCTTCTTCGGGGACAAAGCGTCGTCGGCGTTCCTACCGGGCTGGGACGAGGCGGCGCCAATGGGGCCACGATGCCTTGTGGCGTGGGTGGCGGTTTACCAAGACAAGGAAGACGGCGGTGGGGATCAAACGCTTATCGACACCCAGAACGCCTGCCTGCTCCTTAAGCTAATCCACCGCCTGCATCACCCTGGTGCCTCGGCGTGGGCATCCTGGGCCAGGAACTTCGTGGACGTGTCCACGCTCGAAGGGGAGCTCCAGGGCACCCACTGGGCATCACTCCACGCCCTCCTCCCCCCCTGAAGAAGAATCTCGGCGGTCTCCATCGGCGACGGCCACACCACCTCTTCGGCATGATCGATGGGCGACGGGCGTGCCAGCGGCGGGCATGCTCCCCGCGCTCCACAGCCACTTCACCGGCAAGCGTGAGTCTGTCCATGCCGTCCTCACCACCCACCTTCGCTCACAGTTCCAACGTCGCCTCCTTTGGGTGCGGCGAGCGGAGCTAGACATTGCAGTCCATGCTCCGGGGAGTAGCTGCGTAAAGTCGGATAACGGCGGCGCTCAAGCCCCTTTAGGGGGCGGCAACGCCCGAATCTTTATGCAGGCTCACCTACAAAGCGTCGATCCGCGGCGATCACCCGCCGCGCCCTTCCACTTCGTGTGGCAAAATTTTGCCCGCCAAAGGTACAATTCTTCGCCTGGCTGCTCACCCAAAACCGGATCAACTCGAGGAGTGCCCTCGCCCGGGGAAGAACATAGTCGATGGCTACCGCGGCTGCGAGCTATCTATGGGCGCGACGGAGGAAAAAAGCCCGATCACATCATATCGGGGTGTGCCTTCGTTTCCTCATTCTGGGCGGCGATCGGTACGGGACCTGCCGCCATTGCAAATGTCACCCAGTATGGAATTCCACCCGCCACCGTCGGTACACAAGGACATCCTAAACCCCTTCTTTGCTTCTTCTCGGTAGGGAGATCCGGAAACACCGTAACGAGGTTGTGTTCGGGGGTGCCACACCGGACATTGGTGCGACTCAAAGTCGCTGTCGGGGAAGCAATCAAGTTGGAGGCTGTAGAATCCCAAGGAAGAAGACGACTATAGCTTCGACATTGGAAGAACTAGTTATTATGTAATCTAAACCCACCCTTCTCCGTTGATACACTTTGTAATCGGGCCTCCTATTCCGCCCACCGGCTTGCAATGGACATCATGTGGAATACAAGCGGGTGGGGATATTCTATCCCCGAAGTTCTCTAAAAACGTGGGTGTGCACTACCCCGTTGATTCACGTCACGTGTTCTACGAATCATTATTGTCGTCGCATCCGTGTAGCATACAACAGCTCAACCTCATCCTTTGTATGCGTGCATCGCGGCAGCCAACGAATTCAGAGGCGTCACGGCTACAATGATTCCTATGACACATGGCACGAAGATTCCTATGACAATGATTCCTATAACACATGACGCGAATTACCGTGGGTGCACACCAAAACATACGTGTGCACGGTGCACATCCCCGTTTTTTGGGTCACCTAAAAGCCAAGGCGCCTCAAACTGGCCGAGGCGCTATTGCCTTTGTGCGTGCCCGGTACTACTCAACTAACTCTGCGCTGAATCTTAAAAGATAGTATTAGCTAGTACTAAATCCATTTCAAATTGTATTAAATCCATTTTAAATTGTATCGTTTGACTTTTTCTACCATAACTTTCAAATTGTGGTTTATTAACATATGGTTTTTAAGAATGAATTAAATTTGACTATTTTATATAATCTTTTGAATAAAATGAGTGGTGGGTCAAAAAAGTCAACAAATTATAATTTGGAATGGAGGGAGCCGATAAGAGATAGTGGTGTTGATGGATCGGGAGCTAGGTACCGATGGCGTGGCTGCATGCGTTGTGTTTGCGTGCAAAATGCCCAAATATTTTTTTTCGAGAAAACTTGGGGGATTAGATCACCCCCACCGCTTTATATTCCACGGATCTTGGCAAGCCGGTGGGCGGAATAGGCGGTCCGCGGCCTTTAGTACAACAAGATCGTTTAGCATTGGGGGTGTTTAGATTACATCAAGTTCAAGAGTCTCCAATGCCTAGCTAGTGTCTCCTTCTTCCTTGGTATCGCGGCGGCTCAATCATGGATGGCTTCTCGCAAGAAGCCGCTTTGAGGGCGACCAAAGTCCGGTGCCGCGCCTCAACACCACTTCATTTCGATGCTTCCAAATTTCCCAAGTCAAGAGTAGGAGGAGGGTGTCGAGGGCGTCCTTGTGCACCGATGGTGGAGGTTGGGAGGTCGAGCTCTCTCACCTTGGCAACAACTGTGGTGGATTCCAACCAATTCTAGCGACCCGAGAAAGAGCAAGCGAAGCTCACTCGATGTGATCGGCCGTCTCCTCTGCTTGCTCCACATAGCTCACAACGGCAATCATCCACCACGTTCTTGTGGGCAAGGGCGCTGCGAGGATTGATTCTTTCTTGTGTGAGCAGCCGGTATAAGAATTTGACTCGGGGGGTGGGGGTGGGGGGTGCAAAATTCTCCCGGACAAAAGCGTATCTTTGCATTGATGATCTCCTTTTGTTGAGGTCTTGTATATGAGGGCGACAGCGGCGATGTCGGCCGTCTTCAAAGAAATTTGGCCGGCGCTCATCGAGGGAGGGTTGTGAGGGCGATACCTTGGAGGATGGGCGTGAGGTGTTCAACCTCCTCCTCTGCTGTGGCTACCGTAAGTCGTGGTTTAGGCGGGAGGCGGAGGGGGCGCCGACGGCGTCGTGTACCGATGCTCCCCGCCAACAAAGTGGTAACGAGGCGGGGAAACATCTCTAAGAGGGGCGTCGGTCACCCAGCGATCATGCGAGAATGATGTCGGCGCCCGTCCCCCCGGAAGTGACAATCGCGTGATCTTTCCGTAGGCCGGCAAGAAGTCGCGGGCTGCCCGATGGGTGCCTTGCAGCCCTTCCAGCGTGGCTAAGTCAACAAGACCCTGCCCCGCCGCCCACCCTCGAGCCCTGGTAGTAATCGGTGGATCGGCCTGAGTAGTAGAGCCACGCGTTCCTTGTGTCGATGCGTTTGATCCCTAGGCCACCGTCTTCTTGTCTTGGCAAACATTCTCCCATGCTACTAGACATTGAGTCGTTTGCCGCGCCCGTCGCCCCTCGTCTAGTCCACGGCGATGAGCCCGCGCTTCCATGGCGGCCATGGCATAGGTGAGCAGACCGTCGAGCACCGCATTGATGAGGGTGACACGGCCGGCCGTGGTGAGGAGCATGGCTTTCTAGGTAGATGTGTACCCGGTCGACCCGTGGCGATCCAGGCGCGAACGCCGGTGAGCGGGGAGCTTGACATTGGACAATGGGAGCCCCAGTATGTCCGGGGGAAAGGCGCCCGCTTGCACCGCAGACGACGGCGCCGCTGCGGCCCGGGCGCAGGCACATGCATTGGGGTGGCCGTGCTCTTGCCGGTTGATCTTTTAGCCCGGTGGCCATGGAGAAGTCGTCCGGCACCTCGCTGAGAAGGCAGATCTTTGCCGTGGTCAAAACGACGAGGATGATGGTGTCGCTGGCACTGAGGACGTAGGTGCCGCCACTGGGAGCGGGTGCTGATGCCGGCACGGATTTGATCAGGGACCGGAGAACGCCCGCGACCGCCAGGAACAGGTAAAGAGGGGTAGCGTCCCCGGCGGCGCCGCACGGGCAGTGATCCATGGTCCGGGATGCCGCTGACTAGCACCGCCGACTTGGAGGTGGCCAAAGCCTGGTGCATCCAGCCGCACCACTTGTCCGGAAGTATCGGTGTGCAGCACCTTAGGAGGCCGGGCCAATCGGCAGAGTCGAAGGCCTTGGCGAGGGGAGATCGAGCTTGAGCAACAGGGTGGGGGCTCGGCGTTTGTGGAA